>CM041216.1:17921975-18110230 GCA_023065735.1 Coffea humblotiana
CTTCCTCAAGATAATGGCATGAAAGTTCACTCCTTGAGATCCCTTATTCATAGTAAGGAGCCAAGGACAATTCCCTTTCAAACCCTTGGCAGGCGGATCGTAGATGGAGATGCACACTGGGGCCCTTCCTTGAGACTTAGTGGTGCATTCAGTTATCGAGAATTACTGGGAGTGGTTGGAGGATATCCTCGGCAGGAGCAAACAAGTGCTCCGTGAAAATTACTTGTTTGATGCCTTATATGCTTTGGTTTTCACATACGATAGGAATCCCATGTACTTAGGGCATTCTGCGAGGCGTGGTGCTCGGACACTAATACCTTGCATACATCTGTTGGGGAATTGTCTCTCTCACTTTAGGATTTGCACAAGTTAGGAGGACTTCAATCATGGGGTATCTATGAAAGGTAATCCCATGCGCAGAGGAGCTAACTGGAGTTAATGAAAAGAAATTAAGACATATTCCACAAAGTTGCGAGTATTTGTTCGGCCTTGCATCACCTTCAACATGGAGAATCCAACAAAGCTGGAGTTTCTGCTAACCAATGGATTACCTTTTGGTTTAAAGGTAAAACGAGATACTCAAAACCAAAACAACGAAGGATAAAGAGGGCCTCTCGTGCTCAAGCGACCCAAAATCCGGATGGAGAAATTGGACAACCCGCAAGTTTTCAAG
Source organism: Coffea humblotiana (assembly GCA_023065735.1). Classification (NCBI taxonomy): domain Eukaryota; kingdom Viridiplantae; phylum Streptophyta; class Magnoliopsida; order Gentianales; family Rubiaceae; genus Coffea; species Coffea humblotiana. The sequence continues at coordinate 17,922,649 of CM041216.1, forward strand.
TCAAGACAATGGCATATTTGATACCATCGGAGTTAAATCTCACTTGCGAGAAGAGACCTATCTTGAGCATTTATATCTTGTTGGCTCTGTGTCTTTGCTTTACCAGGAGGATTCTATTACATTAGACCATCTACTTTCAAAATGGCTAGTATGATGGCTGCCGGTCGTAAGACTTGCCTTGCTGTTCCTGTCTTGCTAAATATCTACCGCGGACTCAATAAAATTTCAAATTCATCTACCCCAAGATGTGCGCGTGCGCTTTTCCGGTGCACTACGTATATGCTTGGCTAGCGAGTTACTTCTCTACCCATTATTTAACTCCAAATACCATGCCTGGACCAACAATGACGAATTGTTCCGGAGAGGGTGGTGCACGGTATTTTGATGAAAACAGCGCTCGCGACCTCATTTCATCGGGAGACAAAGCAACTTGGGGGACGACTTCTCTTGTGAAGAATCAAAATGAACTTTTGTTGATAATGGCAAGTTAGCGAATCTAGAACTAAGTTATTTTGTAAGTGCCTGCTCCAATTACTTAGTTTTGCATGCTGATAGAGACTTTCTTGTTGAGCCATAAGCCCCTATAGATTCGCGCGGCAATTCGGGTTTTATCAAGTTTCCCCACAGGAACTTGGAGCAGACGTTGTTCCACAAATTTACGACTTGATTCACGAATACTTTGGCGCACTGCTATCCGCAATAAAACAGAATTGAAGGTACTTTTTCCTAGCTATCCCTTGAATGCTAGCAAGCATACATCTTCAGGCTTTCAAACATGGTGGTCTATGGTGCGGATGATGATCATCTCCTCAAAGGGCGTGATGCTTTGATTAAGAGCGTCCAACAAATGGGGAGCAGAAGAAATCAAAAGGAAAGGAACTTGCAAACCTGAACAATCCTTCCAAGGTTGGCGATAGTCTTGAGATGAAACAAAAGGCTGTGGAAGAAGCGAGAAGGAAATTTTGAAGAGTTCAAGCAACAAGGTGCTACCCCTGAGAACCTTACTCCTAATGAAACAATTCCCGAAGGGTACTTCATTTCATCTTCCTTCAAAATTGTGAAAGCTATTGATCATGATTCTTGCAATTCACATGAGAAGAAGAGGAGCGAGCCTTTTGATAAGGAGGTATGAGCAATCCACTAGCACGGGACCAGCATTGGAAGCGCAAGAAGTCCAAGGTAATGATTCTCCCTTGGATGATATTGGTTAGATCCTAAAGAACTCTTTAAAGACATTCCGGATATATCTGTGCCTGGTATGAGCCGTGCCAATTATTGTAAGGACCCTCCTTGCCTTCTTTAATTTAGCATTTGAAATTTGCTTGTTAATTTCATATTCATGATTTGTCTCATAACGTTTTTCCCTACAGTTGGATGATCAAGACTTGATCTTCATTGATGATGGAGAACCAAGCCAAACATCAGTTGAAGGACACCCTACTACATTTGAACTTTTAGCCAAATAAAGTGGTCAGTTCTACCCAACAAAGGGGTGCTAGTGAGAATTCCAAAAAGCAGTAGAGATGGAAATGCGATCCAGCAAATCACGCCACAGAAGGCGGAACATATGACTCCATTGGCCAAAAAGAAACTCAAAAGTTTTCGATCCACCATCGTGGCCAAGGGCACCTTCAAGTGTCTGAATTTTGCCCCCCAAAGTGTGATCTCAACATGTCGCCGAGAGACTATATTTCAAATGCTGTGGAATAACTTGAGGTCATGATATCTCAAACAGTCCTGGAGCGCATGCTTGCTCTTGAAATGAAAGCAAGCGAAATCATGGAGAAATGCAAAGTTCAATGCCACGAATATCTCAAATTTGCAAGGCCTTTTAAAGGCTTTCTTTTGCCAAATGCAACTCGTTACGTCGCAGTGAAATCTTCTCTCAAATAAAATTTCACTGAATCATATAATGAGTTGCTTTCTACGGCCACCCAACATCTTAGAGATGCTCAGAGTAAGGAGAAACAACAAGCGGAAAAGATCTCAACGCACATGTTGAAACTTAAGGAGATTGATCGCGAGGAAGTAGAGTTGAGAAGCGACTTGAGTTCTTGGATACTCACAGGAAGGAGACGCTTTCACTGCTACGAGAAGAGCAAGATGAGCTTACCGAGTGCAAGGCGTGATGGTCGACTTACGAAATGAAGTTCGAAAAAAGATGAGAATTCCCCGCCCCTACTTGCTGAGGAGAGTCAAACTTTGGACAAGATGCACGCATTACTTGAAAACAACCAAAAGGAGCTGTCGTCATTTGAATTCTAGGAATAGTTGCAATCTTTTATTTTGTTTCAAATTTCATCTTTTGTTAATTGCTCAAAGCGTGTAGCTACGAGCACATGCACTTCATAATGAAACTTGATTTTTTTTTTCTTTTTCATCACATTCTTGCAGACGTCCTCGTTTTTACCTTACTCTTTCAATAGCCACCATTTTAGGCTATCAATCGTAGTATAAACGATTCCATCTTTGGATAATTTGATCATACTTGAAAAGATAAATGTCCAAATAATTTTGATAATCTGAACAACACACTTTCAAGTATATGCTGCAAAATAATTTGAACTGTCCTAAAGAGGACCGTTTTTTTTTTTGCAACAAAAGAATCATCCGGCAAAGGCTTTAGTTTTATAGGATTGTAACTGAACTTAGAAGTTACCCTCTAAACTGCCTACGTATCCAAAAGGGAATCAAGTCACACGTAGTTCCTACCGTTTCACAGTTTAAACTCTTGCGGGTAGGAGTATCCATTTTTTTACCACCTTAGATTTGGTGGAGTGTTTCAGCAGTTTAACCACGTGCTACATTATTGGTGGTTGTTATCCACAGTTTTAGCTCATGCGGGTCTGGAGCAACATGCATTTAGACTCATGCGCCACGGAATATTTCATTTTTTTTATGGGCATGTATAACTTCATGAATTTTCCATTTATAGGACCAACTTTTAAGCCATCTTTGTTCACCAGTTTATACGGCCATTCGTGTAGATTTCTCGAACAATATATGGCCCATCCCATTTGGAGACGAATTTATCTTTAGTGTGATGAGTCATAAACTATTGGCCTTCGAATGGCAGGTACCCATGTCCCCGACTTGAAAGGAGCGGCGCCGACTTTCTTATTAAAACCTCTAGAGAGACGAGCTTTGATAGCATTCGAGATTTTGTTGGGCCTCTAATCTCTTTTCATCTAAAGCTTCCAATTCTTCAAGGCGCAGGCGAACATTTTCTTCCTCCGTTGAGCCCTTCTTGGATAGCAATTCTCAAAGAAGGAATTTGTTACTCAAGGGATAGAACAGCTTCTACACCATAAAACTAAGGATATGGTGTGGCTTGCGTTGGAGTTCGATATGTGGTGCGATTAAGCCCAAAGAGCTTCGCCTATCCTTTCGTGTCAATCCTTCTTTGATTTGGCCACCACTTTCTTCAACAAGTTACTCAAGATTTTGTTGAATCGCCTCTGCGAGGCCATTGGCCGGGGGCATTATACATAGAGGACTTGCGTTGCTTGAGATTAAATTTCTCACACAACTTGTCCAATCAAACTATTGGAGAAAGATTTTTCATTATCAGTGATAATGTACCGGGGAATTCCATAACGGTAAATAATATTCACACGAATAAAATTCACAACATCTTCTTTTCTAACCTGCTTGAGCGGTATGGCTTCAGCTCATTTAGAAAAGTTGTCGGTCGCAACCAATATATATAAGTGTTGATCGGACGACTTTGGTAATGGCCCCACAACATCAAACCCCAAGCATCAAAAGGCCAAGAAGCAACGGTCGGGTGTAATGGCTCAGGTGATTGATGAATGTAATTTGCATGAAATTGACAAGATTGACACCTTTGAGCATATTCTATGCAATCTTTGACCATGGTAGGCCAATAATAGCCCATCCTTTTAATTCGAAAATGCAACTTGGGACCGGATTGATGAGTTCCACATATTCCAGAATGTGCCTCGTGCATTGCCCGATATGCTTCGTCTTCACTCAGACAGCGTAAAAGTACACCTTCAAATGATTTTCGGTATAGCATATCTTTGTACAAGATAAAATGAGGGGCACAGCGACGGATGTCAGTTCTCCTACGTTGCTCCTCAGGTAATTTTTGATACTTGAAATAATCAACGAGGGTTTGTCTCCAATCTTCTTTGTCAATTTCATAAGTTGAGACTACATGAGCGTCGCCTCCTTCAATATTTTCATCATCAACTAGTGATGGAATTACCCACTTTTGGCATACCCGAACTTGTATCTCATGATTCGACATGGTAAGTGAAGAAGCTAGAACAACTAATGCGTCAGTTTGCTTATTTTCTCTTCTAGGAACATGCTTAATACTTGCACCTCCAAGCCGCCTCATAAGTCGCGCTGCATATTTGTGATACGGAATTAACTCGGACTTTTTGACTTCATAATTTCCCAAGAGTTGGTTAACCACCAATTGAGAGTCACCATAGATTTGAATTCCAAATTATAGGGAGGTAAAGTGAACATTAGTCAAATCACAGGGGGTTTTTGGTATTTAACCCAAACTTAATTGCTAATTTGGTGTATAGAAATTGTGAGATATGGATCGGAGAACGGAAATTATTGGCCGATTTGATGAGGTTAGCTATTAGGGGATATGATGTCATCCTAAGAATGGACTGGTTAGCTCGTTACCATACTCAGTTGAATTGTAAGATGAAAACGGTAGAACTGTGTATTCCGGGAGAGGCAACCCAAAAAGTGGATGTAAGGGGTAGACTAGTCTCATCTGCTCTTATTTCAGAGATTCGAATTAGGAAGATGTTGAGTAAGAGAATTCAAAGATATTTGGTTTTTCTTATAAATACTCCTAGTGATAAAGTGGGGTTGGAAGATGTGCCCATGGTAAAGGAGTATCCAGATGTTTTTCTTGAGGAACTCGAGTCTTTGCCTCCGGAAAGGGAGATAATCTTTAAGATTGATGTGACTCCGGGATTAGCACCTATCTCTAAGACACCTTATAGAATGGATCCGGCTGAATTGAAAGAGTTAAATTTACAATTACAGGACCTTCTAGAACGAGGCTTTATAAAAGAAAATGATTCACCGTGGGGAGCTCCAGTATTGTTTGGTTAAAAAGAAAGATGGTAGCTTGAGCTTGTGCATAGACTACCGAGGGTTAAATGACGTTACCATCAAGAATAAGTACCCTTTACCCCACATTGATGAGTTATTTGACCAATTGTAAGGGGCGGTAGTATTTTCAAAATTGGATTTCAGGCAGGGTTATTACCAGTTGAGGATTTTAAAAAAAGATATACCTAAAACTACCTTTAACTCGAGGTACGGACACTTTGAATTCGCAGTAATGCCGTTTGGATTGACTAACGCACCAGCAGCTTTTATGGATTTAATGCGCAGAGTCTTTAAGCCTTATCTAGACCAGTTTGTGGTAGTGTTTATTGATGATATATAGTATATTCTAAAACTTTGGAGAATCATGAGAAATATTTGAGAGTTGTTTTACAAACTTTGAGGGAACATCAGTTATATGCTAAGTTTAGCAAATGTGAATTTTGGGTTGAAGGAAGTAACTTTCTTAGGTCATATAATTTCCAAGGATGGAATTAAGGTGGATCCAGCCAAAGTTGAAGCAGTTTCTAAATGGAAGCAACCGGAAAACCCTACTGAAGTTCGAAGTTTCATAGGATTAGCAGGGTATTACCGGAGATTTATCAAAGATTTTTCTAAAATTATTGGACCCATGACTGAATTGACTAAGAAAAGTGGGAAGTTTATATGGAGCCCGAAGTGTGAACAGAGTTTTCAGGAGTTAAAGAGGCGGTTGACGAGAGCACCTGTATTAGCTTTACATAATGAAAATGATAGTTTTGTGGTCTATACAGATGCTTTCAAAGAAAGATTGGGATGTATATTGATGCAGAATGATAAGGTGATTTCGTATGCCTCTAGAAAATTAAAACCGCAGGAGAGAAATTATCCAACTTACGATTTGAAATTAGCAACTATAGTATTTGTATTGAAAAAGGGGAGACATTACCTCTATGGAGTGACGTTTGAAGTTTTCACGGACCACATGAGCTTGAAGTATTTGTTTCCCAAAAAGATCTGAATTTGAGACAATGTAGATGGATGAAATTTTAGAGGATTATGATTGCACGATAAATTATCATTCAGGGAAAACCAATGTAGTGGCCGATACTTTAAGTCATCAAGTGCAAATGACAGGATTGATGATTAAAGAATTGCATTTATTGGAAGAGGTTAGTTGTTGGAATTCTCGTCTCGAATCGAGGAAAGTGATCCTTGGGAACATTGTCATAAAATCCACTCTGTTCGAACGTATCAAGGAAGCTCAGGAGAAGGATGTTGAAGTACAAAAATGGTTGGAGAAAGTTAGTAAGGGAGAAAATTTGGATTTTAACTTGGGAACAAATGGTTATACTAAGATTTCGGAATCGTATAGTAGTGCCAAAGTACGAAGGGTTTAAGAAGGAAATCTTGGAAGAAACACCACCGATCTAAGTACACGGTACATCTTGGAGGGAATAAAATGTACCAAAACTTGAAGAGTTTGTACTGGTGGGAGAACATAAAAAAGAAATTGCTCAGTTCGTCCAGACTTGTTTGATTTGCCAGCAGGTTAAAGTCGAGCATCAGAAACCATCTGGCCTATTGCAGCTTTTAGAAATACCTGAGTGGAAATGAGAAAATATCATTATAAATTTTGTATCTAGTTTACCAAGGATACAAAGTGGTCACGATGCTGTTTGGGTGATAGTAGACAGGTTGACCAAATCTGTTCATTTTCTGTCGATTAGTATGAAATACTCATTGGAGAAGTTAGCGAAGTTATATTTGAATGAGATTATAAGGTTACGTGGAATACCTGTAAGTATTGTATCCGACCGAGACCCTCGATTTGTCTCTCGGTTCTGGCAGAAGATGCAAGAAATGCTAGGAACCAAATTGAATTTTAGTACTACTTACCATTCCCAGACTGATGGACAGTCTGAGAGAACAATTCAGACTCTTGAGAACATGTTGAAAACATGTATTTTGGATTTTGGAGAGAGTTGGAGTAAGTACTTGACATTGGTGGAGTTTGCGTATAATAATAGTTTCCATTCATCCATTCAAATGGCTCCGTATGAAGCACTTTATGGCCGAAAATGTAGATCTCCGATTTGTTAGGATGAAATAGGTGAAAGAAAGATTTTAGACCCAACTGCAGTGCCTTGGATTGAAGAGGCGAGAGAAAAGGTGAAGTTAATACGCCAGAGGATTCAAACCGCACAGAATTGTCAAAAGAGTTAAGCAGACAATCGAAGAAAAGATTTGGAGTTTTCGGTTGGAGATCAAGTTTTCCTTAAGATCACACCTCTAAAAGCAAGTTTGATGGCAGGAAAAGGAAAGAAATCACAACCTAGATTCGTAGGGCCTTATAAGATTCTTCAACGTGTAGGAAACGTGGCCTATAAGTTGGAATTGCCACCAAGTTCATCTCGGATTCATAACGTTTCCACGTATCTATGTCAAGAAATATCATCCAAATCCGTCTCATGTACTGCAATCGAAAAATATTGAAATTGATGAGGCACTGACTTATGAGGAGAGGCCAGTGAAGATTCTGGATCGTAAGATGAAGGAACTAAGGAATAAGCGAATCCTTTTGGTGAAAGTTTTTTGGAGAAATCACGGAGTAGAAGAAACAATTTGGGAAATAGAGGAGGAGATTCGAAAGAAGTACCCAAACCTATTTCCAGATAGGTATGAATTTCGTGGACGAAATTCTTTTAAGGAGGAGAGGATGTGAGGACTCATGTTTTATTTCTTAAAATAGTCATTTTTATAATTATTTGCCTTAGAGTTAGTTAATTATATTTTAGTTGCATGAATTGCCCTTAAATTTCGCTTTATCGCGTGTGCGACGTAAATTTCTCGAAAGTCACACTGCACGACTAATTAGAGATTTTGAGAAATTAATATTAGACTTGTAAGTGTGAGTAATTACAGTGTTAGAGAATTATCTTGGAGTATTAGTGCATAAGTGTACCAAACAAGAGAGGAAGTGGTAGTGCACAACACTATTTTGACAACTATTTAAAGTTGACTTTTTGCACCCAACATAAAGCTACTTTCTTTCATTCTTTCATCACAAGTTTCATCACACAAAACCCTCCTCTCTCTCACTCCATTCGGCCGACCAACCAAGGGGAAAGGGAAGAAGAGAACTCCATTTCTTTTGGCTTCCATTTTGTCTACAAATCATCATCCAACTTTCTAGTTTCTTGAAGATTCATTCTATCTTGGAACAAGAAGTAATCTTGTGGAATTTCTTGGAGAAAATTTCGGTGGAAAATTTGGTTTTCTTCAAGGGTTAAAGGGTAATCACTCCACCTCTCTTACCTTTCAAATTATAAGAAGTTTAAGGGTTAATCTTCATGGGTTTGAAACCCTAACCGCGTTATAGGCTAGTGGACTTGAAGAACCATTTATTTCTCTTTAAATCATAGGCTAACTGTCTCGATGAGACCTCTAGGTAGCTGACTTGAGGCTTGATTGTTTGATTATGGTTGTTTATGTGATATATAGCTTGATTATGGTTAGAAAGTGGAGAGAAATCGAAGGAAAGTTGTGAAGGCAAGCTGGCCGAAAATTCTGTCCATGTTGTTCTGTTTTATTTCGAAATTTTGATACTTGGTTGGCTGTGAAATTGATGGATATATGTTGTATATTGTGTGTACAAATTGCCTTTCAAAAATCATACCAAATGGTTGCACAAAACTTGAATTTTGGTAAAGATTCAAATCTGGAAAACGTATAGCAGGGTACCTGGACAGTGGTTCTTTGTCCCAACATAACTTTCTGTGCAAAAAGTCAAAATTGAGTGCCGTTAGTGGAATTCAAAACTAGACATTCATAACTTTCCAACAGTATAAAAATTCCCTGCTAGTTCATTTTGAGGGATCCGTAGCGTGTCGGCAAAGTCAACTGTTCTGTTTTGACTGTCTATTCGAATGAAACTGGGAAGCTGCATCTTGTGGCTCGATTTTATCCCACTTGTGAAAAGATTTTCAGAATAATGTCTTCTGATAAATTGTAGAATTTTGAACCTAATTTCCAACGCCATAAACTATTCTCAATTTGGAGTTGTATAGAGTTAGATATGGCTTGATTTCGAAACCGCGCTAAAGCTGGAAACTGGGAAAATTTCCCTTTTTTGTTGATCGAATGGCCAAGTCTGTTTTGGGATGTTATATTTCGAAACTTTTAGTGTCATTTAACCATCAATTTCTTATTAAATGTTTCTGGAATCTTGGTTTCAAAAAATGGAGCGAATTGGGGCTGATTTCGTCGGATAAAACTTTTGAAAAAGAAAAAGAAATAGGATGGCAGATTAGCTTTGAAAGTTTCACCAACTTTGGTCATTTTTTTAAGTGTCTTCCCGTGTAATTTTTTACCTAAATTTTGATAGAGAGGTAGTCCATATATGGAGGTTTAAGTGTACCAAATTTGGCGTAATTTCAATACCATTTCGATACCCAAATGATGCCCCAAAGATTGCTACTCAAATCTGGAAATTTACTGATCAGGTTGTGAAAATCAACCGACTTCGAACTGTTGAATCTTGTTACTCAAAACTCCGAATTTAGTTCCACTGGTTGTGCTTGAAACTTTAATTGGGACCCTTATTGTGTTATAAATTTCAGAGACGGATTTATTTTCTGTGAATTTTGCCGAATTTTCAAATATCGCCGAAAACCAAGACTGGTTCTGTCTTGCTTTCTTGAATCAGTAACTTTGAGCTGAAAAATGAATGGTTTCTATTTGGAACCTTGGAAAAGTATCTTCTAGGAACTTTAGTACTTTGGATCTAGTTTCCAATGGTATAATGTTTCCCATTTTTGGACATGCGAAACTCAAGATCTGATTTTTCTAAGTTTTGTCGCGCAAAACTGAAATTCTTGATTTCTTAGAAAATGAGTTTTTAAGAACTTTTCATTTCCTTTTGATATTGATAGTTCATTTTAAATCCGATTTCATGGAGGATACTAGTTCCCTTGTGACTTTAAATCCTCACTCCTGAATCTCGATTTTCGAGAGATTAAAGCTCTTTTAAGACATTGTCTTAATTTTAAGCGAGTGTACATTCTTCCTTAATTGATAGTGGTTGTGAGTGATAGTTAATCGTTATTTCTTCAGGCGCTCAAGAGGATCTTGAGGAGAATCTCGGAGCGAATCACTAAAGACTTTCTTTACTCACTTATTTTGAATTGGTGAGTGTCAAGTGCATGAATAGTTGCCAATTATGTGAATTGCTTCTTATTGATTAAGTGATTTACAATTGTCGAGTAGAGTGTGTACTTTATCGCACTCGTTCTCTTTTAATTGATTATATTATCGAATTGCTCATAGTTGAATTTATAATTGTGGTTGAATATGCCGATTGGAGTGAATCTCATCGACTCAAAATAGTAATCGGGGGACGCCCAAATCTCAATTGGCCGACCTTGCGACTCGAGCCAGTATGAGCTTGGTCGAGAAGTTCGGTGAACCATGAGAAAATCGTAAGTTTGATCTATTTGAGAGATCTCGCTTGGCATACTCGTGGAGTAGTGCCTTTTATAAAAGAAGTACGGGCCCGGTGTGATACACCGAATTTTAGGATATTGTTTTTTTTCAAAGAGGATATTAAGGTTTAATTATTTTGTTTTTGTTTTAAAACATTGTTTTGTTTTAACGACTAGAAACCTTAAATTTTAATCAAAACCCTAGTTTTACTTGTGACTAAAAGGTTGTTATTTAATTGAGTTTATGTATGACAATGCATGTTTTATGATAGGTAATTATAATGGTTGGGTGGTTAGTAGACTAATGAGGTGTAATTAAACTTGTTGGATTACATTAAGTTGGTGATCTATGGAGTTAATTGCAAAGATTAGAAGTTGTTGGGGCCATAGTGTGAGGATTAGCAAAGTAAGCTTACTAGTAACCTTAGAGCTTCTAGGATCTTCCTAAGCTCAATTTTGCTTGGTGGAGAAAAAGTGTACTTTGACTTTGGCTTAAATATCTACTAAGTTAGTAAGTTGTTAGTAAATCAAAAGAAAAGTAAAGCCAAAAACTAAGAGGAAAAAGAGGAGAGAGGGCTGAGAGCTTCATGAGAAGAACAAGAGAGAGTTCCAACTTTGGTTTCTTGATTTCTTGCTCAATCTTGCAAACTAACTGATAGATTTACCAAATAATCCAAAGAAATTGCTTAAGAAGGTGGATTGCTATCTTGGAGTGGAGTGTTTTGGTGGTTCAAGCTTCCTAGGGGCTGTTGTGCTTCTCCAATTCTAGGTAAAGTTGGTATTAGTTCATGTTTGTGTTATTTATTGGTTTACAAGTGAAAGTTACGGCTGGTTTAGGTAGATTTCATGATTTTAGTGGTGGTTATAGTAAATTCCAGTTTTATAGTGTAATTTTTAGCTTTGGTTGTTGGAATGGATGGTTGTTCTTGGTGTTCATGTTGTAGTAATGCTTATGCTTAGTTTATGGAAGTGAATTCATGGTTAAAAATTGTTAGTTTTGTGGCATATAAAATTCGGCCAGCAAGAAGGGTTTGAACTAGGGTTTTGGTTGATGAATTTATATGTAATCTTGTGTTTATGATGTAGTTGTAGCTTGTGTTGCGAAATTGTTGCAAATTTGGTGAATTTCCTCTTGTACCGGAAAGTTTAGCTCTTATTTAGAAAATTCCAGCCTTGAGTTAGGGATTTGAGTTGATTATTGAGTGGTTAGCTTGGCTAAGTAGGTATATGAATGTTACAAGTGGAATGAATGTTAAATTGGTGTATGTCCGCTTGCCGTGAAAGTTTTCAGCTTTGGTTTGGTAATTTCAGCATTTTGCTTGGGTTGTGATTGAAGAACTTAGCTTGGTATTGCTTTAAGGGTAGCTTAGATGTTGGTTTATGATATGTTTTCTTGATTTGGTGTGTTGTTGGTACAAGTTAGTCATGAGTGCGAAACCAGAAAAAAAAACAGGGTTTGTCAACCCTGTAACTTCGGCTTCGTTTTTCACTTTGATCCGTATCAAATCAGCGTTTGGCCAAAACACAAAAATTTTAGTCCTATGTTTTAGCTTTCCAACGCATCTGAAAATGCCTCAATCGGAATTTTGTAGCCTGAGTTATTACCATTTGAATCCAGTTCTGACAAACAGACTGACAATGAAATTCTGGTTCTGTAATCTGCAAATTCGACCTGGATCAACTGTAAACTGGGTTGAATTGTCTTCATGAAAGTTGTAACCCTTCGTTTTATCTTCGAAACTCTACCTAGTACACCTTGATCTGATAACCACAGCTCCAGTTATGGTCGAAACCGTACAATCCGTTTTCATACTGTTTTCCGTCGCGCGCACCGTTTTCATTTCCGCGCGCGCGTATGCATTTCTTTGCCGTTTTTGCCATTTTGGCCGTTTTAGTCCTTATTTCCATTGTGATGGTTGTTTGATTGATAGTTGAGTATAATCTTCTATCACAGGCAGTGACGACCCGGACGGAGTCGGTGGACCCGTATAAATTGTCTTGATTTGCGTGCTAGCTATTTTGGATGAGTAATTGGGTTTGTTTATGTAATAAATTGTCAAAGTGCTTTATATATGTATCTCACTCGACCTAAGCCTATTCTCTGTTCTTGATTTAAAATGTGATGATACAAAGCCTTGTGTTGAGTTGAACCCTTTGTGCTGTGTGCTGTTGGGGTGATTACATGACTTGAGTACTTTGTTGAGAGATTGGATATTTCAAGACTTAGTTCCAACCCGGTTCCAAGGGTAAGCGGACTATTCGAGCCGGCCGGGGCTTGGTCGAAGTCAGTTCTATACTAACCTTGGGATTTTGTCCTTTGTTAAAGCAAAGTGGTTTTGCTTTTGCTCGAGCTGCTGTATGCTGATGACTGGCCAGCGGGGTTGATAAGGTGAACGGGGAAAGTAAGTGGAGTCTATGGACCATAAGTATTTTGGTTGACGGAGTGTCAACTGGTGGTCAAGCTCGGGGAATTGGACTGGCTTTGAAGCCACTTGTATCCTACTATTGTGATGTTACATTTCTGTTTATTGATGTGAAATATCTTGGTTTACATGTTTATTTGGATGTGATTTTACGTTTTACCCCGATTACTCACTAAGCATATAGCTTACCCCATTCCATTTGTTTTCCTTAGCAGGGGCCGACGTAGGGATCGCTCGGGAAGGTGTACTTTTGGTTTATAGAATAGTTGATTTTTGCCCTAGTACTTGTTATAAGTTGACTAGTAAGATGTATATATTTGTTGTGGCGGTTATAGTTAGTAGCTTCTTTAGGGTTTAATTTTTGGTACTAGTGGTGTGTATGGCTTGATGTAGTAGTTTTATACAACTTTTGGAGACGTAATAGTGTAAATAGAACTCTCTTTTAGCGTGAAATCTATTTTCTCATTTTAGGTATCGAGTCCTGGCGCGATATAGGCAGACGATCCGCTAAGCCCTTTGGTATGCCTATGGGTATTGTGGGGTCGTCACACACGGGACATGGGGTGTAACTGTGAACGGGAATTGTGAAGTAAGTGGAGTTCTATGGATTTAATACCTACCAGGTTTTGACGGAGTGTCATTCCATGGAGGTATTTGATCGAGTCTTGGCAAAACGAGTGGAATCTAGCTCTTGAGAACTCCCGTATCCTTATCAAGTGTGTTAATGTTATTTATGAGTTACTTGAACTTCCTTGTTTTAATTCTCGTACAAATGCCATTGTTACTTGAACTATGTGTTTGCATGTTTTCTTGACCTCGCTGAGCGTCAGCTCACCCCATTAGTTTGTTTTCCTTAACAGGAGCTCGGGATGGATAGAATTTTGGAAGAAACCGACTTGATTACTTTTGATTAGAATCTGGAAATGTAATTGATTAGTTGACTTCTAGTAATTGTATTTTGTGAAAAGTTGATGTACTTTTGGTGACTTATGATGTAAGATTTGAATGTTCCATTAAGGAAGCGACTTTTTTTCATTTCGACTTTTATTATTTTGGTTGTTATCCTTTAAGTTTGAATTGGATTCGTATCGAGTTCTGGCGAGAGCTAGGCAGGCGTCCCGCCGATACCCTTTGGTTTGCCTTAGGGAGAAGTGGGGGCGTCACAATTTGTCACCTTGTTTTTTGTTGGCCTCTTGCTTTCTTTTGTTTCTTGTATTATTGAATTGATTGAAATTCGAATTGCTAGGTACTCATTTTCTGAATCTCCTTTTGTTGAGGATTCTCTTGAAGTTTTTTTGTAATAAGAGCTAGGTCATTGTCATCAACATCCATATCGTCACCATCCAATGAAACTAGTCATCTTCATTTTGAGATACTTTTAGAGCAATGCTCCTTTTTACTTTTGCATCTTCTTTTTCTTGTATCTTGGTCTTAAGTTTCAAACTCATAAGATGTTAGAGAGTTTATAAGAGATTCAATAGGCATTGAATTCAAATCTTTTGCCTCTTCAATAGCAGTCACTTTACTATCCCAATCTTTAAACAAAGCATTCAAGATTTTTCTGTTTTTCTCTCCTAAGGAGTATTCTTTTTCCAGAACCTCTAAATCTTTAATAAGATCATTAAATCTACAATATATTTTATCAATACCTTCATGAGGTTCCATCTTAAATGACTTATATTTAGTAACCAAGATAGACTTCTTTTGTTTTCTAACATTCTCACTACCTTCATGAATTTCTCTCAATTTGTCCCAAATCTCTTTATCCGACTTACAGTTTTTGACCCTAATAGATTCATTTGAGTCTAAAAACACTATATAACACATTCATAACTTTTGCATTGCATTTAAGATGACATGAGCTCTATTCTCTGCAATCAATTCATTTCTTGTTTTCGGTCTAGATCTATGAGTATTTTCATCTTCTATTGAGGCATCATATGGATCTTTATTAATAATAAACCACAATTCAATATAATTTGACCCATTAAACATTGGAGATTTAGTTACAGATTGTCCTTCAAAAAATATACTATTGTTAGTTGTCATTTTTGCTCCTAAACTGCTTAAACTTAATCTCTAGAAGACCAAGATCTGATAGCAACTGTTAGGTTCGAAGACAACCTAAAAGGGGGGATGAATTGTGTTGATTAAAAAAAAATCAGGTTATGGGCACTTTTTACTCAATATGAAATTTACTCTCTTTTCTAAGTGATCACACAATGAATCAATCAATAAAGGACCAATATCACTTGAGAGAAGTAGAAGAGATATGCAATTTAAGGATCACAAGATGATAAATAAATAAAAATAGAAGAATTGCAAACCAATTGACTACCAAACTCCTCTTAAACTCGAAAATCAATTCACAAAACAAGGTTCTTCAAATTGATGAAATACAACCAATCTTGTGTACAAAGAAAGGCTCACTTCCTTCTCGCCCCAAGTTTCACTCGGTCAAGTTAAGAAGTTTTACAATCCCTCAGGATAACCCTCACAAAACTACACTATTGAAGTATTCTCTCACAAATGAAAAGTTTACAAAGAATCTTACACCACAAAGAGTACAAATGTTCCTTGGAGAGTATTTTCTTACTAAAACTACTCTTGATCTTTTTGTATTCTCAGTGTGCAAGAAGTATTTTTAAGTTTCTGACCATGCACTATTTATGGGAGACCAAAAAAGTGATTCATTAAAGCTTCCAACTGATAGAAGGTAGCTGAAGAGTCAACTAGCCGTTGGGAGTATCGGACGTCCGGTACTTCCGATGCTTGCGTCCGAAAGCGGACAGAGAGTTTGAAAAATCATTTCAATTCTTTTGGACGTCCGGTGATGATGTTCTTCGTCCGATATGATCGTTCGATACCTGCCCTGTCTATCGGACGTCCGGTATTGTCGTTATGAGCGTCCGACAGCTTTCGACTTCCTTTTTCTTCTTTCAATTGCTTTTTGAATCAAATTTCTTTAGAACTGAAAAGTTTTCTCATTGAAAAAATATTAGTTTGAATTATCCAATTATTTTGTAAATATTAAAAAATCGGGATCAAGTCATCATTAAACATAATAGAAACAAAAAATAACAACTAATATGCATATCCCAAAACATGTCAGAAAACTCAAAAAATTGAATTTTAGGAATTCTAAAATATCACCAGAAATTGAGAAATCTTACCTCAAATGTGTAGAGTGATACTAGAGGGTGCTAAAGATGCAAAATGCAAAAAAAAACAAGCACAACTTTGTCCTCCAAAATAATGAATTTTAGTTCGGCCTTTTTCTTCTTTTTGAAGATCAAAGACTCCTAAATTGATATTTTTGATGCAAAATAGTTGGGGGTTAATGATCACAAAGGGTTGGGGAGTGATTTTATGGTGGAAGATTGAAAGATTTTTGGTTGAAATGGAAGATTGGGCAAGAGGGGGTTAGGGTTTTGAGAAGCAGAAAGAGGAAGAAGAAGAAGAAATTTGAAGAATGAAGAAAGAGCCCGTTTCTCTTTTAAAGCTTCGTGACCGATCCGAGCTCGGATCACTCTGATCAGGGCTCGGATCGGTTGAACCTCAAATCGTCCTGAACAGGAGTTCAGCCGAGCTCTCGAATCCAAAGCTTCTCCATTGGATCCGAGCTTGGATCCCTGTTTTCTGTAAAAATTGCAGTTTCTGCAATTTTTCCAATTCTGATGACCTTTTTTCTGCAATTACGAATTACACTTGAGATGAAATTTTTCACACTTTTTCCACCACACACAAGTATAATATTCCCTAAACAACCAATCTAACCCTTTAAAGTGAATCAAAAACATCTACATCGTAAATCGAGGGTTCAAGTTGTTGGGTCATTTTGTATTTTGATGTGAAAAATGCACTTATTAGCACTAAAATCAATTCAAATGAGCACATGAACGCTTATAAACCTGTTAACACCAAAACTCACTTGAAAATCATAAGAGTGCATCTTTTGACTTAATATTGAGAAATTTTAAGCACACAAAATTAGAAAGCAAAATTAAACTTCCTCATTTCAACTTTAGCTTTCCAAGTGAACTGCAAAGATGAACCTTCAAACTTCGGTAGCCCTACAAAACCAATGAAACAAACTTAATTAGCTAAAAATCAAACCAAACTGCAAGAAATACACAAAAAACAAACACAACTAATGGTAATGTTAGGTTGCCTCCCAACAAACGCTTTGTTTAAAGTCGTTGTGCTCGACTTTCTTCATTCATCTTCAATAATTAGATGAGTTTCCCAAGGAGTAAATCACTCCTTTAGGAACCATCTCTCCGACCAAATAAGATTTCAATTGTTGGCCATTCACTTTGAATGTGGCACCATGTTCTCCCTTAATTTTCACTGCACCATATGAAAATATTCGAACCACTTCAAATGGGCCGGACCATTGAGACTTAAGCTTTCTAGGGGACAATTTAAGTCTTCAGTTATACAATAGCACCTTCTGTCCCTCCTCAAAGTGCTTAGGAAGGATGTGTTTGTCATGCCAAAATTTCACTTTTTTCTTGTAGATTTTGGCATTTTCGTATGAAATTAAGCTCAATTCTTCCAACTCACTAAGTTCGAGCGTTCTCTTTTCACCTGTAGATTTAAAATCAAAATTAATAGCCTTAATGGCCCAATACGCTTTATGTTCTATTTCTACAGGTAAATAACACATTTTTCCATAAACAAACTTATATGGAGACATTCCCAATGGCGTTTTAAATGCCGTTCTATACGCCCACAAGGCATCTTTTAACTTTCTTGACCAATCTTTTCTTGATCTATTCACGGTTTTCTCCAGAATGAGTTTGATCTCCCGATTCGCCAACTCCACTTGGCTATTGGCTTGAGGATGATAAGGAAGCGCGATATTTTATACCTATATCCATATTTAAGCAACAAAGTGTCAAATGATTTGTTACAAAAATGTTTACCTTCGTCGCTTATAATAGCTTTTGGGACACCAAACCTGCAAAATATGTTCCGTTTAAGGAATTTAAACACAATTTTAGCATCGTTAGTTTGTGAAGCAATGGCCTCCACCCATTTAGAGATATAATCAACTGCTCAAAGAATGTATTTATTGTTAATCCCATACGTCAAATAATTCAACTTCTAAATATATAGTTAGAGGTATTTCATTCTTCTTATAGATATTATCAGCTTTTTGACATTGGTGGCAATTCTTAACCCAATTTTTAACATCTTGGAACATAGTGGGCCAATAAAAATTCGATTGCCATATCTTTGCTATGATATTAGTTGTACTAAAATGTCCTCCTGTCTCAAGGGTGTGACAATGTAATAAAATGCTATGTACCTGTTCTTCCGTAATACATTTTCTAATTATACCATCCGCACAATATTTATAGAAGAATGGCTCCTTCCAAAAGTAATGTTTGGCATCATTTAGAAATTTCTTCCTTTGGTAAGAATTCAAAATCACTTGGTAGCACTCTACTAACTATAAAATTGACTAAATTGGCATACCATGGTGACTTTTGAATAGCCAATAAGAACTCATCTGAAAATTCTTCTTTAATAGGAATTTGGTCTTCTTGTGAGGTGTTCTCCAGTCTAGAAAGATGATCCGCAACTAAATTCTCAGATCCCTTTTTATTCTTGATTTCCAAATCAAATTCTTACAATAATAAAATCCATCGAATTAGTCGAGACTTTGCATCTTTCTTATTTAAAAGATATTTAAGGCTGCATGATCGGTGTAGACAATGACTTTAGATCCCATTAGATAAGATCTAAACTTATCCAACGCAAATATCACCGGAAACAACTCTTTCTCCGTTGTCGCATAATTGATTTGAGCCTCATTTAGCATTTTACTTGCATAGTAAATGACATGAAGTCTCTTATCATACTTTTGCCCAAGAATATCTCCCACCGCAAAATCACTAGCATCACACATCAATTAGAACGGTAAACTCCAATCTGGTGATATTATTATTGGTGCGGAGACAAATTTCTTCTTTAACCTATTAAAAGCAGATAGACATTCATCATTAAGTGAAAAGAAACATCTTTGGCAAGTAACTCACATAGAGGTTTAGCAATCTTGGAGAAATCCTTAATAAACCGCCGATAGAAACTTGCATGTCCAAGAAAGTTTCGAATGCCTTTAACATTGGTTGGTGGAGGTATTCTTTCAATCACTTTCACTTTTGCTTGATCTACCTAGATACCTTTTGAAGAAATCTTATGGTCTAGAACGATACCCTTACAAACCATGAAGTGACATTTTGCTCAATTGAGTATAAGATCCAAATACAAAGAAGTCATCCATAAAAATTTTCATGATTTTCTCATTAAAATCGGAAAAGATTGCCATTATGCATCGTTGGAAAGTGGCAAGAGCATTGCACAATCCAAAAGACATTCTTCGAAAGGCAAAAGTGCCGTAGGGATAAGTAAATATGGTTTTCTCTTGATCCTCTGGTGCAATGACTATTTAATTATATCCTGAAAAACCATCCGAGAAATAATAAAAGTCATATCCCGCCAACCTTTCTAAAATTTGATCAAAAAAAAGAAGGGGAAAATGATCCTTTCTAGTAGTCGCATTGAGTTTTTTTATAATCAATACAAACTCTCCACCCAACTACAACTCTAGAAGGAATCGTCTCATTATTTTTACCATATACTATAGTTATTCCTTCCTTTTTAGGCACTACATAAACTGGAAAAATCCAAACACTATCAGAGATCGAAAAAATAATACCTGCATCGAGCCATTTAAGGATTTCTACCCTTACCACTTCCTTCATGTTGGGACTTAACCTTCGTTGAGTCTCAACCACCGGTTTAGCATCTTCTTCCAATAAAATTCACTGCATATAAGTTGTTGGACTAATTCCCTTGATGTCGAAAATGGTCCATCCTAGAGTCTTTAGATGCTACCTCAAAACTCGTAAAATCTTGTCAAGTTGCTCCTCATCAAGGGCTGTATTGACGACCACCGACAATGTCTCTTTCTCTCCAAGAAATGCATACTTGAGGTGGTTGGGAAGCGGCTTGAGCTCCAACTTTGGAGCTTACTCATAAGATGGTGGAGGAAGACCCTTGTTTATCCCTAATTCTTTGTATGCATTGCTCCGTTTGTACGGGACCTGTGCTTGCAAATATTGAGTCATTTCTTCTACTTCTTCATCTTGCAATCCTACACCATTGAGACAAAGTTCAAGAGAGTCATAGTCAAGATTAACTCGACTTATCTCTAGCGTCAATTCATCACATATATCAACGGAATAAACATGATCGGAAAAAGAGAGATATTTTTTCACTTTGCTCAAATCAAACTCCACCTGTTCTTCGCCGATTTGGAACTTAACCTTACCACGTTTAACATCTATTATAGTACCTGTGGTGGCCAAAAATGGTCTACCAAGAATAATGGGTATATTGGCATCTTCCTCCATGTCTAAAACAATAAAGTCAACGAGGATGATAAATTTTTGCACTTTAATAAGCACATTTTCAAATATACCCAAGGGATGTCTAATAGACTGGTCAGCCAACTGTAAAAAAATGTTAGTACGCTTTAATTCACTCAACCCCAATTGCCTAACCACAGTTAAAGGAATCAATGAGACACTAACACCAAGGTCACATAGTGCTTTAGAGAACTCTATATTACCAATAGTACAAGGAACTGTAAAACTCCCTAGATCCTTTAACTTTGGTGGCAATTTATTTTGTATAATGGCACTACATTCCTTCGTTAATGCAATAGTCTCGCTATCCTCTAATTTCCTCTTTTTGGTCATTATATCCTTGAGAAACTTTGCATATGAAAGAATCTGTAAAATAGTATCAACAAATGGAACGTTAATATGTTATTGTTTAAAAATGTTAACAAACTTCTCAAATTTTTTGTTAACTCTTGATGGGTTCAATCTTTGTGGAAATGGCACCGGCGGAGGAATTGGCATCATCTCAGCAGTCGATGGCTCACTCACTTCCACTTTGTCTTTTTCTTTACTTTTCTTGCTCTCCTCTACTAGCTCACTCCCCTGCTTGTTTTCTTTACTCTCATCTTCTCTCATTCTTTCAACAATAGGTGGCTCACTCAATTGCTATCCACTACAGTTATAGCCTTCATATGCTCCCTTGGGTTCACCTCAGTCTTGCTAGGTAGCTCCTCGTGGTTCCTATTGTTGATAGCATTGGCTATTTGACCTAATTGGACTTCAATATTCCTATATATATTAGTGAATTGGTCCATCCTACCCTCGATTCTTTTAAACTGTTAAGTAGTGGGGCTAGTTAACTTTTCAATTTTGTCATTGGATGCATTCGCTAGCTTCTCAATTGCCAACTCCCAAGCCGGATTAGACTCCCTAAATGATTGTTTTGGTTCAAAATTTAGTGGATTCGTTGGTTTTGATTGGTTCTTTTGATCCTTTCATCCAAAGTTTGGATGATTTCGCCATCCTGGATTTTAAGTATTGGAGTATGGATTGTTTTGGAGTGGACGGTTGTAATTGTTGAGATATTGAACCTGTTCAATGCTCGCACATATAGAATCATCATGATCTTCTCCACAGTTAGTACAACATGCAACACTTACTCCTTGGTTAGAACTTGAGCCAACTTGCCTATTAATCATCTTAAAGCACATTATCCATCTTTGCATTTAACATATTCAATGTATCTACTTCAAGCATACCTGCGGGTCTCCTAGTATTAGCTCGTTCATTGGCCCATTGGTAATTATTGGTAGCTATTTCTTCAATTAGTTGTTGAGCTTTCTCGGCAGACTTACCCATCAAAGCTCCTCCCGCTGCTGCATCTACATGCGTCTTCGTAGGATAGGTGAGTCCATTGTAAAATATTTGAACTATGAACCAATCGGAAAGACCATGGTGAGGACACCTTCGTTGCAACTCCCGATAACGCTCCCAAACTTCATATAATGTCTCTCTTTCCTGTTAAGAGAAACTAGTTATATCCATACGAAGTTTATCAGTCTTACCAGGTGGAAAGAACTTATTAACAAAACTTTAGATAACTCCGCCCAAGTGATAAAAGTATTTGGAGAATGAGATTATAACCAAACCTTGACCTTGTCCCTTAGTGAGAATGGAAACAATCTAAGCTTAATTGCATCATCACTAACACTGTTAAGCTTTATTGTATCATAAATTTCTAGGAATGTGGACAAATGAGAATTTGGGTCTTCGGAAGCATTACCTCCATATTGAGATTGTTGCACTATTTGTATAAGAGATGGTTTAATCTCAAAATTATTGGCATTTACCGTAGGTTTCACTATGCTTGTTTGCAAACCATCACCTCTCGGTAGCACGAAGTCCCATAATGCTCTTCTATTCATTTCTTCAGCCATAGGTTCAATTAGTGGGAGTTCAATTGTTACTTCTCCTTTTCCTTGAATTTCCACAACTTCTTGTAGTGCTTGCTTTCGTTGTCACCTTAGAGTCCTTTCAATTTCTAGATCCAATGGAACTGTTGCGCGTAGGGCACGGTGCATGCACTACAAAGATCAAATTACAGAAAATTTTACCACAACAAAACAAATAAAGTGAAGCAAAATAAATAACTACTTTATCTATTAACTAAAAGATATTCACAATATAACACAATGTTTAGATTAATAAAACTCACTTAGCCTTAATATTGTGAGACCCCACAAATTAGGTTCTTATTTCTTATCTTGTTTTTTTTTCTTTGCTTGCTTTGAATTTGTGGTTACTTTGATATTTGAGGAGTGTTTTAACCCTAACACTTTATTTATCTTGGTGCATGTTTAATTTGATGCATGTTAAGTTTCATAGTGCATGACACTAGTGTGGCCAACTAGTGAGATGTGTGTAATAAATTTGGTGAATTAGAGGAAGTTTTGTGCAAAAAGGTTTTTGTAAATAGAAGTGTTAAGAGTTGATAGGTGGAAAAGAGATATTCAAGGTTAATTAGATAGACATTAGTTGGTTGTTTGCCATTTGTCGATCATATACCTAGGGTTGACCAAGACCAAGACCAAGTTTTCTTCTTATCCAACCAAGTTATCATTCCATCACAATTTTTTCCTTCTTTTCTTTCTCATTTGGCCGAAATTTTTGGAGGAGGAAAAGAGGGGTATTTAGGTCATCAAATAACCATTAATACTTGCCTTGTCAAGTGTCACTCATCCATGGAACTTTGACCAAGATCAAGACAACTTCCTACACCATTAAGCTTCCATTTCACCCAACAAACATTTCTTTTTCTTGAGCTAAGGCTGGATGAAATTTTAGAGAGAAAAAGAGAGAAAAACAACAAACTTCAAGCCTTGATTCCTTGCTTATTTAGTGAGGGGAAAAGAGAGAAATCCTAATCTACTCCATAAATCCTTGAGTAAAGCTTGGAAAGAAGTCTTGCTTGGAGGCAACTCTTGGAGGAAATTTGGACTTGTTGCTTGGTTGAAATTGCTAGCAGAGGTATTGGCTTGAAACCCTCTCTTTTCTTCAAGTTTCTAGTAAATTTTTAGTTAGAAAGATTGGATCTTTGATAGGTTGTTGATGGGTTTCTTTGAAACCTTGATTTAGGTAGATGACTTGAGGACAATTCCTTGTGTTTTCATGGCAAGCTAGGTAGATGACTTGAGGTTCATTCTTGTGCTTTTATGATGAATGTTTGAGGTAGATTTTGGTGCTTTAAAACTTGATGTTGTGGCTTGTGTGTATATCTTTTGGAAAGGTTGAATCTTAGTTGGATTTTGTTGCAAATTTTGGTGGAAAATTTCTACTTTGAAAGCTTCTTGCTGGCCGAAACTTTTGAGTGCTGTTAGCCCTTATTTTTTAAAAATTTCGATGAAATCTTGCTCCACAAACTTTGTTAGACATTAAACTTTGATTGTGAGTTGGATTTGAACAAAAAATCATGAGTTTAAGTGGGAATGTTGAGTCAAGTGTTGCTGAAAATTTTTCTCGCAGGAGACTTTGAGTAGTCGTGGGAAATCTGTTATATCTTGTGTAGAAAAATCCGAATTGAGTCCTATTTTTTGCATTTGAAACTAAACTCACAGTTCTTTTAACCGGGTAAAATTCATGGTTTCGTTCATTTTCTATAAATACCAGCAAAATTTCAAAGTGGGCTGAAAATCTAAAACTGTCCTGTTTTGGCATTTAGTTGAGCAGTGAATTGAACCTGATGTTTGACTAATTTATGGGCTGAATTTTATGAAGATGTCTTCTAGAGAGTTGTAGAATTTTGACTCTATTTTCTAACGGTATAAGATTTATCATTTTTTGACTTACAAAACTCAAGTTATGATTTTTCAAAGAGCGTTACAAAAACTGGAATTTTCTTATGAAATGACAAAAAAAGCTTGGAAGGGTTTTGGAAACATTTTCTAGTTTTTAAACCTAACTTTCTCGATTACTTGCACTCCATTTCATACTTGGATAATTGATTTATTATGTATATGAGTTTTCTCTTGACTTGAATAAGAAAACTTGACGTTTTGGATCAAGAAACTAGAAGTTTAAATCTTGAAAGTTATTAGCCCTTTTAAATGTGTTTTTTAGTGGTGAACTCTTATGGTTCACTCAAGCACCAAATTTGATCTCAAGATTTGGAAGTGATAACTTTGCATTTAAAAGTGAAATTTTGCTCAACATAGCTTGCTAATCAATTGCCCTCGAATGTGCTTTTAAAAGGAGCAACAATGTTGGAATTAAAAGCGGTGAAAGGTGGAGCGTCATGCCAAGAGTTTTGTGGGAAAATCTCACTTGCTTGATGTTCAAAACTTGGAGGATTTGTTGGTGTCTTTGCTAAGAAATAAATGGTGATTTTGGTGAAGTTTGACTTCATAAGTTTTAGTAAAATTGAATGCTCATTTATATATCAAAACTTGGACAAAATATTAGGAGTTAAGGAAGTGAAAGTGGTTTTTCCTCCCACGTGTGTTTTGTTAAACTCTTGAGCAGTTTGGCTAACTTTTGAATCGAAAACTCTTGCCACGTTTTGGACTTACAAATGGAGAACTTTTGAATCTCTCTTGAGTGTCATCTTAGTGGTTAAATGAAGAGAGTTCTCTGTTAATTTGACAAGAAATTGAGCATGCTTGAGTTAAGGGTTAAGGGAAAATTGTTTTGCCTTGGTTGAACGATTATAGGTAATCGTTGATTGTGCCTGTCTCAGGTATTCAAGAGGAATTCGAGAGAACCCTCGAGGAGAACTCATGAAAGCTTTCTCTTGTCTTGCTTACTTGACTATTAGTGAGTGTCAAGTGCATGTTTCTTGATATCTTGATTTGAATGATACCACGTGTTATGTGTTTGAATATTGAACTTGATGAGGTGAAGGTGTACTTTATCACATTTGTCATTCCTTTCTTGAATGATCTTGTACTTGCTTGAACTTAATTGACATGTGCTTGTGCTTGTGCTTGACTTGTAAGTGCTGAGCGGCAGCATGTACCGCACTCAATCCGAGTGGGAGGTGCCTCTCATTCCCGTCTCAGTACTTTCATCTTGATTAAGTCGATTGGCGAGTTATCTCATCAACCATACTTGTTCTTGCATGGGTATACTCGTGTATTACCAAAACCCTTGTGGACGTTCGGGCCCGATAGAGGATGAAACGATGGGATGGGGATTCGTGTCAAGTGAATTCTACAGACTTGTTACTTGCGTGATTGGCGGAGTGTCAACAAAAGAAAATGATATCCTAGATCGTGGAATGGCAAGCATGCGGATTAGCTCCTGAGAGCTCCTGTATCCTTTTAATAAATGTGTTTTAGTCCTTTTGTGGCTTTACGTGAAAATATTGTTGTTATTCTGTACATGTGTTACTCGAGTTGAATTATGGTACTTGCTTTACTTGCTTGCTTGCTTTCTTGGCCTCACTGAGCATCCGCTCATCCCTTTTAGTTTGTTATTCCTTAACAGGAATTTGAGAATTGGAGGTGCTAGACTAGCCAGCTTTTGTGTAGAACTAGTGTAATTCCCTGAGCGACTTTTGGACATTTGGAAGAGTAAATTTCATTTGTATTTGAAATATTATCGTTGTAACAGTTTATGCTATTGTCTAAGAATTGTGGCTGTTGTTATTCAAGTACTTTTTTGGTTTTAAGAAATTGTTGAGCTTGAAAATCTTGATTCGGTTCGAGTGATTGTGTGAGAAGTTGGGCAGCCGGTCCGCCAAACCTTTGAGTTTGCCCTAGGAGGAGGCGGGACCGTCACAGGTGATATCAGAGCCGCCTCGCTTGGTCTTTGCATGAGGTGAGCTTGGGCCAAGTGGTGTTATGGTTTCGATTGCGTGAATGAGTGTAAAGGACTAAGTACTTTTCTTGAACATAAGTTGTGAATCATGAATGTCATAGGCGTAAGACCTTTATCATGATACTTGGAGAAGATAGATATGTACGTTAGGTAGGAATCTCTAATATAAGTGATTTACTTTTGGGACCGACCGGCTCAAGTTGTGAATTATCTTATTTTGAATTTCTGTACCCGAGTACTAAAGAGTTAAGAGCATTAGGCCACACAAGTCAAGATGCGGAAGATTCTACTATTTGATGTAGGAATTGAATTGATCGAGAAGAGTGGATCAATGAGTGTTGCCATGAATTAGTCTCGTGCAGGTCTGGTTGGGGTTTATATAGATGATAGCTAGTTTGCGGTCGTCGTGAATGTTTAAGGCCCTAGTATTGCAGCCTGTTTCATTTCTCTTGTACATGTGTATCCTTGTTTCGTGTTTCCTTGATTTGGCTGCAATTCGATTACAGTTACATATGTATTACATTTTAATTCTTGCTTGATTACTCTTATCTATTTCCTACCCTTTCTATGATACCCCATAGGAATCTGGCTTTGATTCCTATTTCCCTATAAGTTATGGATTATGTATGGGATTTTGGGGACAAAAACGTGAGTTCTATACTTGTATGCGAATTTTGATAGAATTAGAATGATCGTCTTGATGGAGGATGGTACAAGGCACTAGTGGGGGTAAGAGGTTATGGTTTCTTCTTGAGCAAGTTTGTAAGTAAGTGTATAATAGAGAGTGAGTTAGGGTGTAGAACTTTTGCTTTAAGGAATATGATTCCATATTTTGTTATGTGTATAACTGATGATAGTAATCTTTATGGGAAAACCCAAGAGCTCGTCGATCTCAAGTAGAGAATGTGATAGCCCCACCTTCCCTTAAGGTGTACCCAAGGGTTTGGCGGACCGCCCTGCTCAACTCTCGTCAGGACCTCACTCAACGAATCTCTGAAAAATAATAACAATTCCTAAACTCCAATTGTATTCACCTCAATGAAAGCATCAAAACTTCATGGTTAAATATTACAGACCATCCAATATTCCCAATTTTCCCTACTTGTATACATACAATTAATCGAATAAACTCTAAGTCGTTTAATCGAATCATCAAGCACAGCTAGGATGGCAAGTTACTTAAAGCAAAACGTCAACTCTCAAATTGTCTCTTTTCCCCACTTCCACGCTGCCAACGCCTGCTAAGGAAAATAAGCTAAAAGGAATGAGTTAAAAACTCAGTGAGGTTCCAAGAAAACATGCAAGTAAACTAGCAGGCATGACACAATTGTCAAAATGTCAAGAAGCAAGTCATATCCAGATAGATCATGCAACCATGTACAGTAAAGAACACGTTCATAGCAAATGATATAGGCTACTCTCAGGAGCAGGTTCCACGGCAGCTTGTCCAAGGTCTGTTAACTCTCCGTCAACAAAGGAATTATAACGTCCGTAGATCACTACTAAACGTCGATCTCCGTCCACCGATCATTCCCCTACAGGGCCCGAACGTCAAAGAAGTACCCAAGGCTCGCCGATCTCCTCGACCAAACCCTTGCCGGCTCGATTCGACCAACTAGCCCTGGGTTGGGCTTATAGTCCTAGATATTCAAGATATGGCTTAGAGCCCCAAGTATTCAAGTATTCAGGAGTGGAGTCGTTGGCTGTCATTCAACGCTCACGCAGGTAATGATTGGAGATGTTAATTGTCACTTAACGCTCCGTATTCAGAAATGTCACAAGTTCAAGTCAAGAATAAACAGGTTAGGAATTTCGTCCTTTACCCAAGGTTGCCTAACTCACCCGACTGCTCTGAGACTGGTCTCAAGTAAGAGGTCCAACGAGGGCTCAGTTTAGCTATTATCGACCTACATTCACGCATACGCATGAGTAACCCAAGTTTCCACTTATCCGAAGACTCGGATAAGGGTCCAAGGGCCTAGTTCAACCGCTACAAGAGGAATGCAGTCGGTCTACAGTCATGCACATATACATGCAAGTCCGTACGCAGAATCAATTAATTCAAGTTCATGGAGGTCGAGTACGAATAAGGACACACTCGTCTAACCATGATCAAGTCACAAGTAATACCCAACATGTCACATTTTCAAGCATTTCAAGTCAAGATACAGGTCACATGCAACTCAAGTTACTTGTACATGCATAAGTGAGATATCAAGAGTTTAGTCAAGTTAGGTCAAGTGTGATAAAATACACACTCGCCTATGAAATGACAAATCACATGTCTAGCAATTTCTAGCGACAATGAGCGTGGAACATGTAGTTGGAACACTCACCAGTTCAAACATAGTAACGTAAAAGTTCGCCCCTGGGTTATGCCCTTGATCACCAACAAACCCTAAGACCAATCAAGATAAAAGTATTATGGTTCAACCATCCAAAATTTAGGTGAACCAAGGAAAATCCAAGTAACTACTAAGGCAAGGATTCAAATATAGTTTTGGAGTGAAAAGAGAGCATTTAGGCTCAAGGGACATGAGTAAACCGAGTTCCTCATTCCAATTCATGGCTGGAAATTTCCAGCAGCAAAATAGCGAAGAGAACCACCAACCTCGAGTTTAAAGTGGAACAAATGCAACTATGAGGCATACTAGAAGAAACCATTACTTTTCCTCTTATTTTATACATGGTTTATCAAAATTTTAGCTTATACACCACCACCAAAGTGAATTCAAGCAATGACATGTAACCTAAGTCCAAACCAACCCAAAATCACCCTTCTAACATCACCTGTTTCACTAGAAAGGAAGTAATAAAAATTTCAGCAGCACTTCCCCTTATTTTCCTAACTTTTCCATCCAATCTCAACATTTATTTTCATATCAATCCAACCTCTATCACACCCACAAGTTATAGGTTATAAAGTACACTTGATTAAGGCCACAAGACCATCCAAAATATCAAATTTTCTAACTCAAAATCAACCACAACAAAGCTGAAATTTTTCTATAATCATGTCAGAATAACATATAAAAGCTAGAAAATTCACATGGCAAAGCTACTAGACCATAGCCAAACTTAAACCATCATATCAAGGCTGAAATTTTCTCATTCAAAGCTGAAATTTGCCAATCACCACTTAAACCATGAAATTTCTCATGAAAACTACCAACATCAAACCTTGAATCCACTCATAAGCGAGTAATAAAAGAAAAGAGAGTTTCTTGATATAGTTACCTTAATACCCTAAGAAGAAATGGAAACCAAGTGCTTCTTTCTCCCAAATCACTTCGCCAAATCCCTTAATCTTCCTTAGATTTCACCTTTTATGGAGTAGTTTGCAAGATTAATGGTTAAAACTCAAGATTCAAGCAAGATTGGAAGTTGGAAGTTGAAGTTTTTGTTTCTTTTCCTCACACAAAATTTCGGGCAAAGGAAGATGAAAGGTGATAGGATTTTTGGCCAATTTTTTTGTTAATTAAAGGGTTAAGAAAAGTCTTAGTCAAAGTCAAAAGACTATGACTTTTGTGACAAGTGGTTTGCTATGGTTAATTCTCATCTCTTTGTCTTCCAAAGGCTAAAATGTCTAGCTAATCTCTAATTATTCCTTCACACCTTATAAAATAATATCCCTTTATACAAAACTTCTCTTAATCTTCAAAAATTTAACATGTACTAACTTATACAAGGAAAATGATTTAAAACTTGACTCACTTATAAAAATATCTAGGAAATTAAAGCAATAAAGTAAAGTAAAGAAAATGTATTCGAAGAAATAAAATAAAATAAGAAATTTTTTTGGGTCCTCACACTCTCTTCCCCTTAAAAGAATTTTGTCCTCGAAATTCTCATCTTGATTAACAAACAGCTCAGGGTATTTCTTTTGCATTTCTTCCTCCACTTCCTAAGTTGCCTCTGCTACACCATGATTTCTCCACATGATCTTCACCAAGGGATGTGTTTATTTCTTAGTTCCTTAATCGAGCAACTGCACGGGTTTCTCCTCATAGGTTAGAGACTCATCTATTTCAATTTCTTCTGACTGTAAGATATGAGTCGGATCAAGATGGTACTTCTTTAGTATTGAGACATAAAAAACATCATGAATCTTGGATAAATTTGGTGGTAACTCGAATCGGTATGCCACCTTTTCAACTCGTTGAAGAATTTTAAAGGGTCCTACAAATCTTGATTGAACCTTCTTTCCTTTACCCGCTGTGACACTTTGCAATGGAGTAACCTTAAGAAACACGAGATCTCCAACTTCCTAGTAGCTTCTCCTTAGCTATGATGCTCCCACAATCGTGTATCTAGAGGAAAGTCTTACTAACGTAATGGCTAAACTGATATGCTAAGAAAAGTTTACCAAAGATTGAAATATCTTATCATAATATACTGTGCACTAGCAAACGCACTATCTTCTCTAATCGAACGGCCTCCCTTCATTATTAACCATAAATAAAGTATCCTTATTCAAATCCAAGAATAGTTTGCAAAAATTGATTCACTAACAAGGGTTTAACTCAAAACAAATACAGACATTCAAGATCACCGGTTAAAACATCAAGCGCCAAGTTTACTATTGATAAGGTAAATACAATTTACTGCATAAAGTAGTCCCTACACATTTTCCAAAGATACAACTATTCCAGATAATACATCACTCATTTTTAACATCGAATATGATAGCAGATTCACCGTAACTTCGTTCATTGTTTTGGATAGTTCCTCAATTAATGTCTAAGTTTGCCACATCTACAACGGGCACCAGTTTCAAATAACCCATTCCAGTATGAGTTTTGTTACAATTTCACACTTAGTAACTACAAATCTCTTCTTGAAGTATCCATTCTTTCTTTTCGTCATAGCATATTCATTTCGACTAATCTCTTTGCGTTTTCCTTTTACATCGTGGAAGCTTCCTTCACCACTTTTAACTTAGTTGCTAGTAGTGTCTTAAAATGTAATTTGAGTAGTTGAATGCACCATCTCAAACTTATTTCACCACTCCTCCAGCATCATTTCGTATTTCCTTTTTAGTTCCATAGTCTTGGTCAGCAACTTAGTTTTCTCCACATACTCTTGTTTCCATCATCCTTCCCAGTGTTCAGCCAATTCCTTTTAAACTCTACCTCTTTTCGAAAAAATCTCTATTTCCTCATGTATAGCTTTCAAATTCCTCATATCACCAAATTACTTAATCTCAAATAATAGTCTAGTAGACAAATCAAAGTATCCAAAGGAGTAGCTAGTCACAAATTGAAACTCTTACCATATAATTGTTAAGTTCTTTTGCTTCCAATCTAGTCATGAAACTTTATCTAAACACAAGAAGGGTAATACCTCATGATACTATGACACTTACTGTTATTCTTGGGTCTTAGCAAAAGGAGTTAGCATTATTGCTTATGCATAGAACAAAGCACTAAATCATACTCGTTAGAAATCACTCCCATCTATTTAATTTCAAAAGTCTCCACTATACACTCATCTTAGATAGTCATATTCAAGAAGAAACTATGACATTTTACCCCAATAGTGCCTTTTACAATTTTCAATTAGAGCAATCATCCAAATTTCGTCAAAATTACATACAAGATTAGAACCCAAACTCTTTTCCTCCTTATCTCTATACATAATCCAAAACTCTTAATCTCATATAGTTTAAAATCTTACACTTCTACCAAAGTGTCAATCACACTAGACAAAGGTATCATGCATGTTTCACCATGAATAAGCCGCTCCTCCAAACTGGAATACCACAAGAGTCACTTGCCTTTCCCTTAGGTACCCTAAGACATCAAAGATAGGGATCATATTCGCTATCCAATGTTCAACCACTTGAGGTCAGGACTTTCAAAAAACTTAGGTGGAGAACATTTTTTTTTTCAAAAATCTCTCTAGAGGTCTAACCTTTTCATATCTTGGACTCTAAGTTGGTTTGCAAGCCTAGGCCCTTGATCCTGTTGGGGTACTAGACATTCTAAAAGATTTGTCATCCAATTTATGGCCATCGCTACTTGGTCCCCTATCTCGGTCCTGGGTAACTGATTTGGTCAGCCACAAATTCCAATCACTTTCCCTTAATCTTGGGGTTGTCTAGGCCTATGTGGATATTCTCCAATATCATTTCTCTAGTTCTCTTTCCACACAAGTCCAAGTCTATATATATATATATATATATATACGTAGAAGAATAGGAATCAGTTAAGCATGTAGGCAAGGGTAGTCAATCAAGGGTCCAAAATACATTTATCTGATATCACAAAATAAATACATATTTAGTTAAAGTCGGTCCATATCAAAATCAAATAATACATAACAAATCCGCACATTCATAGGAGAAATTAAATAGGTTTACAATGCTAATACTTTAAACATTCATAACAACCATCAATGTTCAAATCCAACCACCATCTATCGAAACCCTAGCCAAACACTTACTAGACTAGTCTATAACAGTACTCATATATCCAATCACCTGAATCAGTTCTACTTTCCCAAATTCAATCATGATTTCTATTCATCTCATAATACACTAGACTATATCCTTCCCAATTCATAGGTGTTCCATCAGGAGAAGTATTTGACGGGATTTTTCTATACGTACAAGTTAAAATAATTCCGAAATACACCCGTTTCTGCAAGTATACAGGTCAATCCAATAGTATAGGGCATGTATCGGGTCGATCTCACGAGGAGCAAAGTTTACAAGTACTAGGTCCTTATTTTTCTCTATTATTTAGACTTATAATGAATTTAAACAGAGAAATAATATTTTTGCTTTCTACAATTCTGAATTGATAACTTGAAAGATACAATTGGAGATTTTATACCAAAAACTTAAATCTAGGGATATAGATTCCACTTATGGCATAAACAACACAAATTAATAAATTTACCTCTTGTTATTGTTCTTGTTAAACCAGAGATTCATTTCCAATATTATCAAATCTCATTTTCATGATAAAATGGCTCAGAGCAGGCTAATTTTCCCTATTTTCATGGTGAAATACTAGAGCTACCCTGTTTTCCTTCATGAAATGATAAATAATCCACTTAAGTGTATCTCTATTTTCATGAGCATACAACTTAAGCTCTACTTATGTGTTTCCATTGTTAAAACCAATTCTCGTTGAGTAAGAACAACTATAACATGTCATTGGTGATCAAACAATAACAAGTAAGTTCAACTGCACAAGTAGACAAGTTAATACAAGAAATAACAAGAGTGAATCACATTCAATTCATATCATTTAGCCATAAGTTTCATCTACTCCCTAGATAAAGAAGTTTAGCTATTCATGATTGATATAACAATCATACTCACAAGTTTATTAATGCAAAACATCATTAAGTACAAGTACAAGAAGAATAAAAGAGAGCTTAGCCAATTAAGGATGAATCCCTCAAATTTCTGCTATGTCTTGCACCAAAGAAAATTACAAGTGAAGTCTCCAAGTTTTCCTCAAGAAGTTCTAGCTAGAGAGAAAGCTCTGACCAGAGCGTACTAACTACTTATCCCCCCAAATTTCCCATCTTTCCCTCCTAAAAGTAGTAGAAAGGCACTTTCTACCCCTCATAATTTCAACCCATCAGCTTTTGTAAAGGAAGTCAAAAGATAAGTTGTTTTTGAGTTGTCAATAACGCATTTTGTCTTCCCTTTTGTTACAGAGGCATGTGCCACCGTTTTCTCTCACCAATTTAGCTGGAAAGTTGTGTGAAAAGTGAGAAAATTCGGCTCCACACTTTCAGAAGAGAGAGGCCGATCCGAGCCTCGGATCCGAGGGGTAAAGATGGATCCGAGCTCGGATCGTCGATGATCCGAGGGGTTTCTTAAATAGATCCGAGCTCGGATTGTCTGACCTCGGATCCATTGCTCCAGATGATCAGACGAGCCCTCGGATCACTTTTTGTTGAGTACGGATCCGAGCTCGGATCTGTCTGGTCAATTTCCAGATTTTCGATTCCTTCCTTTTTCTTCATTCTTTCGCTCCTAGTTTCTTTTGTTCTTATCCTCCAAATGATTCTTGCTCTTTCTTTATGAAGTTCACATGTCAATTACCTTCAAAACATCACAGGTTAGAGCATTAATCCACTCATTTATCACGTTTTGAATACTTGAACAATATTTAAGCAATTATCACTAAAAGTGTTCAATTATGGCTTTAATCTTCTCAAAACATACCAAAAATTCATGCCAAACTTGTGCAAAATATACGTTAAATATTCTCTTATCAAATTCCCCCACACTTGAGTCATTGCTTGTCCTCAAGCAATTCACACATATTCACTTTCAATGATTCAAGAAGTGAAACAATACATATACTTTTTCAAATTTAATTCCTCATAACTTGGAAGTCAATCCTTATGCCATTGTTCAGATTGCACTAATACTCATAATATCAAGTGAAATAAAAGAAATTATGTCCTAATTTTAACAAGTTAAACTTAATCTCTCACCCTAACCTAATTTCACAAATAAGCAATTCACATAATCAATTTATAGCCTTCCTCCTCCTATGATCATCTTTCAAAAACTTTGAAACTAAAAGGGAATTATTCACACTAATTTTACTTAAATAGTAAAAATGCCTTTTGACGCGAAAAATCAACACTTTTAGGTGAAGATTCCCGGTTACTCAACATTTCACTTATTTAAATTGCTATGCATACTCTTAATTCAAGTACCTTTTTACGCGAATGTCGACATTTGTAAATGCCAACCCCCCGGTTACTTAGTACAAGAATCATTAGAGTAAATTTTTTTTTTTTTTTAGCTAAAGGACAATAAATACAGATTCCCTTTTAGAAAATGTATAAGAATAATCAAAGGAGGAGTATAACCTTTATTGACTATATCCATCACTTACTTGCGGAAATTAAGTAAAGATGAGAAATCTTATAAAACATGTAAAATTATAGACATAATTTTCCTTACTTAACCGAATATACTTTCTAAAAATGCAAAAATCCTAATTGCCATAATAACCAATTGCCAAATTAAATGAGGGTTAAATCTTTCCAAAATACATATAACATTACAACAATTGGAAGAATTAGATACTTAAAGTTGGGACAATTTGGCTCATAAAAAATGCAAATATTTGAGGTATTTTGGCTATTTGGAAAAATTTTGGAGAAATTTTGAAGAAATTTTGACAGAGTTTTCCCCTTATAAATGGACAAAACTCCCTGTTAACATTTCCAATTTCAAGAAAATTCTCCACATATCAATATTTCAACATATAATTCCAAAATTTCCAAGCCATAATGAACTAAGAACATGCACTTTAGGACACAATCAAGGCATAAGGTAATCGAAACACAAAATACCCTCCCCCACACTTAAAAATTGCGCAATTCCTCATTGTGAAAGAAGGTAAAAGGAACTAGTACTCCCCCTTATAAAAAGTGGTGATGCAATTTGAAGCTACGAACCCCCACGAACATCCAGATTCTGTTCAAAATAAAGCAAGGGGTACGAGGAAACATAAGTAGCACAAGAGTAGTCAAATAAAAAGAAGACTTCAAGGTTAAAATTCGAGATAAAAGAAGAATAAAGAAACAAAAGATTTCAAAAGCTCCTTATGGCTGCTCAGAGTTAGGATCCATGGTCTCTTCAGCTCCTGAGGACCATGAGATGTCCCAATATGTCCCTCTTCATGATGAGGAGTCGGAGTAGGTGAACGACGGATATTGAAGTGATCCTCCATCGCCCGTAGACGGCGATCATGCCTGTCTAGACGCTCTGTCATCCTTCGCTCCGTTTGATCAATTCGCTCCATGACCCGTGTCTCCATACAGCAGATGGCATTGAGTACCTCTTGCCACTTGGATCGCGGAGGAGGTGGTGGTCGTGGAATGGGAGGAGGAAGAGTTTGCTGAGCCTCCATCTCTGGAGTTTCCTGCTGTGGTTCAGGTTGATGCGGAGGCTGAGTGGAAGTCGATGCTTCTCCAACATCCCGCACCAAAGAAGCTCCAAAGTCAGTAGGGATACCTAAAGATTTAAGTATCGCGGTATTGACCTCCTCGGTAACCCTAGTGACAACAGCTCGTTCGGTTCCAAGAGGAACCTTAAGTTTCTCAAAAATGAGAGAAAGAAGGCGAGGGAATCCAAAACAGGTTTCGCCGGCTCTCATGCGAGCTGTGGTCCTCATGTAGCTGATGATGATGCTAGGTAGAGGGACACCAGTGAGCTGCCTACCCACACCATGCATTAATTTATCCAGGAAGTACAGATCACTGTTACGGAGCTCCCTTTTTCCACTCCTTTTTGGTACCACATTAAAAGCGAACAGATAGAAAATTAGGTGGTACCTAGGCTCAAAGGAGTCAGCATATACGGTGAGCTTTTTCGAACTTCCTCGCTCACGGTATTGACCCTTAAGACGTGAAACGGCTTCTCCCACTTGCCATGGATCACGTGCCTTAAACTCCTTGGTCAACTTTACATCGACTCCTTCGTCCTTGAGCTTGATAAATCGGGCTATTGTATCTCGGGTGAGGGCCACTCTTGTACCGCGAACCCAGGATACAATGAGATTGCCACTGTGGCTCTGCCTATTCTCCACGTTAGCATAAAACTCCCGGACTAGATTGGGGTAATAGTGCTTCGGCAATTGGAAAATACTCTCCCATCCCAGTCGCTTGAATGCCGTAGAGATTTTGTAATGGTTATCCACCTCCGTGGTGCCAAGTGTTTTTCAACGATTATCTCCTTATCGAGCCCCGCTTCGTACCATGTTGATTTTCTAGTGAAGTGAATCGCGTGATATCATGGTCCGGAGTAGGCTCCTCTTGACTCGTGGATGCCCTCTTTCGGCGTGATCGAGGAGGTGACTCAGGCGAAGGGGAATCCTCCACTGGTGACTCCTCAGGTGATGGAGTGTGTTCCTCGCTCGAAGACGGCGAAGGTGTGCGGATAATAGCCCTTCTTGTGCGAACCATAGTACCTATACCCAAGAACAAGAATAATTACTCTTAGAAGAAATCTACACTCTTTGAAACTATACTTCAAAAGTATTGGAATATAATTTTAGGAAATTTCGGCAGAGTTTCCCCTTGAAAAAGGGTTAAACTCCCTGTCAACATATACCCAAATATAGTCAAAGATCCTACTTAAATCATTTCCAACACAGTTGCACATTTAGAAGGCATTTAGATATCCCAAGTCTCATCAAATGGTGTATGTAAGAATCTAATCACTACTTCAGAATATTAATGCATATAATGCACTATCGAAGCATAATGGACTTGCAAAGATAATGTGCAATAAAGTTTTAGCTTCTAAAAACACTTTAAAACCATATCCCAATACTCATTCATATAGCATCCTCAATCTCAATAATTCTCAATATTAGCAATTTATTCCAAGAATTCAATACCACTTTGTGCAAATGATCATATATTGTCCTCTAAGTGGTATAAACATAATCTCTACTCTCTTAAACAAGTCTAAAGTAACCAAAGAGAGCGAGAAACTACAAATAAGGAGTCATAATTTGGCATTAATCCATTAGGCTAGAGAAAATATGACAAATTTCATAATAACCACAAATAACTCATTAACACACATCAAAATAGGTTTAATGGTATTTATTAACACAATGTAGCACAATTTCAACAATAAATTTCAACAATTTTACAATTCCTAAAATGTAAAAATAACAATGAAAATTGAAAATTTAAATGGCAAGAAATCAAAGAAAGTTAAGAATTGTTACCTCAAATATGTAGAGTGATGGTGGAGGAAGATAATGATGCAAAAATGGCAAAGAAACAACCTCAAATTCAACTCAAAATGAGAAGAATTCAGTTCGGCCCTAATTTCATGGTGAAGATCAAAACCCTTCAAATTGATGTTTTCGATCTGAAATTGTTGAGGGTTTATGATCACAAGAGGCTTGGAGATGTTTTTGGGGTGAAAGATTGGAAAATGAACGGATGAAATGGAAGATTGGATGAAGGGATTAGGGTTTCGGTGAGAAAAGGGAAGAAAAAACTGGAAAAATGCAGAACCGAAAGGCCGGTTGAGAAGAAAAAAAGTTCTGCTCTTATTTCGAAACGATCCGAGCTCGGATCGTTTCCAACAGTCCTCGGATCCGACAGGTTCGGATCCGTCTCCCAGATGATCAGACGAGCCCTCGGATCCGACTGGGTTTTGTCAGATCCGAGCTCGGATCGTCTGTTTTCTGCATTAATTGCAGAAACTGCAATTTTTCAATTTTTACCCCCTAATTCCGACCAAAACCAAATTACACCTTGACGTACTTTTTATCAATTCCAACCTCCCACGCAAGTGTAATATACCATAAACACCATATCCAATCTCTCAAAACACATCAAACACATCTACATTGCAAATCGAGGGATGAGGTTCTTTGATCATTTTTGCACTTTTATACCAAAGTCGCACTTTTAGGCGTGAAATGCACATCAAATGAGTCAATGAGCATATAAAACATGTTACCACCGAAACTCACTTGAATAAAACGCTTGTGCAACATTGGATATATAAACTAGAGATTTAAACACTTAAAACAAAATCCAATAGGAAAACCTCCCTTTTTACGATCATTCTCCAGGTGCACCTCCAGAATGGACATTCTTCATCCGGTAACCCCCCTACAAATACTTAAAACATTAAAAATCATACCGATGAATGAAAAACATTAAACACATATTAAACTAATTAAATCGTTGGGTTGCCTCCCAACTAGCGCTTTGTTTAAAGTCGTTAGCTCGACTCACACTTTAGGTTTCTTAAATTGAAGAAGATTCACCCAAAAGACATATAAGCACTTTGGGAACGATTTCACCTGCCAAGTAGGGTTTTAATTGTTGTCCATTGACCTTAAACCTTTCATTTCTTGAATTTGCCACTTCAACAGCTCCATAAGGAAATATTTGAGTAACTTCAAATGGTCCCGACCACCTTGACTTCAATTTCCCTGGAAATAATCTCAGGCGTGAGTTGAATAAAAGCACTTTTTGCCCTACCTGGAATTGTTTAGGGACAATATGCTTATCATGCCAATATTTGAGCTTTTCTTTATAAATTTTGGCATTTTCATAAGCATGCAGTCGGTGTTCCTCCAGTTCACTTATCTCAAGTAATCTCCTTCCTCCTGCAAGATTAAAATCCATATTAATTTCTTTAATAGCCCAATAAGCTTTATGTTCAATCTCTACAGGTAAATGACAAGCTTTTCCATAGACTAAACGATACGGCGACATCCCTAAGGGTGTCTTGAATGCTGTTCGGTAAGCCCATAGTGCATCATCTAGCCTTGTAGCCCAATCTTTGCGTGATTTCTTCACAGTTTTTTCCAAAATGAGCTTTATCTCTCTATTAGCTAGCTCTGCTTGTCCATTGGCTTGAGGATGGTATGGAAGTGATGTCTTGTGCCTGCAGCCATATTTAAACAATAAGGAATCCAATTGTTTGTTACAAAAATGTTTTCCTTCATCACTTACTATGGCTTTAGGTATACCAAATCTACTGAAAATATTCTTTTTAATGAATTTAAGTACAATCTTAGAGTCATTAGTAGGTGAAGCGATTGCTTCTAC
Organism: Coffea humblotiana; assembly: GCA_023065735.1. Classification (NCBI taxonomy): domain Eukaryota; kingdom Viridiplantae; phylum Streptophyta; class Magnoliopsida; order Gentianales; family Rubiaceae; genus Coffea; species Coffea humblotiana. The sequence goes on from CM041216.1 coordinate 17,962,444, forward strand.
CCATTTAGAAACATAATCCACTGCTACTAAGATGTACTTATTATTAAAAGAACTAGGGAATGGTCCCATAAAATCAATACCCCATACATCAAATAACTCAACTTCTAAGAAAATAGTTAGGGGCATTTCATTTTTTTGAGATATATTTCCAGTTCTTTGGCATGCATCACAACTTTTAACATATTCCCTAGCATCTCGGTACATAGTTGGCCAATAGAACCCTGATTGCCATACCTTTGCCACCGTTTTTGAAGTGCTAAAATGACCTCCTGTTTCAAGGTTATGACAATGATATAAAATATTCTGTACCTCATTTTCGGGAATACATCTGCGTACCATACCATCGGCACAATGTCTATATAGCAATGGTTCCTCCCAAAAGTAACTTTTGACATCATGCAAAAATTTCTTCTTTTGATGATAATTAAATCCCTTTTGAATCTCTCCACTTACCAAATAATTAGCAAAATCTGCATACCATGGAGAGTTGTTAAGTGCTAGGACAAACTCATCCGGAAAATTCTCTTGAATCGGAATTTGATCTTTGACTGGGATATATTCCAAACGTGATAGATGATCTGCAACTAGATTTTCTGATCCCTTTTTGTCTTTTATCTCCACATCAAATTCCTGTAATAAAAGAATCCACCGAATTAGTCTAGGTTTTGCGTCTTTCTTATGTAGCAAATATTTAAGAGCTGAATGGTCCGTATATATGATAACTTTGGATCCTACTAAATAGGATCTAAATTTATCTAAAGCAAATATCACCGCCAATAGCTCCTTTTCCGTTGTTGCATAATTTAGTTGTGCTTCATTTAACAATTTGCTAGCATAATAAATGACGTGCACCCTTCCTTCTTTCTTTTGCCCCAAAACTGCTCAACCGCATAGTCACTTGCATCACACATCAATTCAAATGGTAGTGACCAATCGGGCGAGGTTATAATTGGAGCAGAAATCAATTCCTTCTTCAACCTTTCAAAAGCAATTAAACAATTATCATTAAATTGAAAAGGGGTATCCTTACATAATAAATCACATAACGGCTTTGATATTTTAGAAAAATCCTTAATAAAACGTCTATAAAAGCCGGCATGTCCTAAAAAACTCCTTATCCCCTTAACATTGCTCGGAGGTGGCAATTTCTCAATAACTTCAATTTTTGCCTTATCCACCTCAATTCCCTTGGAGGAAATCTTGTGTCCCAAAACAATTCCTTCTTTTACCATAAAATGGCATTTCTCCCAATTTAGAACGAGATTTGTCTCCTCACATCTCTGCAAAATCAATTCCAAATTGTGAAGACAATGGTCAAAAGATGAACCATAAACAGAAAAATCATCCATAAATATCTCCATAATTTTCTCAATATAATCAGAAAATATAGCCATCATGCAACGTTGAAAAGTTGCAGGAGCATTGCATAAACCAAATGGCATCCTTCTAAAGGCAAAAGTGCCATAAGGACATGTAAATGTAGTCTTCTCTTGATCCTCCGGAGCTATAGCTATTTGATTGTATCCTGAAAAACCATCAAGAAAACAATAAAATTCATAACCGGCTATACGCTCCAATAATTGATCAAGAAATGGTAAAGGAAAATGGTCCTTTCTTGTTACCGTATTTAACTTACGGTAATCAATACACACTCTCCACCCTACTACAAGTCTAGATGGAATCATTTCATCATTTTTACCCACAATTGTAGTTATTCCACCTTTCTTTGGTACAACATGAATTGGACTAATCCAAACACTATCGGAGATAGGAAAAACTATACCTGCATCAAGCCACTTAAGAATTTCATTTCTTACCACCTCCTTCATGTTTGGATTGAGTCTTCTTTGTGTTTCCACCACTGGTTTGCAATTTTCTTCCAATAAAATGCGGTGCATGCATATGGAAGGACTTATACCTTTAATGTCTGCAATTGTCCATCCTATTGCCTTCTTATGCCTCCTTAGAACTCTTAGCAACTTTGTACACTGCTCATCATCAAGGTCAGCATTCACAATTACAGGTAAAGTACAATTTTCTCCAAGAAATTCATACCTTAGATGAGTTGGAAGTGGTTTGAGCTCTAATTTTGGAGGCTCGACTTCCGAAGGCTGTAAAAACCCTTTTCCTTGGCCTAAACTTTCATACACATTACCTCTTTTATAAGGTGCTTGAAAATCCAAATACTTGGCCAATTCTTCAATTTCTTCACAATCTCCATTTTGCATACCTAAACTCATTAAACAATACTCGAGAGGATCGTAGTCAAAATTGACTCGGCTCATCTCTTGAGTTAGTTTTTCAATTGTACCAATAGAATATGCATGATCGGTAAAAGAAGGGTATTTTTCCATTTCATGCAATTTAAATTCTACCTCTTCTTCACCTACTTGAAATTTAAGTTTGCCATTTTTACATCAATAATAGTACCTGCAGTAGCTAAAAATGGTCTACCAAGAATAATTGGCATAGATACATCTTCTTCCATATCTAATACCACAAAATCCACTGGAATGATAAATTTTTGAACTTTTATCAATACATTCTCTAACACTCCTAATGGATATCTAATAGACCTGTCCGCTAGTTGCAAAGTAATATTAGTACGTTTAAGTTCATGCAAACCTAATTGTCTAGCCACAGTTAGAGGAATCAATGATACACTAGCACCAAGATCACACAATGCTTTAGAAAAATCAATGTTACCTATAGTGCATGGTATGGAGAAACTTCCTGGATCCTTCAATTTTGGTGGCAATTTATTTTGTATAATTGCACTACACTCCTCAGTTAATGCTATTGTTTCGCAGTCTTCCAACTTCCTCTTTCTAGTCATGATTTCCTTGAGAAATTTCGCATAAGAAGGAATCTGCAAAATAGCATCGGCAAAAGGAATATTAATGTGCAATTGTTTGAAAAGTTTAACAAATTTTTCAAAATCTTTATCAAACTTATTCTGTTTTAATCTTTGTGGAAATGGAACCGCCGGAGGTATTGGAATGGTTGTTGAGGATGATGTTTGATTCTCTCTTGCATTCTCCCGACTATTCTCCTCCATAATCACCTCTTGGTTCCTCTGTTTTCCAGTATTTCCTTCACTCTCTTCTTCCTTACCTTCTCCAACTAGAGGATCTCCTAATTGCTTCCCACTACGGAGAGTAATGGCTTTAACATGTTCTTTAGGATTGATCTCAGTTTTGCTAGGTAATTCTCCTTGATTTCGATTATTCAAGGAACTAGCAATTTGGCCAATTTGCACCTCTACATTCCTGTACATCGTAGTAAGTTGATCCAATCTCCCTTCCACTCGCTCAAATCTGTCCGAGGTAACTTTAGCAAGTTTTTCTACTGCAATCTCCCAACCAGGTTTAGTTTCAGCTTGTGGTTGCCTTGGCTGAAATCCTGGTGGATTGATTGGTCTTGGTTGATTGCCTTGCTCCTTCCATCCAAAATTTGGATGATTTCTCCATCCCGGATTATACGTGTTTGAGTAGGGATTATTCTGAACATTACGATTGTAATTGTTGACAAATTGTACCTGTTCAGAATCAACACACTCATTAGCATCATGTTCACCTCCACATATAGAACAACAAGCTACATGTGCATTAGATGAACTTGGACCAACTCCACCTTGTCTACTTAATATCTTCATCACATTGTTCATTTGAGCACTTAGCATATTAAGAGTGTCCATTTCCATCATACCTGCATGACGCCTTGTATTACCTCTCTCATTTGCCCATTGGTAGTTATTTGCGGCCATTTCTTCTATCAAATTTGAGCTTCTTGGGGTGATTTTCCCATTAAAGCTCCACCTGCAGCTGCATCAATATAGTTTTAGTGGAGAAAGATAAGCCATTATAGAAGTTTGTATGATTAGCCAATCGGGTAATCCATGATGTGGACATCTCCGAAGCAAATCTCTAAACCTTTCCCATGCTTCATATAATGATTCACTTTCTAATTGACTAAAACTAGTAATATCCATTCTTAATTTAGCAGTTTTACCCGGTGGAAAATATTTGTTAAGAAATGCTCTTGACAAATCATCCCAAGTGGAAAAAGTATTAGGTGCATGAGAGTGCAACCATATTTTTGCTTTATCTCTTAAAGAAAATGGGAACAATCTCAACCTTATAGCATTATCGCTAACTCCATTTATCTTAATGGTATCACAAATTTCTAAAAATGTTGCTAAGTGAGAATTTGGATCTTCTACAGCATTACCTCCAAATTGAGATTGTTGAACCATTTGGATAAGAGATGGTTTAATCTCAAAATTGTTAGCATTTACCGTAGGCCTTGCTATACTTGTTTGAGACCCTTGTGTTCCCGGTAAAGCAAAATCTCGTAGAGCTCGCCGATTTGGTTCGTTTTCCGCCATTTCTTCCTCAAACAGTAGCTCTATCAAAATTTCCTCTAACGGTTGCCAACCCTCTTGTTCTTCTTGCTGTTGTGTACGCCTCCTTTGTCTACGTAGTGTCCTCTCAATTTCTGGATCAAAAGGTGCTACTTCTCGAGATGATCGGTGCATACACTACAATTAGAAATCAGAGAAATTATGCAGTTTTAATTGTCAACAACCCAAATTAATGCCAAATCAACTATAAACAACTTAAATAAATACACTGGAAATATCTAAATTAATAGAGATGATTAGGCCCTAATATTGCCGCTTCCCGGCAACGGCGCCAAAACTTGACGGGATTTTTCTATACGTACAAGTTAAAATAATTCCGAAATACACCCGTTTCTGCAAGTATACAGGTCAATCCAATAGTATAGGGCATGTATCGGGTCGATCCCACGAGGAGCAAAGTTTACAAGTACTAGGTCCTTATTTTTCTCTATTATTTAGACTTATAATGAATTTAAACAGAGAAATAATATTTTTGCTTTCTACAATTCTGAATTGATAACTTGAAAGATACAATTGGAGACTTTTTACCAAAAACTTTAAATCTAGGGATATAGATTCCACTTATGGCATAAACAACACAAATTAATAAATTTACCTCTTGTTATTGTTCTTGTTAAACCAGAGATTCATTTCCAATATTACCAAATCTCATTTTCATGATAAAATGGCTCAGAGCAGGCTAATTTTCCTTATTTTCATGGTGAAATACTAGAGCTACCCTGTTTTCCTTCATGAAATGATAAATAATCCACTTAAGTGTATCTCTATTTTCATGAGCATACAACTTAAGCTCTACTTATGTGTTTCCATTGTTAAAACCAATTCTCGTTGAGTAAGAACAACTATAACATGTCATTGGTGATCAAACAATAACAAGTAAGTTCAGCTGCACAAGTAGACAAGTTAATACAAGAAATAACAAGAGTTGAATCACATTCAATTCATATCATTTAGCCATAAGTTTCATCTACTCCCTAGATAAAGAAGTTTAGCTATTCATGATTGATATAACAATCATACTCACAAGTTTATTAATGCAAAACATCATTAAGTACAAGTACAAGAAGAATAAAAGAGAGCTTAGCCAATTAAGGATGAATCCCTCAAATTTCTGCTATGTCTTGCACCAAAGAAAATTACAAGTGAAGTCTCCAAGTTTTCCTCAAGAAGTTCTAGCTAGAGAGAAAGCTCTGACCAGAGCGTACTAACTACTTATCCCCCCCAAATTTCCCATCTTTCCCTCCTAAAAGTAGTAGAAAGGCACTTTCTACCCCTCATAATTTCAACCCATCAGCTTTTGTAAAGGAAGTCAAAAGATAAGTTGTTTTTGAGTTGTCAATAACTCATTTTGTCTTCCCTTTTGTTACAGAGGCATGTGCCACCGTTTTCTCTCACCAATTTAGCTGGAAAGTTGTGTGAAAAGTGAGAAAATTCGGCTCCACACTTTCAGAAGAGAGAGGCCGATCCGAGCCTCGGATCCGAGGGGTAAAGATGGATCCGAGCTCGGATCGTCGATGATCCGAGGGGTTTCTTAAATAGATCTGAGCTCGGATTGTCTGACCTCGGATCCATTGCTCCAGATGATCAGACGAGCCCTCGGATCACTTTTGTTGAGTACGGATCCGAGCTCGGATCTGTCTGGTCAATTTCCAGATTTTCGATTCCTTCCTTTTTCTTCATTCTTTCGCTCCTAGTTTCTTTTGTTCTTATCCTCCAAATGATTCTTGCTCTTTCTTTATGAAGTTCACATGTCAATTACCTTCAAAACATCACATGTTAAAGTATTAATCCACTCATTTATCACGTTTTGAATACTTGAACAATATTTAAGCAATTATCACTAAAAGTGTTCAATTATGGCTTTAATTTTCTCAAAACATACCAAAAATTCATGCCAAACTTGTGCAAAATATACGTTAAATATTCTCTTATCAGTATTCAGTACTCAAGTACAAGAATCCGAAACAAGGAGAATTCACGACTCAGGCCGTACGCTCCCAAGTACAAATCAGCCAAGTTTAAGATTCCTACCTGACGTATATATTTATCTTCCCCAAATATCATGATAAAGATTTTACGCCTATAACAGTCATGATTCACAAATATCATGATAAAGATTTTACGCCTATAACAGTCATGATTCACAAATATCATGATAAAGATTTTACGCCTATAACAGTCATGATTCACAGCTTATACTCAAGAAGAGCACCTAGTCCTTTACACTTATTCACATAATCGGGACCATAACACCACTTGGCCCCAAGCTTACCTCGCGCAGAGACCACGCGAAACTGCTCTGATACTACCTGTGACAGCCCCACCTCCCCCTAGGGCGTACCCAAGGATTTGGTAGGCCACCTGCCCAGCTCTCGCCAGGACTCACTCACGAATCTCAGAAAAATAATAACAGTTCCTAGACTCCAATAGTATTCACCTCAATGAAAGCATCAAAACTTCTTGGTTAAACATTACAAACCATCCAATATTCCCAATTTTCCCTACTTATATACATACAATTAATCGAATAAACTTTAAGTCATTAAATCCACTCATAAGCAAGTAAACCATAAGCAAGTAACCAAGAAGTTCCTCATTTCAATTCATGGCTGAAAATTTCCAGCAGCAAAATAGCGAAGAAAACCACCAACCTCGAGCTTAAAGTGGAACAAATGCAACTAGGAGGCATACTAGAAGAAACCATTACTTTTCCTCTTATTTTACACATGTTATCAAAATTTTAGCTTATACACCACCACCAAAGTGAACTCAAGCAATCACATGTAACCTAAGTCCGAACCAACCCAAAATTACCCTTCTAACATCACTTGTTTCACTAGAAAGGAAGTAATAAAAATTTCAGCAGCACTTCCCCTTATTTTCCTAACTTTTCCATCCAAACTCAACATTTATTTTCATCAATCCAACTTCTATCACACCCACAAGTTATAGGCTATAAAGTACACTTGATTAAGGCTACAAAACCATCCAAAATATCAAATTTTCTAGCTCAAAATCAACCACAACAAAGTTGTAATTTTTCTATAATCATGTCAGAATAACATATAAAAGCTAGAAAATTCACATGGCAAAGCTACTAGACCATAGCCAACCTTAAACCATCATATCAAGGCTGAAATTTTCTCATTCAAAGCTGAAATTTGCCAATCACCACTTAAACCATGAAATTTCTCATGAAAACTACCAAAATCAAACCTTGAATCCACTCATAAGCAAGTAATAAAAGAAAAGAGAGTTTCTTGATATAGTTACCTTAATACCCTAAGAAGAAATGAAAATCAAGTGCTTCTTTCTCCCAAATCACTTCGCCAAATCCCTTAATCTTCCTTAGATTTCACCTTTTATGGAGTAGTTTGCAAGATTAATGGTTAAAACTCAAGATTCAAGCCAAGATTGGAAGTTGGAAGTTGAAGTTTTTGTCTCTTTTCCTCACACAAAATTTCGGCCAAAGGAAGATGAAAGGTGATAGGATTTTTGGCCCATTTTTTTGTTAATTAAAGGGTTAAGAAACGTCTTAGTCAAAGTCAAAAGGCCATGACTTTTGTGACAAGTGGTTTGCTATGGTTAATCCTCATCTCTTTGTCTTCCAAAGGCTAAAATATCTAACTAACCTCCAATTATCCCTTAGCACCTTATACAATAATATCCTTTTATGCAAAACTCCTTTTAATCTTCAAAAATTTAACGTACACACCTCACTAGTGGGTTCCACTTCCATAATACATTACAAACTTAACATGTACTAACTTATACAAGGAAAATGATTTAAAATTTGATTCACTTGTGAAAATATCTAGGAAATTAAAACAATAAAGTAAAGTAATGAAAATGTATTCGAAAAAATAAAATAAAATAAGGAAATTTTTTTTTCGGGTCCTCATAGAGAATAGTTAAGATTTATATTTTTTGGGTGATCTATAAGCAAAAAAACGGAAGAGTAAAATGGCTAGAGTTTTCAATTGTGATTAGTTATTCATCCCGATCCTTTGATTTTCCTGGCAGGCTGTCATTTGACCTTAAGGGAATCGGTGATGTTACAAATTTGAGAGATATGCATAAGGAAATAGACATCCTTCAAACAGAGGTAGAATTTCAAAAGAAATTGGCTGACTACTGGGAAAGACGATGGAAACAAGAATATGTGGAGAAAATTGAGCTGCTACACAAGAACATGGAACTAGAAAAGAATTACAAAAGGATCTCGGAAGAGGTGCGGAATAAGTTTAAATTGGTGCATTTGCCTAGTCAAGAAGCATCTCAAGACATTCCTAGTAATCAAGATAAAATGGGTGAAGGAAGTTCCCACGATATTAAAGGGAAACGTAAAGCGATTAGTGAAGATGAACTCGTTATGAAGGATAAAGGGAAGGAGAAAAGAAAGAATGAACACTTCAAGAAGAGATGCGTAGCTGTTAAGTGTGAAACTTGTAAAAAAATTCATATGGGATTATGTTATTTAAAAACTGGTGCATGTTTTAGATGCAACCAACTTGGACATCAAGTGAGGAACTGCTTAAAACAAATGAATTTCGCGATGGTAAAGCAGCTGTAATAGTTAAAGTTAGCAATTAATGATGTTCTACCTGAAATAGCTGTATCTATTAGACAATGTGTAGTGAAAGATTTATATATAAGTTGTATTTTCGTTAGAAACAGTGAACTTGGTGCTTGATGTTTTAATTAGTGATATTAAACGTCTGTGTTTGGTTGGAATTAAACCCCTATCCGTGATTCAATTTCTGCACCTTGTTCTTGGATTTGAACAAGAATTCTTTATTTGTGGTTAATAATGAAGGAAGGCAGTTCGATTAAAGAAGATGGTATGTTTCCAGTGTACTGTGCTTGATTTCAAGATCTAGCAGGAGTAATAATCTAGTTTCGGAGTTACGATTTCCTCTTTTCATCGAGTCCTTAAGTTTATAGCATCTTGCACCTTTTGACACCTTCATTGACCTCCCTTAGAATGTTAACTCAGCTATTATGTCAATAAGATTTTTTTTCTATATGGAAGTTTGTGCTAGCACCAAGAGTAAAGGGAAATCACTTGAAAATTGGAGGAAAACCCTATAGAATCGAGTTTTTGCAAGTTAATATTAGAATTTCAAGGACAAAATTCTATTAAGGGGGAGAGAGTGTGAGGCCCCACAAATTAGGTTCTTATTTCTTATCTTGTTTTTTTTCCTTGCTTGCTTTGAATTTGTGGTTACTTTGATATTTGAGGAGTGGTTTAACCCTAACACTTTATTTACCTTGGTGCATGTTTAGTTTGATGCATGTTAAGTTTCATAGTGCATGATACTAGTGTGGCCAACTAGTGAGGTGTGTGCAATAAATTTGGTGAATTAAAGGAAGTTTTGTGCAAAAAGGTTTTTGTAAATAGAAGTGTTAAGAGTTGATAGGTGAAAAGGAGATACTTAAGGTTAATTAGATAGACATTAGTTGGTTGTTTGCCATTTGTCGTTCATCTACCTAGGGTTGACCTTGACCAAGACCAAGTTTTCTTCTTATCCAACCAAGTTATCATTCCATCACAATTTTTCCTTCTTTTCTTTCTCATTTGGCTGAAATTTTTTGAGGAGGAAAAGAGGGGTATTTAGGTCATCAAATAACCATTAATCTTTGCCTTGCCAAGTGTCACTCATCCATGGAACTTTGACCAAGATCAAGACAACTCTTTTACACCATTAAGCTTCCATTTCACCCAACAAACATTTCTTTTTCTTGAGCTATGGCTGGACGAAATTTTAGAGAGAAAAGGAGAGAAAAACAACAACCTTCAAGCCTTGATTCCTTGCTTATTTAGTGAGGGGAAAAGATAGAAACCCTAATCTACTCCATAAACCCTTGATTAAAGCTTGGAAAGAAGTCTTGCTTGGAGGCAACTCTTGGAGGAAATTTGGACTTGTTGCTTGGTTGAAATTGCTAGCAGAGGTATTGACTTGAAACCCTCTCTTTTCTTCAAGTTTCTAGTAAATTTGTAGTTAGCAAGATTGGATCTTTGATGGGTTTCTTTGAAACCTTGATTTAGGTAGATGACTTGAGGAAAATTCCTTGTGTTTTCATGGCAAGCTAGGTAGATGACTTGAGGTTCATTCTTGTGCTTTTATGATAAATGTTTGAGGTAGATTTTGGTGCTTTAAAGCTTGATGTTGTAGCTTGTGTGTATATCTTTTGGAAAGGTTGAATCTTGGTTGGATTTTGTTGCAAATTTTGGTGGAAAATTTCTGCTTTGAAAGCTTCTTGCTGGCCGAAACTTTTGAGTGCTGTTAGCCCTTATTTTTTCAAAAATTTCGGTGAAATCTTGCTCCACAAACTTTGTTAGACATTAAACTTTGATTGTGAGTTGAATTTGAACCAAAAATCATGAGCTTAAGTGGGAAGGTTGAGTCAAGTGTTGCTGAAAATTTTTCCCGCGGGAGACTCTGAGCAGTCTTGGTAAATCTCGTATATCTTGGTGTAGAAAATCCAAATTGAGTCCTATTTGTTGCATTTGAAACTAGACTCATAGTTCTTTTAACCATGTAAAATTCATGGTTTCGTTCACTTTCTATAAATACCAGCAAAATTTCAAAGTGGGCTGAAAATCTAAAACTGTCCTGTTTTTACATTTAGTTGAGCAGTGAATTGAGGCTGAAATTTGACTAATTTATGGGATGAATTTTATGAAGATGTCTTCTAGAGAGTTGTAGACTTTTGACTCTATTTTCTAACGGTATAAGATTTATCATTTTTGGACTTACGAAACTCAAGTTATGATTTTTCAAAGAGCGTTACAAAAACTGGAATTTTCTTATGAAATGACAAAAAAAGCTTGGAAGGGTTTTGGAAACATTTTCTGGTTTTTAAACCTAACTTTCTCGATTACTTGCACTCCATTTCATACTTGGATCATGGATTTATTATGTATATGAGTTTTCTCTTGACTTGAACAAGAAAACTTGACATTTTGGATCAAGAACTAGAAGTTTAAATCTTGAAAGTTATTAGCCCTTTTAAATTCACAATAGAATGAACAAGTTCCTTCATGCATCATTCCCAGTTACTTGAGAAGAACTCAACCTTGAGTTACTAGAAAAATTCACAATAGAATGAACAAGTGCGCCAACAATTCTCCCGCGAAACTTGTAAGGTTGTCATACCATCACAAACTGGAACTTTACTAAAAAGTGCAACTTGTCTGGAATCAATTCTACCATGAACTCATTTGTTCAAATTGTCCCATTCACCAAAGTCAGAATAAACTTGCAATGGATTTCTCGAACAACTCGAACTTCCATATTATTGATCTCCAACTGCATGAGCTGAGTCATTTCGATACCTTGATGAAGAGATAGTATGCCAAATTTGACTTATTCATCCTTATCAGTACCCACAAACACACTATTCCCGGCAAATGAGACAGTTAACAACTTATTTGCAACAATGCTAGGACTGAGATCCCGGGTTCATAAACAACAATGTGATTTTTCATCCATCCTTGACAAGTCGGGGTATATGTTGTCTCTCTGGCTTAAACTCCCACCCATGTTATACTGGCAAGGTCCCCCAAGTAATACATGACAGGTATCCATATCATCCAGATCACAATTTCTCTCATCCTTGTAAAATTTGCCTGTAGACAAAGGACCTTTACATCTCGGTCACTTTCACGGGATTAGCAATTTTAATCCATCCCACCTTATAAGGCTCGGGTTTTTCTTCCACAGGTAATTTCAACAACTTCACCAAAGAGCCAAAAGCAATATTCTCACAACTTCCACTGTCAATAATTGAATCAACAATATGGTTGGAAATTGTGCATCTGGTTCTAAAGAGTTGGTTATGCTGAGTTGACACCTCCTTAACATGCTCCACTTTACACACCACAAAGGCAGGTTGCATGTAATCACCATTTTTTCCATCTAGGCTACAAAATGTATTCTTCTTCGTCCTACTAATCCTTCGAAACCCTGGCATGCTTAGCCAAATTAACTTGTCTTCGGGATTGCAATAGTTATTGGATGTCTGATTAGGCTGTCTACACCTCTAACAAACATTACCCCGTGGTTTGGCTTATGGGTTGTTTGCTTGGTTATTTCTCTGGAGAGGTATTGGATTGGTAGGCTGGCACTTAGGAACCTCCTTAGGTTCAACCATAGGCCCTTTGTTAGCCCTATAACCTCCACGCAATGGCTCAAGTATTGGCCTTGATTCTCCCTTGTCAGGAGATTCTACTAGCCCTCGAAATGCAAGTATGACAACTTATTCCTCAACTTCTTTTTCATAGATAACCTCATCTCAACCTTAGTAGCTAAATTTTGGGCCTCAGTGCAATCAAAGATAGTTTGACAGCCAATTTCATCATCAATATTTTCATTCAACCCATCTAAGTATCTAGAGACTAATTGATTCTCAGATTCCATCACATTATTTCTAAATAATAATTGAGAAACTCAGAGTTATATTCAAGAACCGAGCGATTACCTTGGGTGCAATGTTGAAACTATGAGAAGGGATATTGCTCGTAGTCTAGAGGCAGGAAATGTGCCTTTAATAGCCTCTTCATCTTCACCCACAATTGGACGGATTGTTTGCATTGCCATTGTCGATTCATCTAAAGTTGTTCCTACCAAAAGGAAGTATCGCAGGCAACCAATTTAACTAGCTTCTCCTCTGGTATCTCCATGTACTCAAAGAAGCATTTGATCTCTGCCAACCAATCCAAAAAATCCTTGATGCCAAGATTTCCACTGAACGCTAGAACATCTACTTTTAGTTTGAATTCCTCAGTTTGGCGATTCAATTGGCCCCTAGGGTTGGCGATTTTGACATAAGCACCGTTATCTGAAGAACTATCATCATAGGATTGTTCCCTATGGGCTAATACTTGATCCTGATGGATCAATGGTCGCTCGTGGGCCACTCCCTCACTATAATCATCTTTTCTATCATGACCTCTTCGGCCTTGCAAGACACTTTGTTGATGCATATTAGCTATTTTATTAATTGTTCCTTCCATACGATCAACACAAGTCGTTAATTCTTGCAATTCTGTGGATGTAGTTCGTCATTGGGATTAGGGTTACAGTCATATTATTGGCTACCATCCTGGGAGAGACCTGCTCTGGTACCAACTGATACGGGGAGCGTAATCTAAAGGAAAAAGTCACTCAAATAATTTCCTGAATCTGAATCAAAAATTCAAAGAATGAGAAAAAACTCTTAGTTTTATTGGTAAATCCAATAAATTTTGATACAAGTGATAAAAGACTACCAAAGAAACCCTAAGGTGTGCCTATTTATAGGCCACATTAGTTTCCCAAAAGAAAAGAAGAAATAATAGCGTAAAAATTAAAAAAATGCTGAACTTTTTTACAGGCAGAAAACTCGTCGATATAAGGCATGGGCATGCTGTATCAAAGGAAGTCTTTTGATCTATTGGACAGATTTCTTTACATGAGGCGTGGGCAAGCTGTAACGAAGAAAGTCATTTGGATAGTAGTTTCAAGTACTCCAATTATGCTGTTAGATTACTAACTTTTTGTGACCCATCACGCGATCATTCTTTCTGTAGAAATTATTCTTAACTTGCTCTGCATCAAATTCAAAATTCAAATTATGGGGTATGGATGAAGCTTTGGGATTCAGGATGACGCAATCTACAGTCTTTGGAAATTCTTAACTTTTAGCGGTAAGTGATGCCTTTTGGGAAAAAAAAATTTGATTTCGGCAGATAGGTTATTGTATCTTGATACATATTTGAGAAAAATGCATGTGACATGTAAATCAACATTCCGAGAATGGGCAGAGATCTTTGGTTGCTTTAGATAGATTTGGTGGTGTTATTTTATTATTTGAATCACCCTATATGCATGTTAGTCACGTCCGGGATTTGCTACCAAAGATTTACTATTGTTTAATTGACTAACCAGTAGCTAGTCAGAAAACCGAACCGCAAGAGCATAATTGATGAGTGGGGCTTCGATGATTACAAGTCTCTTTCTTATTTAAGTTGAAAACTGAACACTAGGCAGTAGAATAATAACTTCCTCAGGGTGAGGGACTAATTTACTTTTGGTATTATCGTTGGTGTACTGATGTCCCTCTCGCCTTTTAGTTATGTATGGTTGATCCCCCGCACTTCTTGGTTGCTGAATTTTATTCTGATAATGGTTGGAATGAACATCGTCTTGGGCAGTGGCTTCCGGCTAGTTTGGTCTACATTGTGTAGCAAATTAATTTTTATCCTGACCAAAAGGATTATCTACTCGGAGGTTTACCATTTCTTTGGCTTGGGAAAAATTGCAAATGAGGCGCAATATTTCTATGGTGGACCATTACATTTGGTGTACTATTGTTTCCATTAAAATCTCTTTCTTTGTATGGCAGTTGTTGCGAGGGTTTCTATCGTTGGATTCGCAGCCGCCGTGTAGAGGTTTGCCGATTCTTCGGCGGTGTCATTGTTGCTCTGATGCAATGGAAACCCCTGTTCATTTGTTTCTCGAAGGCCTGGTTGCAATTGATGTCTGGAATTGTTTTGGTCAGCGATTTGGGTTATTGGAGCGGTCAACTACAGGTATTTCCTCCATGTTACTTAGTTGTTTTCTCTTGCATCCTTCTATTTCGGTTGATCATATTAGAGTGGCAGTACCTTTGCTGGTTTTGTAGTTGCTTTGGAAGGACTGCAATTCAGCTCAGTTTCGTGGTGGTGTGGTGGACTCCCAGTGGGTTATTTTGTCACTTTCATCTGATGCATTGCATTGTTTCTTCGTATATAAGATGTTCCTCCATATGTGAGAGCTGCCATTAATTTGGATGCTAGATCTGTACCTAATGTGAATTCTGTAAAGGAATAAGTACTCCTTATTTATTTTCCAATAGCTCCTTTGATAGGGTGATTTGGCTTTTCAATATTTCTTGTATTTTTTAATTATGTTTTAATAAAATAATGAGGTGGCGTCTCTCCTCGTGTACAGAATTACCAAAAAAAAAAAAAAAAGGTTGCTGAGGACGAGATTAGTTTAGCATTCAGGCTATAATTGTTGCTTCTAGGCATCATAGTGGTAATAACAAATTGTCTAACGTGATCCTTTGTTGAGACTTAGATTCCGGATTTTCTTTGGACTGGCTTCATGGAATCATTTATGGATATGGTTTGAGGTAAGTGACCCTATTACTAACCAGTATTTTCTTAAACGTATAAATTATTTATGCTAAAACTGACATTTTGGGAATTTTTAATGTTGTGTATTTTATGAAATATATTGTTTGCCTGTGCTTTTTTCATGAAAATTGATCAAGTATGTGATTATTTGTTGATCTGAAATTATCTGAGATTCGTGAAATGTTTGGATCAATTATGGCTTAATTTTAAATTGGGAGAATTGTAATTTTGGTCCCCAATCTATAGTGTATGCACGGAATTATCCCCAATCTATTTCGAAAATCAATTTTGGTCCCCAATCTATTCAATTTTGCGCTAATGTGGACAATTGACGGAATCTCTTCAATTTCAATCGGAATTAAGTCACGTGAGATTACGTGCCGGCACCTAAAACCCCTTTTTCAATTTTTTTAATTTCTAAAACACGTTTTTTCTAGTGGCTTGGCTTTTGACATGGACACTCCTGTCCGTTCAGCCAGATCAATCTCCTCCTCGCCAATTCTTTTCCAATCAAAACTCTGAATTAGAGATCCCAAGGCCAAACCCACCACCCGCTGTGCTAGGCCAGAACCAGGGAAAGATCTCCTTCCCATCCCAAATGGAATCAGCTTTGATGGCTGAACCTGCAAGCCTTTGAATCTCTCTGGCTTGAAGCTTGTTGGATCATCCCAAACGTTTGGGTCCCTGTGAACTGCCCATGCATTAACTAGCAAAATTGTGCCTTGCAGAATATTGTATCCCCCAATTTTACAGTCATCGGACGACTCATGTGGCACTAGCATTGGTGCTGCTGGTACAACCAAAGTGTTTCTGAAATAATGTTATGAAGATAAGGAAGATTGGATAGATCATGTTCGTCGACCAATCGATCAGTCCCTACTTGAGCATCCAATTCAGCTCGAGCTTTCTCTAGCACCTTGGGATGGTTGAGCAAAAGAGGCAAGGCCCATTTTATAGTCACCGATGAAGTGTCTGTTTCAGCCGTAAACATGACCTACCAATAATATACTAGTTGTTCAATTGAACGCCCATTCCAGTTCAACAGTGAAGAATGGCTAATAGGGAAAGAATATACTTACCAGTATAATCCCTTTGATGATTTGGTCCGTATAATCTCTTTGATTTCCAATTATTATCATCCGCTCTTCTCTCTCGGCTGCTTGCTTGCTTGCTTATGTAGTAGTACTGCTGCTGCTCCTGTTGTTTGTGCAGGAGAGTTGAACTGGGTCCGTCTCTGGCGTTGATTGCAGATTATCTCCATTACTAATGGAGGCAAGAATGAGACTTGGACTTGGAGGCCAAGCTGAGCTTCTTACTCGTGCTGTGGGTTCTGGGGATTTGAAGGCGGCGGCCAACAAGAGGAGTAATTTGGATTGTGAGATTACCCCTTTCATGTCTTTGTTTAATAAGACAAAAGGCAAGAGAAAGCTGAAAATATTAAAAAACGTGTTTTACAAATTAAAAAATTGAAAAAGGGGTTTTAGGTGCCGGCACGTGATCTCACGTGACTTAGTTCTGATTGAAATTGAAGAGATTCTTTCAATTGTCCACTTTAGCGCAAAATTGAATAGATTGGGGACCAAAATTGATTTTCGAAATAGATTGGGGATAATTCCGCACATACACTATAGATTGGGGACCAAAATTACAATTCTCCCTTTTAAATTTGTCAATTCAAAAGTTGGTTGATTTGAGAATATGTTGTGTGTGTGTTGTGAGTTGGCCATTTCGGAACTAGTTATGGAAACCGAGCTATAACAGGGTTAAGTATATAGTCATGACCCGAGTTGGAGGGGTAAAGTCTAATCCGAAAACCCAAGTTAAGGAGGTTGAGCTTGACTCATGACGCAGTTTGCTTTGCGTGATTAACTAGTGTTTAGTGTGTCTAACATAAAGTCTAATTACTTAGATCATGGTTGTGTGATAGTATAAATTTTTGCTGTCATTGAATTATTGTTTGATTTCACTCCTTGATCTAACTGGTTAGCAGTTTGGTTACTTACTGAGTTGTCGAACTCACCCCATTATTATTGTTATGTTTTTCAGATATTTAAGAATTGAATGAAGCTATTCAATTGGCTTCTGGATCTCAATCAAGTGGTCTGAGTTTCTGGTTACATTAAGTAAAGAATTTATTTTTGGATTTGTGATTCAGATATAACATCTTTCCTTTTGCCACGGCCCGTTTTTGTTTTGCTCCTTCAATGTTGCCATGTTTGGATCATGTACTAGAATCTTTATAAGGGTAGAAGCATAAATAACTTTCCTATAGTTTCACTTATTACTACATAATCCTATAGTGTGATAATGGGAACATAAATCTTCTTATGGTCTCATGGAAAGTGAAAAACGACGAAAATTATCTCCGCTAACCGTGCCTTTTCTGTAAACAATCGAATGAACAAAGTTTAAGTACCAAATAACAAACTATACAGCAAAATGAAAAGCACATCTATCAAAATGTCAAGATGTTCAAATATGCAAACAAGTTTTAATTATTAAATAGTGGGGGTGTTTAATCAAACGAACAAAACATATGAACAAAGTGTGAATGCCAAGATATAGTATGAAATGAACAAAGTCTAAGGATCTACTACGCAAGTGTATAATGGACATTTAAGGTAATGCTGTTATAGAAGTAATTTCAATCAAATTTCTACTTTACAAGAAACCATGGAGGTTTAAGTAGAAGTGTCAATTGGACTTTCTGAGTTGGACTTTCGCAAGTCCAGGCTCGCTCACAAATTATAAAGGTTTCGAAATTCAGGTTTAAATTAAAAAACTCAAATTCAAGTTGTACTATAATATGAGTTTCGGGTTCAAATTAGGTTCAGACCGAACTCATAATTAAATACATAAGCATACATAATATATATTTTATAATTATGAATTACTATAAATTTATATATAAATCATTAAAATTTTATGGCATAATATATATATATATAGACACACACACACACATATATACATATACAGGCCTGAGCCTAACATGGCCGAAACTCGATTCACATTTAGTTTAAACTTAATATTTAGGTCTAAACTCTACCCAACCCACATAAAACCTAGGCTCAACAAGCCTTTTTTTGGGGCTGATGCACAAAGTTCAAGCTAACCTGCCCCATTGATAGCCCTGGGTTCAAGTGTTTATTTTGAATATGATGGGTTCATGCGGCTATAAGTGCGAACATAAGGGCGTAGAGTGTAGTTAACCTATGAGAAACTACTATTTGATGCTGTACAAAATTAGGAATAGTAGTATAATTTAATCTCGTTTATACTAATAGTATATATATTTAGCAAGTAGAAATATAGATGATCTAATCTAAATTTGAATTAAACTTTAATTCTGCGTACATGCCATACATCCATGCGCCTTAATGTATACAATGTCATAATACAGAAAATTAATCCATAGTAATATATGTTAAGCCAAGTAGACCTGAAAGCGTTTTCTCACTATCCTTCATGCTAGAGCATGTCTTTTCCACTTTATAGAAGCCCTAGATTGAAGTTACGATATTACTACAAGAAGTTACCTTCAAGTCATGAAAGAGTTATGTGTTAAAATTTTACCAAAATGCTGTGGAATTGGCTTGACGTATCAGACATAGTTCTCTCTCCATTCCCAACATCTTCTAGGCGTTGTTTTCATTTTTGTCCTCGAGAAAACACATTCTTGTTTCTTTTCTGTTTCCTTTTCCTTTTTTTGTGCTTTTCTTTTTTATTGGTGCGTTAAAAGGAGAGATGGGAAAAGAAGGAGCAAAAATGGGGAAGACAATAAAACCTTCACTATAAGAATAACAAAAACTCTCTCTTGCTTATAACAATGATCAAGTGAAAAGACTTAGAGACTCCCATAAGACAACACCATGAAGATTTGTACGTACAGGGTGTGATCATATCAGTACTAATGCACTGGAACCCAACAGAACTCTGAAGATTTGTACATATATGTTGCATAGAAAGAGAGAGACAAGTGATATTAGTTATATCCAATTAGAGATAAAGGCCTCCTGGCTACTATGAAGTATGCTGAAGTGGCTGCATGTAAAACCCACGTTTTTTGGCACCTGTTTTATAATTTTATTTTCCCAATTAATTAAAAAAGTAAAATTACTATAGGTAAAAAAATAAAATAAAAAAAATAAAATAACTATAGGATGGGATAAGGGTTCCTAATAAACTAAAACTCCTATCTAAACCACCTACTAGTGGGTAGTGCTAGGGTTTAGGATTTTATTGAAACCCTAGAAAAGAAAAATAACACAAACCCTACCTTTCTTTTGTCTGCCTCCCTAGAGCAAGAGCCGTCAGAGAGTAGAGAAGGAGAAGCATGCGTCACTGTCAATCAGTCAGACGACTAGACACCCAAACTTGTAAGTCCCAAATTCACGCAAAACTTCTCTTTTAAGTTCTACTAGTATATTAATTGTCCTAGTGATTTTATGGATATATATTATTGTTATATATACATTGATATATATGTTTCTATAAGAGATTTAGGAGGATTTTTATTTGGACTAGTGGGAATAGGGTGTCAAATTTTAATTTTGGGGGAATAGGTTGCCCAAACCTGTTGGAGAAAAAAAAAAGAGAGAGAGAAGAAGGGAAGCCGCCGCTGCTCTCTTTTGCCGCAACACAATAGAAGGAAAAAGGGGGAAAGGTGGGGGCTGTCGCCACTGGTGACAGAGAAAGGAATTCCAAAGGTTGGCCGCCAAGACAAAAAAAAAAAAAAAAAAAAGATGATGTCGCCAGCACTTGCTGGCGACAATAGGTAAAGCATATGGTTGGCCTTTGCGGCCAACCAATGAAAGTAATGGGTCGCCAGCATGGTCAAAATATGGGTTCAACGAGAGAAAGAAAAAAAATTTCAAAATTAGAAAAATGTATACAAGTATATAGTAGATGTTTAATTAGTGCCTAATAGTTGAAGGTTAGATAAAACTAGCCCACCTTTTGGGACTAACATAGGAACTAGATTTCAAAACCCAACTTAAAGACAATTTTCGAAGTAAAGATTAGTTATTTAAGCTTATACTTAATTAAGTACATCTAAGATATTTAAATGAAAATATAAAACATCTTAATCTAGCCTTATTAAGTTAAATTAGACAATGTAAAATAAGTTTTAGATTATGGAACGAAACGCTCAAAATCATAATAATAATAATTCTAACAATAACACTAATAATAATAATAATAATAATAATAATAATATAATAATAGTAAATAATGATAGTAAGACTAATAACAATATGGACATGGAGGAAATAAATTAAGGATATAAATGAAAATAAAAATAAAAATACGAGTGGAACAAACTCAGACAATAACTATAATAAGTCAATATATTTATATATGTACATGTATATATAAATAATAATAACACCTACACGCGCATAAAAGTAGAAATAAAGTGAAAGGTAACAGTAACTGATTAACATACAAATATATATAAGTGGTAATAAAATAAAGTAGCGACGACAAGGACGATAATAATAATAGTGAATAATTATAAATTATAAATATGTGTAGTAAGTTAATAGTCAAGATAATAAACATGAAAATGAATAATTACTTTCTTTTAAATTAGGGAACTTTACAAAAAGGGAAACTTTGCAAATTAAGAAACTTTCCAAAAAATGGAAACTTTCTAAAAATAGACACTTTCCAAATTAGGAAACTTTCCAAAAATAGAAATCATCCAATTTAGAAAAATGCTGCTAGGGTTCATATAAGGATCTAAACATGAATCTTCGACTTACTCAGAGTTTGTATATTTATGCATTTATAGCAAATAACAACTAATTAGGAAGCCTATGCATTTGATAGGTACGGTACCAGTTTAAGAGACCTAAGGTAGTTCCACTCGAGCAGCCAGACGAAGGTAGGTGGTACTTACCCTTCTGAGATTTCAAAGGTGCAAAATGAAATTCCTGTTTTCAATCCTATTTTGTTGGATTGACACGGAATGCATTTGATTAAATGCTTTATTTGGATATTTATGAAAGTTATATTTTCCTATACAAAAAATGGACCATGTGACTTATTTGAAATATTTTGATACGTTATTATATACCAAACAAGCTGAATCTTATATGAAAAAAAAAAATCTATGTATGTGACATGTGGAATAAATTTTTGACAAGTAAAGCTCAAAACAGTCATGGAATAGACGGTAGGGGCTATAGTCCTGTCTAATCGTCATGGTAGCCTGGTATAAAGTCCGGCCTATTGACAAGGTCATGGTAGCCTGGTATAGAGTCCGGCCGATTGACAAGACCATGGTATCTTGGTATGAAGTCCGCCCGATTGGCAAGGTCATGGTATTCTGGTATAAAGTCCGGCCAATTGACCCATGTATGAAAAGAGGCCAATCGGTAGTCATGAAACCTCTTGGTCGCCCACCTAGAAGGGGTTTAATCTCTAGGCTGAGTACTTAGTAGCCGGTCATCACATGTACTTGTTATGAGCTAATATGAAATGATTTATGAGTTGATATGGAATGATTTATGAACTGATCTGAAATGAGACTTATGAACTGATATGAATTGATGAATATGAAATGATTTGTGAATTGAGACAAAATGATTTATGACTTTATGATTTCCTATGTTTATTTATCAATAAGATGCTTTTAAATTGCTTGCCACTCGTTACTACTGGTTGTTTTATAAACGACGTTACTTTCGAAGTTATGGATGTGATCATTGCTCAAATGATTTGATTTGTATCTATATATATGTATCTATAAAGTTACGAGTACATGGTCCAACAGAGGGGTAGATATTACCTACTAAGCGATTTGTCGCACAACCCACTTTTTACCATTTTTGCAGATTCTGAAGAGTATGAGTTGGTTTACGTAGAAGACCCTGAGGATGACTTTTATTAGGTTTAAATGAATAGAAGTTGACAGGTTAGCTACTTTGAGTTGTTAGTTTTATTTACTTTTGTTTCCGCTGTTTCAACCAGAGAAAAAATGTACGAACTTATTGGATATTCGTAGATCACCTTTTATATGATATTTGTACCGCACTGTATCTAGTTATATTATTTAGTACTTTTAAAGTTTAGTATAGTATGATGTTGCCTTGTATTCTTGAGCGAGACTTGAGGATACGGCAGATGTCACGTGGCGGGCGCGTGCGGGCTTGGGGCGTGACATTTTTAGTGGTATCAGAGCCTAGGTTACATGGTCGGGGAGTATAAGAAATTATGTTTGGAGATTAATGATTTTGGAAATTGAAAGGAGATGGAAAAATAGATCAAAAGAAATAAGAGATTGCTGTGACTTTTTAGTAGTATCAAAGCTCAAGTTGTGATAGTTGGAAGTAGGTGTAAAGATACTAAAGATATTTGTGATTTTGAGAATTGGAATGAAATGGATAAGGGATTAAAAGAAAATTAGTGACTCCATAACATTTAATGCACTACAAGAAAATTGGTCTTCAGTGACAAGCCATTTTTGTCACAAAAAAATAAAAAGTCGTCACTGATAACTTTTATTGACAACTTTTTAGTTGTCACAGAGTCGTCACTGAAGGCCCGTCGGTAAAAGTAAATAGTGACGACAATAAAAGTCGTCAGTGAATGGGACTGTTTTGTGACAATTGGTGTCGTCAGTAATTGTTGTAATTTTAGTGATGACATAGTATCTTGTCAATGATGTACAAAGCAATGTCGTCACTAAAAGTGATCCGTAATTGTCATTGGTATAGACTAATTATTGACAACTTTTGTTGTCACTAAACACTTTTTAATTCTATGACAACAGGTTGTGATTAATGGAAAATTCTGATTCAGTGATAACACTTTATCACCATGAAATTTGAAGATTTTCCAACTACAATTATATCTATAAATGAAAAAAAAATGACAATGCTTGACAATTAGCAAATGAACGCATCCATTGCATTATGAAATGCCAAAATATCATATCAAGCATTCAAATATCATAATGAAGTTCAATAACACCCTACAAATAGTTTGATAAGTGGTATTTGGCCTAAATTTCACATATAAGTCGAGGTAGGTTTACAAAACAAATCCAAGTCCCAAAAAAAATATGAGTTGTCATGACATTTCCCAAGTATAAGATTTTCTTTATTGTCCTTGAGTCAATTAGCAACTCCTGCTGCTGATCTTCCAAAAAGCTAAAATGCGCAACATATTTGCAGTGAAGTACTGCAATTATTAGTAGGTCATAAGAAAAACTTGAGACAAGAAAGATAACTAAAGAATTTGCAAGAAAATAAGCTAATCATTCCTTTTAAGTATAATCTAGACAATGACTAAATAAGAGCAAAGTAAGAGATAAGCACTTAGAACATTAGAGCTCAAGAAACACTTCTTTTACTTTTACTACGTTATTAAGAACTCAAGAAACAATTAATATGCTTATGCTACCATATTAAGAACCAAACAGTGATCCTTCTATGGCTTCATAGGCTCCATTTGTATGGTTCATTCTATAGATTATGCATAGCAACTTCAACTTTTCAGGTATTGAAAATGCATATTGTTTATCGCTAGACCAAATTTCGATGACAAATAAAATTCGACATATATAGAGATTCTTAGCGCCCATTGGTAATATTTTAATGATTTTAATAATAAAAGATTTGATGCATCTAATATTTTAGTGAAAGTGTGTAAAAAATGGAAAAGATGCTCCACTATAAATCGAAGCTTCTGACTATGAGGCGAACCAGTACATTCACTAACCAACCTACTTTCAATTTTCAAATGTTCTAATAGCAAATATCACATGCTAGTAGCTTAATTAGCATAAAAGTAAGTAGTTATCAAGAAAAGTTTGCATAAGATGTCATGAAATACCAGATTATGAAATTTCTTTTCTACGTTAGCTTCGAGACCACCTGTAGCTTGTTTATATGCAAATGTCTCCTAGAACAAAGTGAAAATTGTCACTTTTACAGAAACTTTGTTGACAAGACCCAACCATTTGAAACAAGTCTAACATAGATAGAAAGGAGTATATACTTACCCAAAAACATCACAATAATTGGAAATTCCATAGCAAGGACCAATAGCATCAGCATAATAAGCTGCAAGACAAAAACCAACCAATGAAGTCCCTATGAAATGATACTGTGCATTATAAGCTCAAAAACAATGAATAAAATGGTAGCTGTAGTTCTTATAAGAAAATGTTTGCATATAAAACATATGTTTCCTTCTTTTAATTTTGATACTAATCTATACTTGTACCTAATAGCGTTACAACTACATATTCCAAGAACACTACATAATCGTCAAAACTTACATATTCATTCAGGTAGTCCATCACCAAATATGAAAAAAATGGTAGGAAAGAACTACTTATTCAAGATAAACTCTAGAATTTGGACAATGAAAATCAAGCTTGATGTATACCTTTGGCAAGGAAAATGCTGTCTCCAGCTTATACCATAATCTTGAATATCATGATTTCCTCAAAAAAACTAAAAACACCTGCTTGTAACATAGTTAGCTATTTAAGCCAATTAAAAGTAATATCAACAGAATCAAAAGTAAAAACAACTGATTGTAAACTTCAAAAGTGTATTCCAGATTAATCACATGGTGAAAATTGGTAAACACTCCAGATAAGATAACCCAAGGTAGAACTTGGATAAATTTCCAATCAATTTCATTACTTTATGATGCACTGCTACTCACTAGAAACCTTCATTAAACAAGCAACTGGATATGATAACATGTGTGAATGTAACAAAAATCATAGGTGTAAAAATGAAAGATTTTGATATTCTTGGGCAAGTATTTGGCTTCATAGCCAGATAATGAACATCTAACCAGACCCACAAAGAAGCTGAAAGGAGGCAAGAAGGTACGGAAGTGGGAAAATTTTGGGAACCTTTTTTCTCTGATATCAATCACTACTAGAAACATATGCTGTTATGACAGCTCAAAGTATCATTACACGTCCATTTGATGACGTTTCTACTCTAGTGATCTAATGAAAGTGTGATCCATTCTAATAAGGACACTTTCAAACGTCCCAATTAGTAACTCTATTGGCAATTAGAAGCATCATTATTTTTTATCAATTATGACACTTGCAAATGTCAAGAAGGAGGTGTTAACCACGAACATGAGTTAAACTAAAATGACACCCATTAAGTGATGTTTTTACACTTATCATGACACTTTTTATAGTGTAACTAGAATAAGATATTATGGCACTTTTAATTGTTAAATTTTGTAAATAATTTGACAGTTGTGTATGACTTTTTTACATCCATTCTTAATTTTACATTTAACACTGCAGATCCCAAATTCCAATTTTCATGACTATACCATAATATAAATCCAGCTATCTCTATATTACCAAGTCCGTACTCCTTAACTAACCACAAAACTTGAGAAAATTACGATTCCCAATGCAAAAGATGTGCAATTTATACAAATTTCCCATGCGAATTTTGTATTATATTTGAATTATGCTCCACTTCAGCAACTAAAAGTTGTTCATAAGCAAGTCTCTAGAATCAGCATTACAGTCAGCCATGAACCTTTTATTGACTTCATTAGTTACACATTAGGAGTTCAAATGTAACTTACCTAACTTTAAAAAAGGCAATATAACTTTTCTCTTGCAATTTAAAGAAATCAGAACTTTACTTCCAAAATTGAAAAGCCTGCTATTAAAAAACATAAAAAATAATAAATTATTTCATTCATGTACCAAGACTTGATCTCTATTGGATGGAGTACAGAATGGACATAAGGTCGGTGATGGTGTAGAGAATGGACATGAGATTTTCTCTTGAAATTCCCATGACAATTTACCAAATTTCAACGCAAAAAAAGAAAAGAGGGGAATTTTTTACATCAGAAAAAATTGCACTAAACCTTGCCATTTCCCAATTCCCTCTCCACCCAGCACCACTTAGCCCACTATTTTTCTCACTTGCAGCCACTCACAGCCATATCTACATCATAATCACCTCTTAAATCTTTTCCACTCCTACCACTATAGCTAATTAAAACCTTCACCTTCGTCCCCAAACTCAACCTCAAACCTGTATCCACCACCAACCCCACTGAAACCCTTAATCTTGTACAATAAAAAAATGAAGTAATGGTATTCACAACTAAAATAATTCTAGTGGAGATGATTTCACCCATAACTCAAACAATATCCAAAAAAATTGGGCATAAATTTTTGGCAAAAAAAATAATTAGGGCAAAAAAATTAGGGAAAAATCTGGGAGAAGAAGGAGAGACATGAGATACCTTTTGTTGCAAAGAGTTGGTGGAGTACTTCTTCTGTTCAACATCACAAAGACATGATCGATCTATGGAGAGAAGGAGGAGAATTGTTTTTTGTTAATAGTTTCTGTTGAGGGTGTAAAGTGAGAGAGTGGGAGACGAACAGAGAGTAAAGCGGAGAGCTTTTCTATTGGGTTACAAAATGTTTGTTTTTCAAATTTGACCCGCACCACATATTTTTCACATACTTTGTTTATTTAGTTTCAGTGAAATATCAGTTCACTGAGTTTCCCAAAATTTCAATCAAGTTTTTTAGTTGAAGTATAATTTTACTGATACATTATTAATTGCTACCTTTTAACATTTTTGTCAAAAAAATCATAATGGGAGTCAAGTTTTTGTTAAATTAATACAAGTGGTAAATGTACTTTTGTTCAACATCAAATAGTTCAATTTTTTTGGTAATAACTTTAAATATTTTTTTGTTGAATAACTTCAAATAATTCATACAGGTGTTAAGATTTTATATCACTTCCTCAAAATTGCAAAACTAAATTACTATATCTTACATCTCTTTCATTCTTTTAATTTAGACTAGTAGTACCATAGGTCTTTAGTTATGGAAAATTCTACTTTAAATAACATATGACTTGTATGACCGACATAAACTAAAAGATGGTTCACCCCCTGATTTTTAGGAGTTCCCATATATTTGTGTCTATTGGTTTGTATATAGTGTTTTTTAAAGTCAGTTATTGTAAATGAACTCTTTAGTTATTTTATATTGATAAGCCATGTATGTTACCGATTAATTTTGTTTGAAGTTATTGTACTACTAATTTGCAAAACAAACCTAGGTTGCCATTAATTTTTATTAGATTTTAAATAGAGCATATTCAATTAACAAAGCACATTTTAACTAGCGCACATTCAATTAACATCCAATACAAAACTTCACTATTAATCCATTATCTTCAAATAAGAAAATGCACAATTAAACTAATACATAAAGTGTATTAGTTAATTAACTATGGAGTTTAGGATTTATCCACTTCAATAACTAGTTCAATTTGAAAACTCTTATTTATATTCATATCAAATTAACTAATAATCATTCTAAGTTAAGTAGTCACAAGTTTATTTACACTAATGAATTTTTTATTTTTTTAATTATTTTTATTCTAATGAAGTTATTACATATACAAGAAAATTAAACTAATAAGGAGGCTCATAAGTATATAATAGTTAAAAATCATTAGAGAACACATAATGATTACAAAAAATTAGGAGTAATAGTTGCAAAAAAGCAATAAATATTTTAAATCAAACAGTGACAAGACTAGGTTGTCACTAATGGCTATACAATGTTATCAGTGACAACAATTGCAAAGTTGTCAAAGAAAGTGCTATTAATACTGACAACTTTTAGAAAGTCGTCACTATTGCAGTTCCCGCTCTCTCCATGACTCCTGGCAGGAATCGAATTGTGACGACAATGCAAGGTCGTCATTGATGTGTTGGCTCCCTTGACTCAATTGTGACAACTTGCTGTATTGTGGTTAAAGGACCCCATTCTGTGACGATTTTTTTTCATCACTGAGAAATGTTGTCACTAATGACCAAATTTCTTGTAGTGATGGTATTAGAATTTTAGGTTACGAATTTACTGGAATGACCTCAGGTATTGAGATGGTGATTACTTTTAGTAAGTAAGTGGTGACTATATGTATATGTTAAGTTGAAAAGGTAACCAAGCCCACCTGCCAGATATGATTGACACTTACAAAAATAAAATAAAATAAAAGGGTATTTATGCTGTTCTTTTTGTAAGTTTTGATCTCTATAGTACATTTTAAGTTTATCATTTAGGACGTCAAACTTATGGATAATCTTAAGTCTAGTTGAAGTCCAGTATAGAAAAAATTGAAAATATTGAGAGAATTAGAGTACGCAGCGAAAGTATGAATGATCAACAATATGCTGTCATCGAACGCATGCAATACATGTTGGATCTGAGAATTTTGTTGACTTATTTTGAGGTTTACGATAAATAGATCTAATGCTCAAGACATTTATTAAACTAGCTGATATTATTAGTTCGAGTATTATTATATCATGATCAGGCAATACATATTTTATAAATTTCTTACAATATATAATTTTACATACTTTTTACCTAAAAGTGAATAAACGGTGAAACCAAAATTTTAATTGCAGAAATAGTTTTTAATCAGAATTTTTAAATATGTACCTTACCTTACAGTTGCTTGGTAAGTATAGTTTCTAAATATATATGTATATATCTATAAGAAAAAAATAATAAATACATTAAATAATTATATCCTGTAATCCTGTGAAAAATGTATTTTTTTATACTCATCCAATCTCAAAAAGAGCTTTAGATAAAAGTATTCTACCAAAAAAAAAAATTCTTATCGTATAGAAAAATCTAACAATAATTCTTGATAAATTCTCTTTGTAATCTAAATTCTAATGCTATAAGAAGTATAGTTAGTTGGCTTATGTATTTCAAACACTAGTAGGTTTCTAAACTTTAGTGAGTTTGAAATTCTACGCATAGATAAATATTTTACCAAAGTTATTATAAAGTTGTTATATTCCAATTAATATGAGAATTTGGTGATAATTTTTGTATAAAATTTTCTGTATTTTTGTATGATCAAGAAGTTTGTGAAATGATATTTGAGGTATTAATGTTTTCGGAAATTGAATTGAGCTAGGTTAGAAAAAAAAAATAAGTAAGATTCCCATGGCATTTAGTGGTATAATAACTCAGGTTATAGGATCTGGAAATAGGTGTGATGCTATTTTAGATTTGAGATTTGAGAGAAATAAGAGATTTCCGTTACCAATTACAAACACAGTGGGCAGGAACCCATATATTGAGATAATGATTACTTTTTGTGATAGTAGATAAGTATGTTGTGATAGAATGTGTGACAAAAGAAGAAATGGTACTGTTAGTGTTTTATGACATCCTTCTTATAGGTTGATCTCTATGGAGTATTCTAAGCCAATATTTAGAACGCCGGATTTGTGAGAGAGATTATGTTCATCTGAGTTATATAAATATGAAGATGGAAGGTATTAAGAAAAATAAGAGTGCGCAGCAGAAGGCTGATAGAATTAAATAGGGAAATCTAATTTAGACATTGTAGAAATAATTCCCAAAATGTATTGCAAGGACATTGGGAATTTTGTCAACTTATCTTGATGTTTATGTCTTTTAGGTTTCGAGGACGAAACCTTTAAAAGGAGAGAGAATGTGATATCTAGTTTGAAAATGAATTGCGAGAGTAGTGTCGGATCGGGATCCTAGATTCACGTCTAGATTTTGGTCGTCCTACCAAGAGATTATAGGGATTGATACCTAAGATTAAATACCGCCTTCCACCCCCAAATGAATGGATAGTTAGAAAGGATTGTACAGACATTGGAGGACATGCTAAGAGCTTGTGTTCTAGACTTCTCGGATAGTTGGGATAGATTGGTGAAACTAATGGAGTTTTTGTACAATAATAACTATCATAGCGGGATAGGTATGGCACCATTTGAAGCGCTGTATGGGCGAAAGGGTAGATCTCGCTTATATTGGGATGAAGTAGGTGAGAAGCTGATCACTGGCCCCGATTTGGTGGAAAGAACTTTGGAGAAAATTAAGATTATTCGGGGAAGATTAAAAGTAACTCAAGACCGAAACAAGAGTTGGGCAGATTTCAAAAGAAGACCTTTAGAGTTTCAACTGGGAGAAAAGGTGTATTTGAAAGTATCCCCTACCAAGAGAGTGATGAGATTTGGAAGAAGTGGCAAGTTAAGTCCGAGGTATGTAGGACCTTACGAAATACTGGATAGAGTTGGACCTCTAGCGTATCGACTGGCTCTCCCACCTGCTTTATCAAGGATAGATAATGTTTTTCATGTCTCCCAACTGAGGAAGTATGTATCAGACCTGAGCCATATTTTGGAGGATCAACCCATCGAGGTGAGTGAGAATTTATCAGTGGAGGAAGTTTCTTTAAGAATCGTAGATCAGAAGGACCAAGTTCTAAGAAGAAGAACCATACCCTGCGTGAAGGTGCAATGGACGAATCATACACCACGAGAGGCAACGTGGGAGTTAGAGGAGGACATGCGGAACAGATACCCATATCTTTTTGAGCAAGGTACGTAAGTTTCGAGGACGAAACTTTTTGTAAGGGGGTAGAATGTAAAACCCACATTTTTTGGCACCTGTTTTATTATTTTATTTTCCCAATTAGTTAAAAAGGTAAAATTACTACAGGAAAAATAAAATAAAATAAAATAACTATAGGATGGGATAAGGGTTCCTAATAAACTAAAACTCCTATCTAAACCACCTACTAGTGGGTAGTGTTAGGGTTTAGGATTTTATTGAAACCCTAGAAAAGAAAAATAACACCATTTTACCTTTCTTTCGTCTGCCCCCCCTAGAGCAAGAGCCATGAGAGAGTAGAGAAGGAGAAGTAGGCGTCACCGTCAATCAGTCAGATGACTAGACACCCAAACCTGTAAGTCCCAAATTCACGCAAAACTTCTCTTTTAAGTTCTACTAGTATATTAATTGTCCTAGAGATTTTATGGATATATATTATTGTTATATATACATTGATATATATGTTTCTATAAGAGATTTAGGAGGATTTTTATTTGGACTAGTGGGAATAGGGTGTCAGATTTTAATTTGGGGGGAATAGGTTGCCCAAACCTGTTGAAAAAAAAAAGAGAGAGAGAGAAGAAACGCTGCTCTCTTTTGCCGCAACGCAATAGAAGGAAAAAGGGGGAAAGGTGGGGGCCGTCGCCACTGGTGGCAAAGAAAGGAATTCCAAAGGTTGGCCGAAAGACCAAAAAAAAAAAAACAAAGATGATGTCGCCAGCACTTGCTGGCGACAATAGGCAAAGCATATGGTTGGCGGCCAACCAATGGAAGTAATGGGTCGCCAGCATGGTCAAAATATGGGTTCAACGAGAGAAAGAAAAAAAAATGTATACAAGTATATAGTAGAGGTTTAATTAGTGCCTAATAGTTGAAGGTTAGATAAAACTAGCCCACCTTTTGGGACTAACATAGGAACTAGATTTCAAAACCCAACTTAAAGACAATTTTCGAAGTAAAGATTAGTTATTTAAGCTTATACTTAATTAAGTACATCTAAGATATTTAAATGAAAATATAAAACATCTTAATCTAGCCTTATTAAGTTAAATTAGACAATGTAAAATAAGTTTTAGATTATGGAACGAAACGCTCAAAATCATAATAATAATAATAATTCTAACAATAACACTAATAATAATAATAATAATAATAATAATAATAATAATAATAATAGTAAATGATAATTAATGAAACAATGATAGTAAGAATAATAACAATATGGACATGGAGGAAATAAATTAAGGATATAATGAAAATAAAAATAAAAATACGAGTGGAACAAACTCAGACAATAACTATAATAAGTCAATATATTTATATATGTACATGTATACATAAATAATAATAACACCTACACGCGCATAAAAGTAGAAATAAAGTGAAAGGTAACAGTAACTGATTAACATACAAATATATATAAGTGGTAATAAAATAAAGTAGCGACGACAAGGACGATAATAATAATAGTGAATAATTATAAATTATAAATATGTGTAGTAAGATAATAGTCAAGATAATAAACATGAATATGAATAATTACTTTCTTTTAAATTAGGGAACTTTACAAAAAGGGAAACTTTGCAAATTAAGAAACTTTCCAAAAATGGAAACTTTCTAAAAATAGACACTTTCCAAATTAGGAAACTTTCCAAAATAGAAATCATCCAATTTAGAAAAAATGCTGCTAGGGTTCATATAAGGGTCTAAACATGAATCTTCGACTTACCCAGAGTTTGTATATTTATGCATTTATAGGAAATAATAACTAATTAGGAAGCCTATGCATTTGATAGGTACGGTACCAGTTTAAGAGACCTAAGGTAGTTGCACTCGAGCAGTCAGACGAAAGTATGTGGTACTTACCCTTCTGAGATTTCAAAGGTGCAAAATGAAATTCCTGTTTTCAATCCTATTTTGTTGGGTTGACTCGGAATGTATTTGATTAAATGCTTTACTTCGATATTTATGAAAGTTATATTTTCTTATACAAAAAATGGACCATGTGACTTATTTGAAATATTTTGATACGTTATTATATACCAAACGAGCTGAATCTTTTATGAAATAAAAAATCTTTGTATATGACATGTGGAATAAATTTTTGACAAGTAAAGCTCAAAACAGTCATGGAATAGACGGTAGGGGCTATAGTCCTGTCTAATCGTCATGGTAGCCTGGTATAAAGTCTGGCCGATTGACAAGGTCATGGTAGCCTGGTATAGAGTCCGGCCAATTGACAAAGCCATGGTAGCCTGGTATGAAGTCCGGCCGATTGGCAAGGTCATGGTAGTCTGGTATAAAGTCCGGTCGATTGACCCATGTATGAAAAGAGGCCAATCAGTAGTCATGAAACCTATTGATCGCCCACCTAGAAGGGGTTTAATCTCTAGGCCTGAGTACTTAGTAACCGGTCATCACATGTATTTGTTATGAGCTAATATGAAATGATTTATGAGTTGATATGGAATGATTTATGAACTGATCTGAAATGAGACTTATGAGCTGATATGAATTGATGAACATGAAATGATTTGTGAATTGAGACAAAATGATTTATGACTTTATGATTTCCTATGTTTATTTATCAATAAAATGCTTTTAAATTGCTTGCCACTCGTTACTACTGGTTGTTTTATAAACGACGTTACTTTCAAGTTATGGATGTGATCATTGCGCAAATGATTTAATTTGTATCTATATATATGTATCTATAAAGTTACGAGTACATGGTCCAACAGAGGGGTAGATATTACCTATTGAGCGATTTGTCGCACAACCCACTTTTTACCATTTTTGCAGATTCTGAAGAGTATGAGTTGGTTTACGTAGAAGACCCTGAGGATGACTTTTATTAGGTTTAAATGAATAGAAGTTGGCAGATTAGCTACTTGGAGTTGTTAGTTTTATTTACTTTTGTTTCCGCTGTTTCAACCAGAGAAAAAATGTACGAACTTATTGGATATTCGTAGATCACCTTTTATATGATATTTGTACCGCACTGTATCTAGTTATATTATTTAGTACTTTTAAAGTTTAGTATAGTATGATGTTGCCTTGTATTCTTGAGCGAGATTTGAGGATACGGCGGATGTCACGTGGCGGGCTCGGGGCGTGACACTGCATTTGCCGATCTAATAGAAGAAAGAGAGGCTGATAATGCACTCTTGCGGATAGCCGCATGAAAATCATTCATGCTAACTTCTTTCTCATCTTCTTTAATCGTATCCAACATCTTTGTGGCTCGTTGCCGCATGACTTGCAAGAATTGTGGAGGTGCAAACTCTGTTACAATTTTAGCAAATCTGCCATTTGCCATAATTTCTTGCTTTTCTCTTGGAAGTAATGCTTTGAAGTAGAAGGGCTATAAGATTATCTGGACTTAGGGTGGAAATAAGGTAGTTGGAGGATAACCAATGTAATGCGTTAAGATGGGAATATATATGGTGTTTGGGGAAGCAGGGAAAGAAGGGGGTTGGGGGGGGGGTGTTGTAATGGTTGGTTCTCTTGTGGTTTAAATTTCGTTCCAATCTCTAAGCAAATTGAAATAGCTAATGACTACTGGATTGCAAGAAAAGTGTTGATAATTTATTTATTGACGAATATTGCATGAAAAATGCGTGTAGCTTCAATTAGCGGTAACAATTAATTGTCCAGGACTTGAATTGGGCGGTAACGTGTAATATTGGGCACCAATTGTTGATCAGTCACCTTTCTATTTTGTAGTAATTTGTTTGAGATTAACTCTCATTACGGCCAGAGCGACACTAGCTTTTCCGACTAGCATTCCCCTTTCTAGACCCTTGTATAACAATTTAATTGACTTAACAAAAACAAGTTCTGATGGACTTGCTGCAATTGCTAAAGACCAGCTCCCCTTCAAATATGGATAATGAATTAACTTACACAATTAATCCATCTAAGCATGAATAATTTAAGAAAAATAAAATAATATTCTTACATATTCATGAATATTTGTTTTAGAAAATATATGTATTTAGGTATTCAATTACCATATTAATCTTTGAAAACTTTTATACATATGTTTGTTTTAATATAATCTTTTGAGTGATAAATCAGACGCCTGCGGCTTAGTATATCCGTATCAAATATATTTTTGAGTTGTTTCTTATTTCATGGGTTGTAAAATTAAAAATAATTTTGATATGATATTAATACTTTTGTTGCACGATTTTTTGCTAACATTTTGGCCACGGCCCTTTTCGTTTTGCTCCCTTTCTTCTTTTTGTCTTCTCTCTCCTTCTTGCGTGTGTTTGTGTGTGTTTGTATATGTGGATTGTGTGACACTGGTGGCTGTGCACAGATGGAGAAAAAAAAAATCTAAGAAAAGGAGTTGGGAAAATTTTGTGCAGATGATGAACATTTTGGGGTGGTCTTCTGCGTGGGTACTAAGTGTCGAAGTGATGTGCGGAAGAGAAATGTCAGAGAGAGCTTGCAGGGAAAATTTTTCTGATCACTCGAGGCTCAGACCCTCATTTCTTGGATAGAAATTGAGCAATTCACTCGATAAAGATAGCAAGAAAACGTTTATCTCTTCTCTTTCATTCCTATTTTTTCCTTTATCTTTTTCTTCCTTTTATTTTTTTTTTGGGCCTACAAAAAATATAGGATATAACTTAAATGAATAATGCTTAAAAAAAACACACACACACAGGGGCCATTTCATTTTCTGTGAAAAAAATATTCAAATAAAAATCGGTGTCTACACCTTGTAGCTCTTTGGAAGTAGTTACACAACAAGAACGGAATGACACCAATCACACTTCAAATGGAATGATCTGTTACCAGTGAAAACATGGGAAAGACTTGTTCCCTTACGGCACTAGATGCCGTCATCATCAAGAGGAATATAGAAAGTTATATATTTTCCTAACTGGTATTTGATACCTTGGTTTGGTCTTTTCATTGAGTTTCCAAAGACATTTATGTTGGAGGTGCCAAGTTTGAATCATCTACTAAAATCATGATTTTATAAGGGTAAGACTCATAAATAACTTTCACATGGTTTCACTTATTACCAAATAATCCTCCATAGAGTGAAAATGGCAACATAAACCTTCTTATGGTCTCATGGAAAGTGGAAATCGACAAAAATTGTCTCTAGTGACCGTGACTTTTCTGTAAACAATCGAATGAACAAAATTTAAGCAAGTACCTAACAACAAACTATACAACAAATGAAAGTTGAAGAATCAAAATGTCAAGATGTTCAAATATACAATCAAATTGTAAGTATTAAATAGCAGGATGTTTAATCAGATGAACAAAAAGTAAATTAGAAAAAAAAAAATAGTATGAAATGAACGAAGTGTAAGGATATACTATCTGAGTGTACAATGGACATTTAATCTAATGCTGTTATAGAAGTAATTTTGGTCAATTTTCTACTTCACAAGAAACCATGGAGGTTTAAGTAGTTATTTTGAAACATAAGGGATTCATGTGGGTATAAGTGCAACCATACGGGCATATAGTGTAATCGACCTATAAGAAACTACAATTTGATGGTATACAAAATTAGGAATAGTAGTAGAAATTAATCTTGTATACATTAACAGTATACATTAACATGCATACATGCGACTCAATCTAAATTTTAATTTCAATTTCAATTTCAATTTTACATATGTGTCATACACGTGCCTTAATGTGTATAATTGTATGTTTTATCCAAAAAAAATGTATAGAATTGTTAGTATATACAAAATAATTTTATAGTGGCATATGTTAAACCGAGTAAACTTGAAAGTGTTTCCTCACTACTCTTCATGCTAGAGCACATCTTTTCCACTATTGTGGAAGTCCCAGATTGAAATTATGATATTGATACAAGAAGTTACCTTCATATCATGAAAGAGTACTGCGTTAAAGTTTGCCAAAATGCTGCAGAATTGGCTTGATGGTATCAGGCATAGTTTTCTCTCCAATCCCAATATCTTCTAGGCATTGTTTTCATTTTTGTCCTTGAGAAAACGTGATTTGTTTCTTTTCTGTTTTATTTTCTTTTTTTTATTGACATTTAAAAAAAAAGGGGCTTGGAAAGAAAGAAGCAAAAAGGGGAAAGAGAACAAAAATAACAAGAATAAAACCTTCATTATAAGAAGAGAAAAACAAAAACTCTCTCTTACTTATAGCAATGGTCAAGTGACAGGACTCTCTATCCCATAAGACAACACCATAAAGATTGTACATATGGAATGCGATCATATTAGTATTAATGCATCTGATCCCATCAGAACCCTGGAGATTTTGTACATATGTCATATAGAAATAGAGAGACAGAAGTCATATTAGTTATCCCCAAATAGAGATAAAGGTCTCCTTGCTGCTCTTGTGAAATATGCTGAAGTGCTTGTATTTGCCGAGTTCGTAGAAGTAAGAGAGGCAGACAATGCACTCATTCGGACATTAGCATGAGAATCATTCATGCTAGCTTCTTTCTCATCTTCTTTTATCGTATCCAACATCTTTGTGGCTCGTTGCCTCATAACTTGCACGAATTGTGGAGGTGCTGCCTCTGTTACAAATCTAGCAATTCTGAAATTTGCCATATTTTCTTGCTTTTCTCTTGGAAGTAATACTATGAAGTAAAAGTAGGAGGGATTACAAGATTGTCTGGACTTAGGGAGGAGATAAGGTATAGTTGGTGGATAACCAATGTAACCGTTAAGATGGGAATATATAGGGGTGTTTGGGGAAGGGGGCGGTGGAATGGTTGGTTCTCTTGTGGCTTAAATTTCTTTCCAATCTCTAAACGAATTGAAATAGCTAATGACCATTGGATTGCATGAAACTTGCGGATAATTTATTTATTGAGGTGTATTGCACGAAAAACCTGTGTAACTTTAATTAGTGGCAACAATTAATTGTTGAGAAAATGAGTTGGGCGCCAACGTGCAATGGTGGGCACCAATTGATCAATCACCATTCTGATGGACTGCCGTAATGCTTTAACAAATATTTTAATTTGTGCATTAGCACGATTTCTTATAATAAAATAATATTCTTACATATTTATAAATATTTATTTAAAAAATGAATGTATTTAAGTGTTCAAGTACCATTTTAATACAATTGTTTATTTTAATATAATATTATTCATAAGATATGCAAGGTATACAAAAAAGTTGATAGATATATTTCAATTAATATTAAAAACCTAAAAATACATCCGTATTCAACTAAATACCAAATATGCAGAAATATATTTTCTTCATGAATAAATAATAAGTTTCTAGCAACATTAATTAACAATGAAAATAACACTAAATAAAGTTAATGCATGTGGATAAAATCAATTAAGAATATTTATTAATAAAGATATAGTTTGTTAGAAGAGAGAAGAAAACCATAACAAAAAGTAACTTAAATTTATTGAAATAGACTAAGTTGTTAGAAGAGAGAGAAATTATGAGAAAATCTGAATAGAGAAGAGTTGGATACCGATATATTTTAAACCCAAGTATCCAAATGATCCTTCAATTTTTTTCAATCAGACATGCTACCAAGAAGAAATAAATCACACACATACATATTTGAGACTAATAAATCTTATATATTGTTAGGGTATAGATTATCATAGTTAGAATTATAATACGTGCAAAAATTAGATTTCAAATTCAAATTTTGTAAAGTTACTATTCATTTAAGATTGACAGTGTATATATACTATCAATATATAGAAAATTAATTCATCTCATACGTACGTATGTACATACATACATATATATATATATATATAATTACAAATGACCAACTCCCCTTCACATTTGGAAAATGAATTAATTTCAACAAAATCCATTAAATTATTCAATCAGGATCCTTTTGAATCATGGAAGAGTTTATCATCTTAAGCAATGGTTCCGATTTAATTACAAGTCATATTCAAAGGGAATTCAATCATCTTTAGCTGTTAGTGCCGACCATTATTTTTGGATTTAATTGCAAAGACTGAGATGTTCTCTTCAGTCATCTGGGTTCGAAAGCGAAATATCGTCTGATGAGATAACTCCAACGTTTTGGCCATTAGGCTTACGACATTTGCCTGTGCATGAGCCAAACATTGTTAACAAGTGTACATGTGGTTTCGTTTGCATCAAAGATTTTCATTTTGCACTTTCTAGGATCACTTGGGGGTTTCTTGCATTGCCCCACGAGTCAATTGTTGTTGCTGTTTCACCATTAGTAGATAACCAATGGCTCTATTCTGTGTATCCAGAGCACAGGATAACCAATGGACTTGAGGTAGTAAAGCCCTTCACGTCGTTCACCCGCTCCAATCACCATCCTCGAAGTGCGGTCCTGTATAACACATAATTTTTTAGTAAATAAAACATTGCAATTCAATTCGTCAAGCAACTGTGATACTGAAATTAAATTGCAGTTCAAATTGGGGACATATAGCACTTTCTTCGACTTCATATATTTCCCCAAATGAACTGACCCTTCTTTCAACGCCATTGTTTGGTTGCCATCAGGCAATCCTACTGCACACCCCGTCAAGTCCTTCAATTTAGACATACATTCTAAACTACCAGTCATATGGTGAGACGTACCCGAGTCAATTATCCAGTTCAAATAATTCTTACCAGATAGCTTTTCATTGGTACTAGGTTTGCAAGAATTCAGCAGACTTAGGAAAGCTGCCCACTGTTCACCATTCAACAATCCTTGTGCCGGCTCCCTTTCTGCGGCTACTGCTGACGAAGAGGACTGGCTAATCGTCTGAACAGAGTTAGCCCTAGGCGCACCCCTACGTCCACGTCCTGAATTCTGGTTTCCGCGTCCACGTCCTGAACCGCGTCCATTTCCTTTGGGCAGATCACCCCACCATTCAGGATATCCAATAAGCTGAAAGCAATTTCCAGCATCATGTCCGTTGCGATTGCAATATGAACACAGCACAAACCTGTCCTTTATTTCAGTCCCAAGTTTCCTACCTCCGGTGTTGGCCTGAACAGCAAAACTCACGGGCTCTCCACGTCCCTCCTTTCCTCTAGACATGCTTCGAACGCGCTCCTCTTGGCATATCAACGAGTATGCCTTACCCACACTGGGTAGTGGTTCTGTGCCAAGAATGTTGGAACGAACTGTTCCATATACCATGTCATCCAAACCCAACAAGAACTGATGAAGTTTCTCTTCCTCACGTTTCTTGTCAAGTTGGACTGAAAGATTGCACATGTATCTTCCACATTGGCATGTCGGAATTTGTTCATAGTTTGCAAGCTCCTCCCACAATTGCTTCAACTTCCCATAGTAGGTCACAATTGGAAGTCCCCGTTGTTTCCATTCTGCAATCTCTCCTTTGATCTGTTGTACCCGAGGCCCGTTAGCGACAGAGAACCTCTCTTGGATGTCTTCCCATAGGTCCTTTGCGATTTCCACATGAGTTATGGTGGAGTGCAAAGCTGGCTCTATCGTGTTGAGAATCCATGACACTACCATCGAATTCACAGTCCACCAATCCTCCAGATCAGCAGAATCATCATCTGGCTGCGTCACCGTTCCATCGATAAATCCCATCTTCTTCTTGGCTCTCAACGCAGTGCGCATCGCTCGAGCCCATTCATCATAGTTGTCACCTTTTAGTTGTACCTGGGTAATAATAGTCCCAGGATTGTCATTCGAATTCAAGATGTATGGTGAAACAAATTTCTTCCCAACATTCTTGCTTTTCCCTTCGTCATCCATGGCTCTGATACCATGTAAAATTCTGTGGGAAGTCTCTCCTTCTATTGCTTCCGTGCCTTCCATATATACAAACACCAATGACAGAGTTCTATTACATACCAACTGGAAACAAAACAGAATTCTATCACACTCCAATGACAGAGTTCTATTATACCAACTGCCCCTAAAATATTGCCGAGGATAACGACCACAGAGAACAACTAAAGGTACAAAGATAGACATGTACACAAGATAATCTGCAATAGAAATATTAGAAATTTAACTTGACAAACTTGCAGGATGTGAGCTGTGTGAAATAGCACGTAATTCTACATATGCCTATTGCACATTTGCAAAACGTATAATTAAAACCAACTTAGGGCTGCAATATGTCTAGAAATCCAAATTTTGGGATGGAAAGTGGAAACGAGAATAAATTGAGAGTGCAACACGAAACTGACTTAGTAATTAACGTTTGTGGTGTACATGCACGTAAAACTTTCTTGACATCGTTAACAATTACACTAAAATTGGATGGATATAAAAGTATAGGGCGCAGTGTAATCAAAATTGAAATTGAGTGTGCAAAGTGAGAATCCGTAAAAATTTAGAGTTCCAAAGTGGACCTATTTCTTTGCTTTTGGGGGTTTTTATGACGTGGCTTGAAGGAATAGAGTAAAAGAACCCATCAAGAACTAACTAGGCACCAAATTTTACAGTCAAATCTTATTTTCCTATTTTTTCTTTATTAATAAAATTATTTATTATTTCATTTTATTTTTATTATTATAATTGTTTCATTATATTTTTATATTATTCTTTCTTTGATTGTAAATATTTCTTTTAGTTGATTTCCTTTTATTACTAAAGTAAAAAAGAAACTAAACAAAAATAGGAAAAAAAAGAAAAAGAAGAGAAAAGTAAAGAAAACCCAAAAACATTATAAAAGAAAAGCTCACTTTGGATTGAGCTCACTAAACAAAAATATTAGAAAGGTGGCCTGTAATTGGCCACCTTTGTTGCCGAGCCTTCCCCGACTTTCTTATTGTACATTTGCAGCTTCGAGCAATGTTAGTTCGTAGTATTGCCTTCCTCCTCCTATTTCCCTTGATCTGTTTCACCATTTCCCATTCAAAAATTTTTAAAAAAATCGCATTCTAAGAGAGTAGTCAATGAAAGAATTGCCCTTCCCCAGCTGATTTCATACAAGATAAAAAACAAATCTAATTAAAAAAAAAACCTAGAGTGTTTCACCACCTCTTTTTTTGATAGAAAAGCATAAAGTTTTATTAAGATGGAATAAGGTAAGCCTGAAGTGCGGACAATACAAAAGATGGGGGTGAATGTTTCCACAAATAGTTATCCATGACAGTACAAGCATTCCTAGCAAAGTTATGGGCTGCACCATTCAAAGAACGTGGTATCCATATGGCTTCCCACTTGGTGAAAATTTGTAGAAGTTGCAAGACATCATCAATCAATACGCCACATGCTGAATCATCAGTCATATTGCTGAAGCATTTTTGTAATCTTTAGATTGTCACCCTCAAGAGCAACGTGACTATAGCCTAACTCAACCAGCAATTTAGTTGCAAATTTCGCCGCATAAGTTTTTATCACATCCGGGGCTAAAATACCAGGAATCTTCTTAGACAATCCAGCTATGAAATCGTTTGCACCATCACGCACCACCACCCCAATACCCGAGAAGCATTCTGATGGAAAAATGGCCCCGCCAAAATTTGCCTTGACAAAATCCATTTGAGGGTTTTTCCAATGAGTTTGTGTAGCTAGGTGTTGCATAGAAGTTATTGAGCCATGTGTTAGATTTGAAATAGCTTCACGATAGTGGTGTACATAGTTTATAAGAAAAAGAAACCAAACTAAGGGTGTGTGAGGACTCATGTTTTATTCTTAAAATAATTATTTTTTTATAATTATTTATCCTAGTACTGGTTAATTACATTATCGTTACATAAATCGTTTTAAAATTCGCTTTATCGCGCGCGAATCGAAAGTTCGCGTATTTCGCGTCAAAACGGCTAAGTGGAGATTTAAGAAACTTATATTAGACTACTAAGAGTGAGTAATTGTAGTGTTAAAGGAATTACATTTGAGAATTAGTGCACAAGTGAAACAAACAAGAGAGAAAAGTGGTAGTTCGGGACACTATACCCGCACTATTCCTAATTGACTTTTGCACAATTTTTGGCCGCAAATTCCTCAAGCTTCCAAAGGAAGCTTCACAACAAAAAACACTCTCTCTCCTCACTCCACAGTTCGGCCGAAAACAGCAAGGGAAAAGAAGAGAAAAGCTCCACTCCATCTCACTTCATCTTGCTGCCATTTCCTTCACAAATCACCACCCAACTCACATATCACTTGGAGATTAACTTGAGCTTGGAGGAAGGCTTCATCTTGGGGGATTTATTGGAAGTTTAGTGGTGAAAAATTCTGGTTTCTACAAGGGTTAGAGGTAAACCCATCAACTCTTCTAATCTCTCCATTTAATACAAGATTTACGGTTGGATTTGCAAGGGTTTGAAACCCTAAGCAAAGGTAGATAGAGGACTTGAGGAAATCTATTTTTCTTACTTTAATTGTTAGGGTAGCGGTCTTGAGGTGGCTTATAGGTAGCTGGCTTGAGGTGTAATTAGTTGATTATGGTTGTTTATGTGTTATTTGAGGTGAATACGGTTAGAAAGTGAAGGAAAAATCGAAGGAAAGTGGTGCACTAGAGCTGGCCGAAAATCTGTCCTTGTTGATCAGTGATTATTTCAAATTTTTGGTGCTTGTTTTGATGTGAAATTGATGGTTATATATTTTATATTTTATGTACAAAGTTTCGTCCGAAAATCATTTGATTTGGTTGAGCAAAACTTGAATTTTCGAAATTGGAAGAAATCTGGAAATGGGTGCAGGCTGTCCGAACAGTAACTCTTTGATCGAACATATCTCTTTGTACAAAAATCGAAATCGAATGCTGTTTGCGGCATTTGAAAATATACATTCGTATCTTTCTAATGGTATAAAAACAATTTGCTGGTTCGAAATGAATGAACCGTAGTGATCCAACAAAGTTGGCTGTCCTGTTATGAATATCTGTCCGAGAGGAAATGAGAAGCTGCAAATTGTGGCTTGAATTTGAACTACTTGTGAACTGATTTTGGAAATGTTTTCTTCTGATGAAATGTGGAATTTTGAACCTAGTTTCCAACTCCACCAACCATTCCCAATTTGAACTTGTATTGAGCGAGATGTGGCCTGATTTCCAAAGTGCAATAAAGCTGGAAAACTGGAAAGCATTTCCTTCTTGCTGGCCGACTGGTCTAGTTTGTTGTGGGATGTTTTAATTCGAAAATTTTGATGTCAATCAACCATAAAGTGTTTATTGAAGGTTTCTAGGACCTTGGTTTCAAAAATGGATCGAATTTGGACTGATTTCATTGTGCAAAAGATTTGGAAAAGCAAGAAGGCAGATTAGCCTTGAAACATTTTACGAACTTGAGTCATTTTGTTAACTGCCTTCCCACGTAATTTTTTGTATAAAATTTGATATAGGGGTAGTTCAAATATAGAGGTTTAAATGTACCAAATTTGGTGGAAATTCAATACCATTTTGATACCCAAATAACGCCCCAAAGTTGGCTCTTCAAATCTGGAAAATTTCTGTACTCTGTACAAATTCAGCTGAATTTATACTATTATATCTCGATGCTCAAAACTCTG
Source organism: Coffea humblotiana (assembly GCA_023065735.1). NCBI lineage: Eukaryota > Viridiplantae > Streptophyta > Magnoliopsida > Gentianales > Rubiaceae > Coffea > Coffea humblotiana. The sequence continues at coordinate 18,006,889 of CM041216.1, forward strand.
AATTTAGTTCTGTTTGTTGTGTTTGAAGCCTTGGTTAGAGCTCTTATTGTGTCACGAATTTCAAGGGTTGATTCATTTTCTGTGAATTACACCGAATTTCCAAAAATGACTGCAAAACCAAGACTGGTTTAAACCTGTCCTATTGGAACTGAAACTTTGAGTTGAAAAATGAATGCTTTATGTTGAGAATCTTGGAAAAGTGTCTTATAGGGACTTTTATTACTTTGGATCTAGCTTCCAACGGTATAAATTTTTCCATTTTTGGACCTACCGAGTGCAAGATCTGATTTTTCTAGATTTGACGCACAAAACTGAAAATTTCCGACTTGTTGGGAAATGAGTTTTTGGAAACTTTTCCCTATCCTTTGATATTGATTGATCATTCTAAACTCAATTTCATGGAGGAAATCAGTCTCTCTTGTGTTATTAAATTCTCACTTTCCAACCTCGATTTTGAATGATTAAGGTTCTCTTTTGAGACTTTGATTTAGTCTAAATAAGTGAACCTTCTTTCTTGGTTAATACATGGTTGTGAGTGAAAGTACTTGTTATTTGTTCAAGCGCTCAAGGAGATCTTCAAGAGAATCTCGGGCGCTCAAGGAGATCTTCAAGAGAATCTCGAAGCGGACGCCTAAAGGCTTAATTACTCGCTCACTCACTTTTGTTTTGACTTGATGAGTGTCAAGTGTATGAAGTGTTGTTATGTGCTTAAGTATTTTCATTAATTGAGTGTTGTGAAAATGTCGAGTCGAGTGTGTACTTTATCGCACTCGTTCTCGTTTAAGTGAAGTGTATTTGAATTGCTTAAAGTGAATTGCTAAGTGAATTAAGTGAAGTGTATTTGAATTGCTTAAAGTGAATTAAGTGAAGTGTTGCAATAGTGAATTATGCTATGGTTGCATATGTCGATTGGAGTGAATTTCTTCGACTTAAATTTATAATAGTGGGGGACGCCCAAACTCATCGGCCGACCTTGCGACTCGAGCCGGCATGGGTTTGGTCGTGAAGTTTAGGGAGCCATGAGATAATTTTATAGGCTTGAATCTATTGGAGAGATCTCGCTTGGCATACTTGAATAGTATCGCCTTATACAAAAGAAGTGCAGGCCCGGAGCAGGGGGTGTAACGGTGAACGGGAAAGAGTAAGTGAAGTTCTACGGACTTATAACCTATCCGGTTGACGGAGTGTCGACTCGTGGAGGTACTGGATCGAGCAAGTGGAGTATAGCTCCTGAGAGCTCCTATATCCTTATCAAGTGTGTTTTATGTTCTTTTGGAAATTTATTGATTGTTATCGCTTTATTTCTCGTATAAGTGTCATTGCTACTTGAACTACGTGATTGCATGTGTGTTCTTGACCTCACGAGCATTCGCTTACCCCATTAGCTTTGTTTTCCTTAACAGGGACCGAAATGGAAAGAATTGTGGAGAAGTGGACTTGATGGACTTGTAATTAGGGTTTTTGGATGTATTTGACTAGACATCTCTTGGAAGCTGTATATTTTGGGAAAGTTAATGTATTTGAAACTTGTGATGTAAGATGGAATATTCATGTATGGAAATGACTTCTTGTCTTTATTTTGACTTTCGTTATTAGTCGTTAACCTATAAGTTTGAATTGGAATTGTACTGAGTCCTGGCGAGAGTTGGACAGGCGTCCCCCCGATACCCTTTGGTTCTCCTTAGGGAGAAGTGGGGGCGTCATAGTTGGTATCAAAGTATTAGGTTTAGAAATCTATTTGGGAGATATGTTAGAGACTTTACTCTCGAGAATAGGAATAAGATAACTTAGTTATACCTTGAATGATGTTTGAGCGAGTTAGTGACTTTAAGTTTCTAACCTGGAAATTGTGGTTGTTTTGCAGGGATGAAAAATGGTAACGGAGGACACACTGCTAATGGTAATGGTCATGCTAATGGCCACGTGGAGTCTCTTAGGCCTGTTTACTACCGAGCACTGAGTGGAGGAACCCGTGTGCGTTACTCGCCTTCTACTAGGTTTCCCCCGATGTCCTTGTAGGGTGACGTATGCATATCCTAATGAACTAGTACTGTCCCTTGACGACGAGTATCGTCAGTTGATGAATACCAACCGGGCTTTACTTCAGGAGGTTGAGGAGCTGAGCATTATGGTGAATGCTCAGAATGCTAGGATTGCCGAGTTAGAGGGAACTGTGGTGGACAAGATGGCTAGGGCCGAGGCTGCTCGTGATGAGGTTCAGAGGGTTAGAGCTCGTCTTACTAGGATAGGCGAGGAGATCCGAGATCGGGCTTCTGGGATCTTGGCAAACGCTACTATGTTGATTGATGAGGTCATGGAGGTTGTTCAGAGTCCAGTTCAGGAGGGCATTGAGGAGGAGCCTTTCGAGGAGGACCTGAGGAGGAGGTTCCGCCTGATAGTCCTACTGAGGATTAGACTAGAGTGATAGATCTTTTGACTTTTATAACTAGAAATAACTGGGGTGATGCTAGTGCAAAGGCCATTGTATTTTGTTTGATTGTGTGGCCTACTTTTGAGGCATTTGACTCTACTTGGTCGTACATGACTAAAAAATATTTGTGTGGCACCTGTGGCTATATTTTGTAAACGCCCCATGACTTGCTAATTGTATGAACCTTAAAGTGTTAATATATGTTAATTATTGTTATCTCAATGTTTTCATGTTGGCTCGTATTTGAAGTACGTAATTATTTTATTTCTTGCATTAGACATAACTAGGATTAATGGACGGACGAAAGATTGGTCGAGGTCGTGGGCAGGGATTAGGCAAACCCAACCTCAAGGGGATGATCAGGGATCAGCAACTGGACCGACCCAGGGACAAGAGAAATGTAGAGGGTAACCAAGGGCTACTGCCATTAATAGGAATGACTGATATCCTTGAACGATTAGTGAGAGACCAGGGTCCAGGGCCAATTAACCAACCCGGGGCCTAGGATAGCGGTGATGATAGGGTTTGGAGAGGTTTTTGAAGTTTGCTCCGCCTAAATTCACTGGGGAACCTGATCCCGAGGTAGCTGAGAACTGGTTAGAGCGGATGACTAATATTTTCGCCGCTTGAGATTATACTGAAGAGAGAAGGGTGAACTTTGCTGCCTTTCAGTTTGAGGGCGTTGCACGTGTTTGGTGGGACATGATAAGGGGAAAGTGGGAAAGAGCGCAGACCCCTTGGATTTGGGAAAACTTCACGAGGGAGTTTAATGAGAATTTCTTCCACCTCTAATCCAAGAGAAGCAGGAGGATGAATTTATTAACTTGAGACAGGGAACTCTTAGCGTGGCTGAGTATGAAGGGAAGTTCACTAAGTTTCTAAGTACGCTCCAGAATTGGTGGTTAATGAGCGAAAAAGGATTAGACGTTTTGTGCAAGGGCTTAATGTGGAGATTCAGGAAGGGTTGGCAACAGCCCAAATCTCTACGTTCACTGAACCTTGGAGAAAGCACAGAGAAGTTGAAAAGTGCAAGGTTGCAAGTTAGGGACTTCCATACTAAGAAAAGGAACATTCCTAGTTACTCTTCTGGACAGACTAGTAAAAGTGCCCCACCTTCCAAGATGGGAAGGGGAATGGGAGGAGTAAGGACCGCTGGAACTCCAAGAGGGGCTTTATCAAAGAGGAGGTCGTAGTGGACAAGGTCAAGCGAGAGGAAGTACCTTCTAGTGGTCCGGCCGTAACTCCAGTTAGTTGTGGCTACTGTGGCAAGTCGAATTACTTAGAGAATGATTGTTGGAAGAAAGCCAGAAAAGTACCTTGTACTGTAGTAGTACCGAGCACCAACTCGCAAGTTGTCCGAATGCGCCAATAGTAGGAGGTAGTACTCAACGGCTAGAAAAGTCAACCTCTAAGCAGACTAGTGCTGGAGGGAGTCGACCAAAGGTACCTGTTAGGGTTTACGCATTGGACTATCAGCAGATTCCGATGCCACTGAGATGGTCGAAGGTACGATCCCTATTTTCCACCGTTTAGCTAAGGTTTTAATTGATCCGGGTGCGACACATTCTTTTGTGAACCCTAACTTTATGAGTGGATAGATGTGAAGCCAATTAAGTTACCTTATGATTTGGAGGTTAGAACACCTACTGGGGATCAAAGTTTAATCGCTAACTTGGTGTATAAGAATTGTGAGATATGGGTTGGAGAACGGAAATTACTGGCCGATTTGATGGGTTTAGCATATTAAGGGGTATGATGTTATCTTAGGAATGGACTGGTTAGCTCGTTACCATGCTCAGTTGAACTGTAAGACGAAAACGGTAGAGTTGTGCATTCCAGGAGAGGCAACCTAAAATTGGATGTAAGGGGTAGATTAGCCTCATCTGCTCTTATTTCAGGAATTCGAGCTAGAAAAATGTTGAGTAAGGGAGCTCAAGGATATTTGGCTTTCTTATAAATACTCCTAGTGATAAAGTGAGATTGGAAGATATGCCTGTAGTAAAGGAGTATCCGGATATTTTTCCGGAAGAATTAGAATCTTCGCCTCCGGAAAGGGAAATAACTTTTAAATTGATGTGACTCCGGGGGTAGCACCTATCTCTAAGACGCCGTACAGAATGGCTCCAACTGAATTGAAGGAGTTGAAATTGCAATTGCAGGATTTGTTAGAACGAGATTTTATAAAGGAGAGTGATTCACCGTGGGGAGCCCCGGTCTTGTTTGTTAAAAAGAAAGAATGGAAGTTTAAGACTGTGTATCGATTACCGAGACTTGAACGATGTCACTATTAAGAACAAGTACCCTTTGTCCCATATTGATGAGTTATTTGACCAATTGCAAGGGACGGTAGTATTTCTCAAAGTTGGATCTCAGGCAGGGTTATTATCAATTGAGGATTTTGGAAAAAGATATACCTAAAACTGCCTTTAACTCGAGTATGGACACTTTGAGTTCGCAGTGATGCCGTTCGGGTTGACTAATACACCTGCAGCTTTTATGGATTTGATGCATATAATTTTTAAGCCTTATCTAGATCAGTTTGTGGTGGTGTTCATCGATGATATACTGGTGTACTCTAAAACTCTGGAAGATCATGAGAAACATTTGAGAATTGTTTTACAAACGTTGAGAGAACATCAGTTGTATGCTAAGTTTAGCAAATGTGAGTTTTGGTTGAAGGAAGTGACATTCTTAGGTCATATAATTTCCAAGGACGGAATTAAGGTGGATCCACCAAAGTTGAAGCGGTTTCTAAGTGGAAACAACCGAAAACCCTACTGAAGTTCGAAGTTTTATAGGGTTAGCAGGGTATTATCGGAAGTTTATCCAAGATTTTTCTAAGATTGCGGGACCCATGACTGAGTTGACTAAGAAAAGTGGGAAATTTATATGGAGCCCTAAGTGTGAGGAAAGTTTTCAGGAGTTAAAGAAACGATTGACGAGAGCACCTGTATTAGCTTTACCTAATGGAAAGGATAACTTTGTGGTATATACAGATGCTTCCAAAGAAGGCTTGGGGTGCGTATTAATGCAAAATGATAAGGTGATTGCGTATGCCTCTAGGAAATTAAGCCGCACGAGAGAAATTACCCAACTCATGATTTGGAGTTAGCGGCTGTAGTATTTGCATTGAAAAAGTGGAGGCATTACCTATATGGAGTGACATTTGAGGTTTTCACGGACCACAAGAGCCTTAAGTATTTATTTTCTCAAAAGGAGCTGAATTTGAGACAACGTAGATGGATGGAATTTTTGGAAGACTATGATTGCACGATAAGTATCCATCCAGGGAAAAGCCAATGTAGTGGCTGATGCTTTAAGTCGTCAAGTGCAAGTGGCAGGATTGATGATTAAAGAATTGCACTTGTTGGAAGAGGTTAGTTGTTGGAATCCCCGACTCAAACCGAGAAAAGTGATTCTTGGGAACATTGTCGTGAAATCCACTTTGTTGGAACTATCAAGGAAGCTCAGGAAGGATTATGAAGTGCAAGAAGTGGTTGGAGAAAGTGAAAAGGGAGAAAAGTCAGATTTTAACCTGGAGTAAATGGCGTACTAAGATTTCGGAATCGTATAGTAGTGCCAAAGGATGAAGGGTTTAAGAAGGAAATTTTGGAAGAAACACACTGATCTAAGTACACGGTACATCCTAGAGGGAATAAAATGTACCAGAACTTGAAGAGTTTGTACTGGTGGGAGAACATGAAAAAAGAAATTGCCCAATTTATCCAGACTTGCTTAATCTGTCAGCAAGTTAAAGCTGAGCATCAGAGACTGTCTGGTCTTTTGCAACCTTTAGAGATACCCGAGTGGAAATGGAAAAATATCACCATGAATTTTGTATCTGGATTACCAAGGACACAAAGAGGTCATGATGCAGTTTGGGTGATAGTGGATAGATTGACCAAATCGGCTCACTTTCTGCCGATTAGTATGAAGTACCCGTTGGAGAAGTTAGCTAAGTTATATTTGGATGAGATTATAAGGCTACACAGGATATCTGTAAGTATTGTGTCCGATCAAGACCTTAGATTTGTTTCACGATTCTGGCAAAAGATGCAAGAAGTGTTGGGGACTAAATTGAATTTTAGCACTACTTACCATCCCAGACTGATGGACAGTCTGAGAGGACGATTCAAACTCTTGAGGACATGTTGAGAACCTATATCTTGGATTTTGGAGAGAGTTGGAGTAAGTATTTGACATTGGTGGAGTTTGCTTATAATAATAGTTTCCATTCATCCATTCAAATGGCTTCCTATGAAGCGCTTTATGGTCGAAAGTGTAGATCTCCGATTTGTTGGGATGAAGTAGGTGAACGAAAGATTTTAGACCCAACTACAGTACCTTGGATTGAGGAGGCGCGAGAAAAAGTGAAGTTAATACGTCAGAGGATTCAAACCGCACAGAGTCGTCAGAAGAGCTATGCAGACAATAGAAGGAAGGATTTAGAATTTGCGGTTGGAGATCAAGTTTTCCTTAAGATTACTCCTTTGAAAGCGAGTTTGATGTCAGGAAAAGGAAAGAAGCTACAACCGAGATTTGTAGGACCATATAAGAGTCTTCAACGTGTAGGAAAATGTGGCTTTAAGTTGGAATTGCCACCAAATTTATCTCGGATCCATAACGTTTTCCACGTATCCATGCTTAAGAAATATCATCCAGATCCGTCTCATACTCTGCAACCGGAAAATATCGAGATGGACGAAGCACTGACCTATGAGAAAAAGCCAGTGAAACTTCTAGATCGTAAGGTAAAAGAACTGAGGAATAAGAGAATTCCGTTGGTGAAAATTCTATGGAGAAACCACGGATTAGAGGAAGCAACTTGGGAGGTAGAAGAAGGAAATTCGAGAAAAATATCCAAATCTATTTCCGAATCAAGGTATAAATTTCGAGGACGAAATTCTCTTAAGGGGGAGAGGATGTGAGGACTCATGTTTTATTCTTAAAATAATTATTTTTTATAATTATTTACCCTAGTACTGGTTAATTACATTATCGTTACATGAATCGTTTTAAATTTCGCTTTATCACGCGCGAATCGAAAGTTCGCGTATTTCCCGTCAAAACGGCTAAGTGGAGATTTAAGAAACTTATATTAGACTACTAAGAGTAAGTAATTGTAGTGTTAAAGGAATTACATTTGAGGATTAGTGCCAAGTGAAACAAACAAGAGAGAAAAGTGGTAGTTTCGGGACACTATACCCGCACTATTCCTAGTTGACTTTTGCCACAATTTTTTGCCGCAAATTCCTCAAGCTTCCAAAGGAAGCTTCACAACACAAAACACTCCTCTCTCCTCACTCACTCCATAGTTCGGCAAAAAATAGCAAGGGGAAAAGAAGAGAAAAAGCTCCACTCCATCTCACTTCATCTTGCTTCCATTTCTTTTCACAAATCACCACCCCAACTCACATATCACTTGGAGATTAACTTGAGTTTGGAGGAAGGCTTCATCTTGGGGATTTCTTGGAAGTTTAGTGGTGAAAAATTCTGGTTTCTACAAGGGTTAGAGGTAAACCCATCAACTCTTCTAATCTCTCCATTTAATACAAGATTTACGGTTGGATTTGCAAGGGTTTGAAACCATAAGCAAATGTAGGTAGAGGACTTGCGGAAATCTATTTTTCTTGCTTTAATTGTTAGGGTAGCGGTTTTGAGGTGGCTTATAGGTAGCTGGCTTGAGGTGTAATTAGTTGATTATGGTTGTTTATGTGTTATTTGAGGTGAATACGGTTAGAAAGTGAAGGAAAAATCGAAGGAAAGTGGTGCACTAGAGCTGGCCGAAAATCTGTCCTTGTTGATCAGTGATTATTTCGAATTTTTTCTGCTTGTTTTGATGTGAAATTGATGGTTATATATTTTATATTGTATGTACAAAGTTTCGTCCAAAAATCATTTGATTTGGTTGAGCAAAACTTGAATTTTCGAAATTGGAAGAAATCTGGAAATGGGTTCAGGCTGTCCGAACAGTAACTCTTTGATCGAACATATCTCTTTGTACAAAAATCGAAATCGAATGCTGTTTGGGGCATTTGAAAATATACATTCGTATCTTTCTAATGGTATAAAAACAATTTGCTAGTTCGAAATGAGTGAACTGTAGTGATCCAACATAGTTGACTATCCTGTTATGAATATCTGTCCGAGAGGAAATGAGAAGCTGCAAATTGTGGCTTGAATTTGAACTACTTGTGAACTGATTTTGGAAATGTTTTCTTGTGATGAATTGTGGAATTTGGAACCTAGTTTTCAACGCCACCAACCATTCCCAATTTTAAGTTGTATTGAGCGAGATGTGGCCTGATTTCCAAAGTGCAATAAAGCTGGAAAACTGGAAAGCATTTCCTTCTTGCTGGCCGACTGGTCTAGTTTGTTGTGGGATGTTTTAATTTGAAAATTTTGATGTCAATAAACCATCAAGTGTTTATTGAAGGTTTCTAGGACCTTGGTTTCAAAAATGGATCAAATTTGGACTGATTTCATTGTGCAAAATGTTTGGAAAAGCAAGAAGGCAGATTAGCCTTGAAACATTTTATGAACTTGAGTCATTTTGTTAACTACCTTCCCACGTAAGTTTTTGTATAAAATTTGATACATGGGTAGTCCAAATATAGAGGTTTAAATGTACCAAATTTGATGGAAATTCAATACCATTTTGATACCCAAATAACGCCCCAAAGTTGGCTCTTCAAATCTGGAAACTTTCTGTACTATGTACAAATTCAGCTGACTTTATACTATTATATCTCGATACTCAAAACTCCAAATTTAGTTCCGTTTGTTGTGTTTAAAGCCTTGGTTAGATCTCTTATTGTGTCATGAATTTCAAGGGTTGATTCATTTTCTGTGAATTACACTGAATTTCCAAAGATGATTGCAAAACCAAGACTGGTTTAAACCTGTCCTATTAGAACTGAAACTTTGAGTTGAGAAATGAATGCTTTCTATTTAGAATCTTGGAAAAGTGTCTTATAGGGGCTTTTATTACTTTAGATCTAGTTTCCAACGGTATAAATATTTCCATTTTTGGACCTACCGTGTGCAAGATCTGATTTTTCGAGATTTGACGCACAAAACTGAAATTTTCCGACTTGTTGGGAAATGAGTTTTTCGAAACTTTAACCTATCCTTTGATATTGATTGATCGTTCTAAACTCGATTTCATGGAGAAAATAAGTTTCTCTTGTGTTATTAAATTCTCACTTTCCAACCTCGATTTTTGAATGATTAAGGTTCTCTTTTGAGACTTTGATTTAGTCTAAATAAGTAAACCTTCTTTCTTGGTTAATACATGGTTGTGAGTGAAAGTACTTGTTATTTGTTCAGGCGCTCAAGGAGATCTTCAAGAGAATCTCGAAGCGGACGCCTAAAGGTTTAATTGCTCGCTCACTCACTTTTGTTTTGACTTGATGAGTGTCAAGTGTATGAAGTGTTGTTATGTGCTTAAGTATTTTCATTAATTGAGTGTTGTGAAAATGTCGAGTCGAGTGTGTACTTTATCGCACTCGTTCTCGTTTAAGTGAAGTGTATTTGAATTGCTTAAAGTAAATTGCTAAGTGAATTAAGTGAAGTGTATTTGAATTGCTTAAAGTGAATTGCTAAATGAATTAAGTGAAGTGTATTTGAATTGCTTGAAGTGAATTGCTAAGTGAATTAAGTGAAGTGTTGCAATAGTGAATTATGCTATGGTTGCATATGTCGATTGGAGTGAATCTCCTTGACTTAAATTTATAATAGTAGGGGACGCCCAAACTCATCGGCCGACCTTACGACTCGAGCCGGCATGGGCTTGGTCGTGAAGTTTGGGGAGCCATGAGAATAATTTTATAAGTTTGATCTATTGGAGAGATCTCGTTTGGCATACTCGAGTAGTATCACCTTATACAAAAGAAGTGCGGGCCCGGTGCAGGAGGTGTAACGGTGAACGGGAAAGAGTAAGTGAAGTTCTACGGACTTATAACCTACACGGTTGACGGAGTGTCGACTCGTGGAGGTACTGGATCGAGCAAGTGGAATATAGCTCCTGAGAGCTCCTATATCCTTATCAAGTGTGTTTTATGTTCTTTTGGAAATTTCTTGATTGTTATCGCTTTATTTCTCGTATAAGTGTCATTGCTACTTGAACTACGTGATTGCATGTGTGTTCTTAGCCTCATGAGCATTCGCTCACCCCATTAGCTTTGTTTTCCTTAACAAGGACCGAAATGGAAAGAATTGTGGGGAAGTGGACTTGATGGACTTGTAATTAGGGTTTTTGCATGTATTTGACTAGATATCTCTTGGAAGCTGTATATTTTGGGAAAATTGATATATTTTGAAACTTGTGATGTAAGATGGAATATTCATGTATGGAAATGACTTCTTGTCTTTATTTCGACTTTCGTTATTAGTCGTTATCCTATAAGTTTGAACTGGAATTGTACTAAGTCCTGGCGAGAGCTGGGCAGGCGTCCCGCCGATACCCTTTGGTTCGCCTTAGGGAGAAGTGGGGGCGTCACAGGGTGTCTCTATACGAACCTTCAAAGGTAACTCCATTGCGATTGTTCCAAAGATTCCATAGTATTATAGCTACCAATTCCATGTCTTGTCTTGATAGATGATGTAGGAGATTAGGGATCTAGATTGTGACTTGCTGAGCAGTATCCAAATGAACTTTTTTAGATAAATGGCTGAGTGCCCATGATTGAATAGCTACTGGACAAGAAAGGAAGATGTGATTCATGTCATCAGATGAAGCGTGACAAACAACACAGGAAGCCTCCAGCAATACTCCATGTGTTTGAAGCTTTACTTTAATTGGGAAAGAGTCCGTGCAAACTCTCCACAGAAAGATTTTGACTTTTGTTGGCAAACTCATTCTGCATAATCTACCCCATGTGTTCGTCACCATACTGTTGCTGCACGAAGCTAAATTCTATTAATCCTTGGACTATTGTTTGATTAGATGGTGGGCCGATTTTATAGTGAAAAATACATTTTTAGTATAATGCCAGATAAGTTTGTCCTGATTATGAGAGTCTCCTATTAGAATACTCTTAATCAGATCAACTTCATCCGGCCAGAAAAGGTCTTGCAAAAGGTCCAACTTCCAAGCTCTTTTAGTATTGCCAATTAAGCAAGCTACGGTAGAATCATCAGGCAGTAATTTCGAATGAGATATCACTTTAAAAGTTGAAGGTCTAGGTAGCCACTTGTCATGCCAGATTTTGATGTTGGTTCCATTCCCGACTCGCCATCTGCTGCCTACTACTATATATTTGCGCACTTCACAGATTCCTCTCCAAGTCCAAGAAGGGCCAGAACCTTATGTTGCCTAAAAAAATTAGAGTTAAGGAAGTACTTAGCTTTATAAATCTGATGTAGAAGTGTGGAGGTTTGTATTCCAATGCGCCAAGCCTACTTTGCTAGGAATGCGAGATAAAATGACTTCAGCTGCCTAAATCCCATTCCTCCATCTTCCTTATTGGTGCAAAGCTTATCCCAGCTAACCCAATGAATAGGTTTCCCTTTTATTCCATCACCCCACCAAAAATCACTTATCATTGACTGGATGTCACTAAGCAATGCATCAGGGTATTTGAAACAAGACATAGAATACGTAGGGATAGCCTAGACCACAGCCTTGATCATTACTTCCTTCCCTGCCCTTGACAAACGTTGTTCATTCCAACCATGGATCTTTTGCCATATTCTATCTTTTATTGATGAGAAAACTGCACTTTTTGAGAGCCTAATAATTGTTGGGAGTCCCAGATATTTGTCATGTGTCGCAACCTCTTTAATACCAAGATAATTAGTAATGCTCTGCCACACTTCAGAATCAGTATTGCTGCCAAAAACCTATAGCAGATTTGTCCAAGTTTATTTCCTGTCCCCAAGCAGATTTATAGAGGTGCAAAATAGACTTGATACGCTGAGCTTCACGGAGTGTTGCTTTGCCAAACAACAAGGTGTCATCTGTAAATAACAAGTGAGAAATCTTTGGTCCAGCAACTCCTGCTCGGACAGAGATGTTGCCACAATGGTCTGCTTCCTGTAATAAACAAGAAAAAGCCTCTGCACAAATGAGAAATAGATAAGAGGAGATAGGATCCCCTTGCCAAACACCACGTTGTGGCTTTAGGTGACCAAATTGATGACCATTAAGTAGAAAGGGGTAGGAAATTGTCAAAATACAACGATAAATAAGATTAACAAAATTTGAATGAAAACCTAGGGCTAACATCATTTTCTGAAGAAAAGGCCATTCAACCCTGTCAAAAGCTTTGCTCATGTCTAGTTTGATAGACATGGATCCTTCCTTGCCCGCAACTTTTAACTTTAGGGAATGATTAAGCTCATAGGTAATGAGGATGTTTTCAGTAATAAGACGCCTTGGTAGGAAAGCAGATTGATAGGGAGAGAGAATTTCCGCAAGAACACGACTAAGCCTAGTAGCAATGACCTTTGAAGCTAATCTATAGACGACATTACAAAGACTAATTGGACGGAATTGAGAAATATCGGATGGGTCATGGCATTTGGGAATGAGAACTACATATGTGTAATTAATGTGCTCATCAAAAAGTCCATTATTAAGAAAAGAAAGAACCCAGCAAATAATATCTTGACCTACAATACGCCAGAATTTTTGATAAAAAATTGGGGACATACCATCAGGGCCTGGGGATTTGAGTGGGTGCATCTGTGCTAGAGCTTTTGTCACCTCAATGGGATAGTAGGTTTGCAGAAGAGAATCATTCATTTGCTTAGTCACCTTCACTCTCACTCTTTTGAGAACAGCTTCAATCGCCTCCGTGGAAGGCTGAGAAGTAGAAAAAATTGTGCCAAAATGATCAAGAATAATGGCCTCAAGATCTTCATGTGATTGACACCAGAGACCCATTTGATTATAAAGCCCATCAGTGTGATTATATTTCATTCTCTTGGTTGCTTGGGAGTGGAAAAAAGCTGTGTTACGATCCCCTTCATGAAACCATTGAGCTTTATTTCTTTGCTTCCATATCAAGTTCTCTCGATCAAGAATGTCTTCCAATTGACTGGTTAGAGAACCGATCTCTGCTTTAATTGAATCAGTAAGCATACCTTGCTGCAGTTGAGCAATTTTGCCCCTCAATTCATCAGCTCTTTTGCAAAAGTTTCCATATTTTTGTTTACTCCAGTTCAAAAGACCGATGCGACATTTATCCATTTTAGATAGCAAATTATCACAAGCATTAGTAGCTGATACACTATCCCATGCCTCCTTAATGATATCAGCACAGTCAGTAGCTTTAACCCACATAGCCTCAAATATAAAGCGCTTCTTCTTATGTGCATATATATTCTAACTCTTGGAGAAACGGTCTGATTTTGACAATCTCACCACGATGGGAATGTGATCTGACTATAATGAATGAACATGAGATATTTGTACTCCATGGAATAAGTCAATAGCTTCTTGAGTAGTGCATGCACGATCTAACCTGGCCCGGATTGTGTTTCGTGAATTTTGACTATGACACCAAGTGAATTGAAACCCCGTATACCTCAAGTCATAAAGGTGACAATCCACTAATGCTTTTCAAAAAGTCATAATCTGTCAATTCTGCCGTAGACCATTACTCTGAAATTCACATTGATTGAGCACTTCATTATAGTCACCCATACAAACCAATGGGAGTGCAGATTGACTACTGAGAGTGTGCAATAAATCCCATGCAGATTTCCTTTTGGCAACTTCAGGATGACCATAAAAACCAGCAAGACGCCAAGAGGAGCCATTTGTATATACAATGACATCAATGAAGCTATTGGAGAACCGATTCAATGATATATCTATGTCTTTTTTCCATAAGAGAGCTAGGCCACCCGAGAAGCCCTTAGCATCCACTCCCATACCAAACCATCCAAATTGTGTTTTCAACTTGTCCACAACCCTACAAGAACATTTAGTTTCTAAAAGAAAAACAATAGCAATTTGTTCTCTCCGGACGATATTCCGAAGTTCTTAAACTGTACGGGAGTTATTTAACCCCCGACAGTTCAAACTTAGTAGATTCATGGTTCTTGGTAGGACTGGGTACCAGTTTCCGCTGTTTTATCTTTTGTAGAAGTAAAAGTAACCAAGTCTGCTAACTTGCATCTCTTAGAGTCTATGGCATCCTCTATGTCCATATTAGTTGGCCCTGTATTTTTGTCACTCTATTTAACTTTATGACCAGACAGAGACCTATCTCCTAACACCTGTGAGGGGTATGAGTTCAAAGGTTTACGGGGGGTTTTGCTTTTTCTCTGTCCAACTGAATTAGCAATAGAGTGAAGCTCCTGGAGGTCAGTGGTTCTCTTCTGCTATAGTAGAGTTGCATCAACTAAGAATAGATCAGATGAGATCGGGTTATTAGTATTAACGTTTGCTTCAAGAGAGAGGTTTGGAAAAACGGGTTTGGATGTTATAAGGTTCAATTTGTGGGTGAAAAGTTCAGGTGTTAAGGATTGCAAGATTGGGTTGACATTTTTTTGGTCTTTTTGTTTGATGATTTCTATAGGGCTGACAGTTGGAGCTAGGATAGTTGGCTCAGTAGTTTTGTGTTTATTTTGCTTAGTAGAGAGGGGCGCAATATCTTGGTCTTTGGGTTTGGGTTTGAAAGGCTTAGTGTAACGGGTTGAAACAGTTTGGTTTGGTGATGGGGTATTTTGGTTAATGGTACTGGGATTAGATAGCTTAGTGGCTAGAGTTGAGGTAGTAGAGGTTTCAATTGGGTTGGCTGGTTGGGGGGTTGAAGGTTGAGGTTTTGTGCATAAAACTACTTTTCGGGTTGCTATATCAGGCTTGCTTGGAGAGATTGCAGGTTTGGATGGTTTAGATATCTCTGTTTGCTTGTTGGAAAGAGCAGATAAGGAACCAGCAATCTGTTGTTTCGAGGCAGAGCAAAACTCAGCCATAGGAGAAGACACACCTGGTTGGAAAGACTCTGATTCCCCTTCATTTAACTCTACCACACCGGAAATCCGAGATTTCCTTTCATTCAAAATGGGTTGGGACCTATCCTTATCCAGCAGAATTTGCTGTTGAGCCAATGGTGTGGAAGGATCAGGAATAGTACCCAGAGTGTCATTTGTTGAGAGTTGATTTTCCAAAGTCATATCCCGAGAGGACTCCTTATCTTTCAGGAGTCTACCAGTATCAGTATTGGATTGGACTGTTCTACCAACGGGAGATCTGGCTTTGCCAAGCTGCTGTTGACCTAAAAATTACTGTTTATCATTCCCTACCCTGAGCCATGTTGGGTATTGAGTTTCACTCGTGCCCAAATTTGCAGAGTCTCACTTGATTTCATAGTCCCGCTCACCGTGTCCAATTCTTCCACAGAAATAACAATACAAAGGAAGGCGCTCATACCGAAACTGGATTTTGCAGACCTCACCTTCAATGTAAAGTTGCATTTGACGTTTGAGGGGTTTATCTAATTGTAGCTTAACCCGAATTCTAAGAAACTTCCCCCATGCGAACTGTTCCCCTTTACCTTCAAAACCTCATATTCGCCTAATGTACCCTCAATAAATTCTCCCATCTTAGCATTCATCCAACTAAGTGGGACATTGTATGCTCATACCCAGAAAGAGCAAGCATCAAGCTTGACTTTAGTAGGTTGAATATGACCAATATAGTTACCAATCACAAGGAGGTTGTCGTCAAAAGTCCAAGGGCCACCCATAAAGACTTTCTTCTTAAGTAAGACCTTTTGAAAGATTCCAACCTTTCTTCATGGTAGCCATCATTGCTTCTCCATTAAAGGGCTTCCGAGTATGAAGTTTACCAAGGAGGAATAAGTCACCCTGGAAAGTATCATCACCGCCTTTGTCTTCCGGCATCAGCAGTACTTCTTCTTCATCCTCACGTAAACTTAACTTTTGGCACATGCTTTCTAGCTCCTCAGCCATTGCACTGGGGCAAAGAAGACAATCCTTCATAGAGTAGAGGAAGGCGTTGCTACAAACAAAATGTTCATAATTTGAAAACCTGGAAATCCCAAAAGAAAACAAAAACTATGAACAAATAAGGCCAGAGGGAAAAAGACTAAGGAAAAAAGATGGGAGAACAAAGAAACAGAATAACAAAGAAAATTAAGCCAAAGAAGAAAGTCATGATTTATAATGAGACAAAGCTAGAGAAGAAGGTCATGATTAATAATGAGACAAAGCAGAGAGGGATACGAAGGACATGAGGGCTGTTAGGGGAAGGGTTGAGAGAGATATAGCTACAGAACTTCCACTAGAGTTCTAGGGAAGAAAGAAACTTGCATGCACAAGGAAATACCCACAGAGAGCAAAAGCTCTCATGGGATACTGAAGGCTAGATATTTCTTTGTTAGGTATCAAAGTTCTTCCTTTCCATAGAGCGCTTCCACCTAGCCCTCGTGTTTTCAAACAAGTTTACAACAATTATTTTTGAGGTTTAGATTTCACTAGTACCATGATCAAGAATTCCATTAAAAAAAAACCTATTAGGTCAACAAAAGGAGAAACCATTGTAGAAAAATGGGAGAGAAACCATTCAGAAAGTGAAAAATAAGTGAGAGAGGAAGTCAAAATAAAGAAGTCTTGTCCTTTGAGTTAGCCGAAATGGCAGAGTTGGTGTCATACCTTCTTGCCAACCCGGGTTCGAACCTCTTTTAGAATATCGACCCGTTGCACAGGGTTTGCCTAGTGCATCTTACCCCTTCGTGCGGTTGGCGGGTTATTGCATCGGGTGGAGTTTATCTAGTGCATCAAGAGTTCTATTAAAAACCTATTGGGTCAACAAAAGGAGCAACCATTGAAGAAAAATGGGAGAGAAACCATTCAAAAAGTGAAAAATAAGTGAGAGGGGAAGTCAAAATAAAGAAGCCTTGTCCCTTGAGTTAGACAAGATGATAGAGTTGGTGTCATACTTTCCTGCCAACCCGGATTTGAATCTCTCCTAGAATATCTGCCCGTCACACAGGACTTGCCTAGTGCATCTTACCCCTTCATGCAATTGGCAGACTATTGCATGGGGTAGGGTTTATCTAGTGCGCACTCTCAGATAGCAGATGCGGGTTCCCTTATCAACCAAAAATAAATAAATAAATAAATAAGCCTTACGTAAAATAATAATGATGATGATGATGATAAAGAAGCGTACCTGACTTCTTTGTATAAAGAACTGTTAATGATGTAAATGTCCAAAAGTGTTTTTTTGGCCTAAATTTATGGTTTCAACGTTATATACTAATAGATCTTCCAACAGTTATACCAATACTACTAACCTTTCAGGTATCACACATTTTAATTTTATATTTTCACCAAAATTTAACAAGAATAACATGCAAGGTTTAAATTTATCCAATGTTATTAAACTCCGACCAGATAACAACTCAGCTAAATTACTGGGTCAAGGGTCAACTGATCGGATCGGTGGGTTCATTCTAAAACAACACACTAATTTGCATGATATCATCATTTATATTTTATATTGAAATTAAATTTTTGGTTATATTTGGCCAACTATAAAAAAATGTTCCAAAAATATTAGACTTGCAATCAAATATAAACCTAATAATTATATATAAAATTCTAAATTCATGGCTAAATATGTCCATTCTCCAAAACTACTTGCAAATCTAAATTAAAACAAATCAATGCAACTTGGAATCACTGATGCTAGATTGATAAGATCGTAGGGATGAAACATCTTGATTTAGAGATCATTCAAAAAAGCGAGTGATTTTGGTATTTGCACTAATTGGATGACATTTTCTTATTCCTATTAATAAAGGAAAGTGTTACAATTTAGTTAATTCAAATTATATTAGGGAAAAAAAGAAAGAAAAGTTTGAGAATTGGGTCAACCAGTCAAATCGGGTCACTGGTTTAGCCGATTTTTTACGGTTTTGACTGATTTTTGACCAAAGCGATTTTGTGCTACAAACCAACTCGAAAAAGGCCAGTTCACAGTTGGATCGGTCAAATCGGGCGATTTGGTCCGAGTCTAACAACACTGAATTTATCAAGCATAATACTTAAAATCTACCTTATCAAAACATTGTATAATTTTACATGGTAGACAAAATGCAAAATAACACAGACATAATTTACAAGATTGTGATGGTCTGATGAGCATCTTCAAAATCTATTGAGTCTACTAAATTGAGATTGAATTTATAATTTTGAGCGGAGAAAATAACAGGTTCTTAAGACTAGGATCAAGATCCTACACCTATGGTAGAAATGGTAAATCTTTACATTGTGCTTTTGGCTTCGAGGTTTATGTGCATCTTGCTCTCGATGTTCCTATGAACATGCTGATTCTTTTAATTAGTTATGGATAACATTTTATGAAGAAATACAAAGTTAAATTTCGAGTCCATAAATCTTCTTTATCTCTAGGTAATTGTTTGTCAAAAACATGCCTATTGCCTGTAAACTTTATTCCCCAAAATTCCTTTTTTTTCCAAAATTCCACAAAATTTGAAAAATGTAAACTGCATTTTTTTTTACCAATATGTATATTCTCATTTTTTATTGATCCATAATTTTCTGCAAGCGCACAAAGTTAACTGTAGTAATAATTTACTCGAAAAATTTCAGGGGTTAAATCCATAGGGACGAGTTAATTTCGCTACTTTAATTATTATAGGAAAGTAATAAAATTCAAAGGATTTATTTTTAACTAATTAAAGAAGAAAATAGATAATCAAATCTAAAAAATAAAGGTGAGAAAGCAATTGGGAAAAACTAGGGTTTCAAATTTTGATCTAGAGTTTGAGTTAATTATCCAATTAATTTCTTAACAAACCATGAACGCATTACATAATTGTATTTTAAATTGTCTCTCGATGCATCTAAAGTGTGCCTAATTAAATCGTACGTCTCTCTTGAGATAGCAAGTATTCAATTAAACCCTTTAAAAACTTTGGTGATATAAGTGCGTCATACAAATCTTAACCTACTCTCATGATTAGGCTAAGTATATTTATTTATCTAATGCACGGTTGTATATCCCTTCTCAATTTAATACAAACCCTAAAAGCGTGTCTATGGTGACCAATCACAAACATGTAATTGAATCAAGATAAATAAATCAGGACAATTGTTAAGAGCTTAACTAAAATAAATAATCAAAACTCCTTCACAACTAATTTTAGATATAATTTAGTTCAACATATTCATAATTAAAACCAAGAATTCAAAGAAACGATACAAATAAGAAGATAAAAGTAAAGAAGACTTTTCAATTTCCCTTGCTTTGATCTCTGTTTTGATCTTTCTCTTTGATTCTTCCACACTTTCTCCTTGATCTCTCAAGAAAAGAAGATGTAAAAAGGATGAACTAATGCTAGCCTAATGTTTTCCTCCCCTAAAAATGACCTAAAGAAACCCTATTTATAGTTTCTTGAAGTAGTATATGAAATAGGGTAGGAATAGGCTTTCTTGGGGTTGAAAAATCATGTTTACGCATATTTTTTTTGATAAAAACCGGCCCAATGCCCAGCGCCAGTCATTGGGCCAAGCTCAAAATACAAAAAAACTTGAAGATATCAAGCATGAAGTTCCTTGTAATGTCCGGCGCTGTTCATGGATTCGTCCGCGGATCAGTATAGATCTGTATGCGGATCACATTTGAAGCCCCAAAACTCCACCAAATAGGCTGAATCAATTCTTGCTCAAAACACAAAATTGTATCTGTGATGACCCCACTTCCCCCTAGGGCGTACCACAGGATTTAGCGGACCGCCTGCCCAACTCTCGCCAGGACTCACTCACTTACTTTGAATAAAAATAAGGTACAACCTCAAGAATAAATGAAATAATAGTTCCCAAGCTCGGAACGTATAATTACATTCATTTCTATTTCAAACATTCATACAATCCCAAAAATGACAAAAGATTTGGGTTCCAGACGAATTCAACCCTAATCAAGCACTAGCGCAAGTACAATCGCCAAAAATTCAAAAACTAGACTATGCTATCCTGTACCAGCCTCACGCCCTCGCTCGATTCCCCTATAAGGAAAACAAAACTAATAGAGTGAGCTAAAGCTCAGTGAGGTTCCAAATAGCAAGTTGACCCTTATTTAAAAGTGAAAGTATCAAAGTAGCAAAGTAGCAAGCATAACAAGTCAAAAAAATGAGCAATAACACTTCGTTTAGCCAAACATTTCAAGTAAAAGGATACAGTAGCTTTTACAAACTAGCTCCACCATAACTTGATCAAACAGTAGTTGACACTATGTCAACTTTCAAGTAAAGTAACCAGTCCAGTAGTACACCACTTAACTCCAATCTCCGTCCATCAATCAAACCCCTTACCGGGCCCGAACTCCAAGATAAACACTGGTGGTAATACTCGAGTATACCGAATAGTCGAGAAGATAACACTCCACTCGACAAAACTAGAGACCCAGGGTTCATTATCTAATCAACCAGGCCCTTGCCGGCTTGACTCGATTACTAGCCACAGGGTTTCTGGAATTCCAGACAATATTCAAGTCATACACAAGTATATCAAGTCAATTGCAATCAATGTACAGTAATAAGTCACATTAAGGCAAGTGCGATAAAGTACACCCTTGCTCGTCCAAACAAATCAAATATTGTCCAATCACATTGGTAAAAATTTAAAAGCAAGTATCAAGTACAATCATGCACTTGGAAGCACTCACCAAAGACTTAGTGCTTTTCAAGATCACGCTCAGGCGCAACTCCTTGGTTGGAGTCCAAATCTGCGATAAAATATCATTTAAGAGTTTGAAATCAACTAGGGTTCGAAACATAGGAGTTTCACTTAAAGAAAATCAAGTAAAAGAAACTCATTTAAGTAGTATTCATGTTACTTATCACACTCTAGAAAATTCATGCTCGCTCTTTTAGTTTTGATAAAAAAGCGATTACAACTTTTGAATTCTCACTTGGTATGAAAGATTGAGAAAATCGTAGTTATAAGGGTCGCTACTTTCACCTTGTAAAGGGTACGAGTTTTGCCAAAATTTCAGCTTATATACCTCTATTAACGGAAACTTGAACACCATAGACAATCCAAGTTCACTTCGACCTCAAATCGTCGTTCAAATTTCAAGTTCACTCGCTTATCCTTTGAGCGAAATTTTGGGCAGCATTTCCCCTATTTTCTTACTTTTCCCATCCAAGTACAATTTGGATTCACAAGCCAACAAACCTCCAATCCAACCACAAGTGATAGCCAACAACATACATCTATTCAAGGCCTCAAAACCAACCAAACAAACCAAATAATAAACTTATCACCATGGATATCAAAGCTGGAAACCAGTTTAAAGAAGAAATTATAAGTGGCAGACTTGCCATCCTTCGGTGTTTTGGTCGTAACTGTAGCTAAGTCTATCAGATCAAGGTAAATTTGATGGTGTTTCGAAGCTAAGACATAGGCCTACAACTTTGATGAAGGCATCAAACCCCAGTTCAAACATTATCAGGGTCGAAATTGACAAAAACAGAGACATAGAAATTCTGTCGGAGCCAAAATAGGGTAACTGAACAGTTTTGGTAAAATTGCTATAATTTGGTGTAGAAAAATCAAAATTGAGCTCCGTCAGCGGCATTTAAAACTAGATTCATAGAGGTTTCCAAAGGTATAAAAATCAGGTTCTATTTCATCTCCTACAACTACCGGCAAGCTCAGGAAATTGACTGAAATTCACCATCACATGCTGGAAATTCAACTTTCAACTCTAAAAAGTAACAATCATGCCACTAATCACTTCACAAATTCCATTTCCAAGCTCAATAACAACATTTGCTAGTTAAACAACATAATCATGGCTGGAAAATATAAAACCCTAGCTGAAATTTTCACTACAGAACCTAAAACTAGAAAATCAACCATAGCAAGGCAAGATTAAAAGCTTCTCTACCAAACTTAGCAAGATTAAGCAAGAGAAAAGGAAGTTTTAGCCTTATACCTTCCAAAAGCCTTCTTGAAAGTGAAGAACCAACCACTATCTCCCAAGATTTCCACCACTCCTACCTTCCTAAGCACCAAGATGAAACTTTAATCGGTTTAGTTTTGTTGATTTCACTCAAACAAGGCTTGATTCAAGGTTGGAATTGAGAGTTTTCTTCTCTTGTTTTTTCCCCTCAAGCTCTCGGCCAAGACAACAACAAAGTGAAGGAAACTTAGCCAAAATGAAAGATAAAAAGGTAAGGAATTTGCTTGGTCAAAGCTTCTTAGTTTTCCAACAAGTGTCACATTATGGTTTAATCTCAAAATTTTTTTCTTTTCTCTCTTTTCTTGAGTCAAGAATTTCCGCTGCCTTGAGGGATATTTTGGGGATGATTTTGCTGAAATAAAAGCAAGGAGATTAAGGTAATAAAGTAGTGTTCAAGTGGTGCACTCAATCGGTAGCAAACGGTGCACGTCGGTTCAAGCCTATTTTTCTTAACTCTCGCGTACTTGTGTTTTAACTTATGATTCACTAACTTAGTAATAGCACTTCTAATTACACACTTTGTCTTACCTCATACTCACTCTTATCCACCAAATTTAGTACACACACCTCACCAATTAATCACACTACCAAAATACGCGAAAACCCTAGTTTACCCTAACTATAAAACTAAAGCTAAAACTCTCGATTCTATTATTTATTACAACTATTGAGAGAGTAATTTAGTAGTAAAGATATTAGAAAGTAACTTATTCAAAATAAAAGGGAATTTTAAGAAAATTTGGAGAATTTTGCAAGTCCTCACAGTATCCCTTTGAATTAGATTTCCAATGCCACAAGAATCAAGTCATTTGGATGTCTGGACACTGAGGTATGCCCAAAATACTAAGGCTTGGTTATAAGAGCATTGCTGTGCAACTATACTTCAGTAATTTGGATTTTTGACTATAAAAACGTGAGAACTGGACTTTGATGTCTTCATAAGAGTTGTAGATAATTATATTAGCTTCAAATTGCATTAAAATCATTTCAAGCAAATTTGTGTAGCTCAAGTTATTGCTAAAATCATGAAACATGTTAATTCTGTCAAATCTCTTACTTTTCATGTTTTCTTCTTCCATTGCTACTTCACGCCACATTTTTAGTCTGTTTTCTCTTTAATTGAACTTGTCACCTATTAGAACAATATAATAGTAAAAGTAAGTAGTTTTTACTCAAGATCAAACTCAAATAACATAGTTAACTAGCAACTTATATATAAAAATGTACTACAATTTACACCCTATCAAACTTCCTCGCACTTAGTATGTGCTTGTCCTCAAGTACAAGAACAAATATATTAAATACAAACAATGGCTATATTCAAGACTATCATTATTAAAGCAAAAGTTCTAAACAAGTGTAAAGTGCTATATAGTGAAAACCAAAGAGATACTTCTTCAGTTAGTTTTTAACACCATCGACCCTTTCAACTCTGGCAAAACTAAATTAGAAATATAAAATATTTAACAAGCATTTTCTAGGAGACGGCCCAACTATTAAGCAAAATCTCAAACATATCACTACATGGATTCACAGGACTATTATTATAATCCACATTTTTTGTTTCTCTATTTTTCATTTTTTCATTTTTTTTGCAAATTCCCCCATACTTAAACTTTTTCACATTTTAACAAAGGGAATATACTTAATTCTTAGCCATTCAAGTCTTTTGACGTGAACTCCAACATCTCTCAAATGCAGAAGCCTCACATACTCATAGTTATCGCCACTTTTTGATGCAAACCTTGACACTCTTAGATAAAAATCTCCGGTTACTAGGCAACGACAACTAGCGGAGTATAGTCAAATTAATAAAATAAACATATAAGTCCAAATAAGAATATAAAAACGTGCTTCATATCCCAATAATATGGAGAACTAACATTAATAATTAAGCCAAATTCACAAGAAAAATGCTAAAAAAATATTTACAATACCTATAAAATTAACCAAAAATTGAAGATATCTCAAAATATCAAACATTCACCAAAGAAGCACTCAAAAGTAATACTTTTTAACACTTAACACATTCATCCAAATAAATTTTAACAACAATAAATCTTAAAATACAAGCCATTGCCTATTAGGTAATAGACAATAAGAACAAAATTTTGAAAATTTTAGCAAAAATTTCACTTTACTCTTTCACCCCCTCCCCCATACTTAAGACAACATTGTCCTCAATGTTGAGAATAAAAAAATAACAAGAAAAGAGTTGAAAGTTAGGCTTCCCTGATATCAAATGAATTTCAATTACCAAGCAGAGTTGGAGGGATATTGTCAGTTACCATCCAATAGGTGACTCAAGAACCCATCCTACCAACCTAAAAGAACAAGTAAACACTATAAATAGGAGTTAAACACACCACCTAATAACCCAAACTAGAAAACAATAATATTGTAAAGAACTAAACACCGCCATTAATCCCAAACAAAAGAAAATATCAAATAAACTAAAAAGAAAGTCGGGTTGCCTCCCGATAAGTGCTAAGTTTTATGTTTTCAGCTAGACAAGATAAGATGGAGTCATGGCAGATGAAATGGTTCAGACATTTGCACATCCTCTAATTTATGTGCTCGCAGTACTGTATAATTGTTCTCATCACCATTGTGCTTCTGCACTGCCAAAAAGAATATGAGCGACGATCATGTAAAGGCTTACATCCTATATCCTGTTCTAAGACATATTTTTCACCATACAACTAATCAATAGCAGCAATATAGGAACAAGATTCCTTATACGAAGGGCACTTTAAGGGTTCAAAAACATTAAATTCTTCTTTTTCTTTACCTTAAAATTAATTTACCTTCAAGTAAATCTATGTTAACTCCCCCCATAACTAAGAATCCTCCACCAAGAATAATAGATATAGAGATATCTTCTTCCATATCAACAACAAGAAAATCGGTAGGAAAATAAATTTACCGACTTTAACCAATAGATCTTCTACAATACCAATAGGATAACACACTGAACGATCAGCTAGTTGTAGAATTACTTGTGTATGCATATGGTTGGCAAACTTTAATTTCTGACAAATGAAAAAGGCATCAAATTAACACTGGATCCAAGGTGACATAAATATTTATAAATAAGAATAAGTTTAAATTGACAAGACATAGTAAAACTCCCTGCATCTTTCATCTTAATAGGAAGATGATTTTGTAGCACTGCACTGCATTCTTTAGTAAGAGACACCTCTGCAAAGTCTTTCAACTTCTTTTTACTAGACATTATGCCCTCCAAGAACTTTGCATTAACAGGTATATTAGCAAGACCTTCAGAAAAATGCATGTTTACTTGAAGTGTTTTGAGCATTTCCACAAATTTTTGACATTGCTTGTCAGTTGCCTTTTTCTTAAACCTTTGGGAAAAATGGATGGATGGCACATAAGTTTTCACTTCAGGCACCTTTATACATTGATTATCTTCACCTTGACTCTTTCCACCTGAACCATTCTCCGAATCTCCAGTTCCTTCACTTTCAATAGCAATTCTACTCCTATCTTGTTTTTTTATTTGGTTTAGTCTTGAACTTAATGAAAGGATCATCTAATATTTTGCCTGAATGACGAGTCATAGCCATAGTAGTTTCTTTTGGATTCACCTCAATGTTACTGGGCAATTTTCCTTGTACCCTTTCAATTACTGCCTTTGCCAGCTGACGAACTTGCCTTTCAAGATTTTGAATCGAGGCTTGTTGAGATTGAGCAAGTCTGTCAAATTGATTCATCCTTTGGTCGACCTTTTGCATGTACTACAACATCATTTCTTCAAGGTTAGTCTTTTTCTCCTGAGTAAGCTAAGGAGGAAATTGAGAAGTCAGCTGCAAATTTGGAACCTAGGTGGTCCCATAGGTCTAACCCCTTAACCCTTCCATGAAAAGTTAAGGTGATTCCTCCACCCCTCATTGTATGTATTAGAGAATGGATCATTCTTTGGCTACAACTTCTGCCCACCATATGCTCTAGTGAAATTAACATCTTCTACCATGGTGAAAGAATCTTTATTATAGCAACCAGTAGCAGAACACCCATACATGTGACACTAAGCACATGATTCCTGAGATTGAGTTACCAAATTTAAGAGCTGTTGCATCTGATGACTCAATTCAGCAACCTATGAATCCAAATCCCATGGCATATTGACTCCATGCACTTACCCTGAATTGCTTTTTATTGAAAATTGCTAGCTAACAATTCATCGAGGCTAACTAATTCCTCCAGGATTTTGTCACCAATATAGCCTCCTGCTGCAATATCCACCAAATTTTGGGTTGTTAAGGTCAACCCATCCTAGAAAAATTGAACTTGCAATGCCAATGAATATTGGTGGTGAGGACATTGAGAAAGTAATAGTTTAAAGCGCTCCCATGCTTCATGTATTGTCTCTCCTTCTATTTGAGTAAAAGTACAAATCTTGTTTCTTAAATCGATGGTCTTTTGAGGTGAGTAGTACTTGATCATAAAGATGTTATAAATATCTTTCCATGTCCTCAAAGATTCTTTTGTGACAGCCCCACCTTCCCCTAGGGCGAACCAAAGGGTTCGGCGGGCTGCCTGCCCAACTCGCCCCAGGACTCATTCATACAATCGAATAAAATACTTCCAAAATACTTAAATAACAATTCCACAGCTTATGGCATAACTAAGTTCAACTTACAACCCAACTAACAAAATACGATTCAACGTACTTTAGATACAATCAAAGTTCATCTTACAAGCTTCCAAAATATCGAATTCAAAGTTTAACAACCCAAAACAAGATACAAAAGAAACAGGGTCACACCCTAACTGATAGCGGCTTCACTCGGGTTCTCAATTCCTGTTAAGGAAAACAAAATTGAAAGAATGAGCTAACGCCCAGCGAGTTCCAAAAAGGCATACAGTCGCATAGAGTAGTTCAAATTACACTTCAAGTTCACAATTCAAAGTGAGTAAATAAAGCAATTAACAACATCAAGGGGGTAGGATACGGGTGGCTCTCAGGAGCCAATATCCATGAATCTTGATCTTATTTCACGTAGTCGACACTCTGTCGACTTTCAAGTTTTATCACTATGTAGAACATCACTTACTTCATTCTCCTTCCAACAACTCCTCCTACCGGGCCCGAAATCTAAAACACTTAAAATGGGTATTGCTCGAGCATACCATAGTTTTCACTTCAAAAGGGACAAGTCTAAACGTCAAGTCTAGTGAATATGAAACACTCTCCTATGACTCGTCAAATCTCCTCGACCAAGTCCCATGACTGGCTCGAATCGACAGACTTACCTATAGGGCTTAGAAATTCCCAAGAATTAACATGCACAATCAATCACTGATCGTCGATGGGATAACAATCTAGGCGACATCACAACACTTCAACAATTGAGAACACTATTCATCTCAGTCATAACATCAAATTCACATCTATGTCACATTTGCAAATTCAAGATAGATAACATGCATGGGAACTCACCAATAAATCAAAGCTCAGAATCCAAGTTAGGATCGATATCACAGTCTTCAATCACTCCTATAAACACATAAAAAGAGACAATAAGTTTCGCCCCAACAATTTGCGAAACTAAACCAAATTCACTTGAACTCGACACGTAAGTTCGAATTATGAAAACAATATGTATCTAGAATAGTTTTTCCCAAAATTCGACGCGTGAAAACACAAAATCAAGGGCAAAATAGTCTCGAGTTCACCATTGTTGTCTGGATAGTTTTTAGCCCAAAAATAGTGAAATAAAACTTTTAACAGTTAAAATTCCTAACTTTCAACTCCAATTCAACATATAAACATAGTTTAACCTAATCCCAAGTCACTTGAGTGAAATTTAGTCAAAAAAGAACACAAAATGTTGAAAATGAAGCTTGAAAATTAACCCTCTTCATTCGGCTAGCTCATCCGAAAATTCCTCAAAAATTTCGCCAACAAAACAACCATTTAATCAACAAAAACTCATTCAAATCCCTAAGGGTTTCATCAATCATTAGCCCTTGGTTATCAATGAAAAATTTCCAAGTGAATCCAACCAACAAATTAAGAGTTATGCTAGTATTTTAACCACTAGAACATCTAGTGGTATAACTTCAAGAAATTTACTAGATCTACCATAAATCTTACTTAAATCAAGTGAACCTAACATTTTCATGGTTAGAAATTAAAGATTAAGGGTGATTTTTGGTTCTTACCTCAAGATCTAACTAGATCTAGTGTGATTCAACCTCAAACTTCCTTCCAAAATTCACCTCTTCAAGTTTCCTCAAGAAAGGTCAAATCTTCTAGGTTGCTTGGTGATTTCTTCTATAAATCCACAAAGAGTAAGATGGATAGTGTCCCTTCTCTCTTGGTTGACCTCTCTCTCTCTCTCCCGAACTCTCTCCCTCTCTCTCGGTTCTCTGTCTCCCTCTCTCGGCTCAACAAGAAGTGGAGAAGAAGAAGAAGAAAAATTGTGGTGGTTGATGGTTTTTCAAGTGATCTTCAAGAACAAAATGGAGGAGGAAATGGAAAGCTCTCAAGTCTCCCTCTCTCTCTCTCTAAATTTCGGATGGCTTAAGGAGGAAGAGAGAGAATGAACTCTCAAATCTAGTTTCTTCCTTTAAAGTGCGGTAAGTGGATCACCTCACCTACTCGCAATGCGACATCTTATCCTTAACTGGATTTCTCTCAACCACCATTATCCTATTGTTTTTCTATTTCTTTAAAATCCCTACATATTTTAGATTTCATCTTAAGACTAAATTTCACGTCACCACTCCAAAATTTTACACTTAATGCTAGCCAAACGATAATTGGGCAATTAATAATAAAAATTCAACTAAATTATAAAATGACATTTTAATAGATAAAGATACCAAAATTTTGGCAAAAATTACATAATATAAATATTTTCATCGTTATTATTTACCTTTCAAAAATAGTAAAAAATTTTTTTGAGCCCTCACATCCTTCCCCCCTTAAAAGAATTTTGTCCTCAAAATTCTCACATTTTTAAACGAACAACTCAGGATACTTTTTCTACATCTCCTCTTCTACCTCCCAAATCACTTCCTCGACGTCATGATTTCTCCAAAGGATCTTAACCAAAGGAATTTTTTTGTTTCTCAAGTCCTTTACCATTCGATCAAGAATTCTCACTGGATGTTCTTCATATGAAAAGTGACTCATCTATTTCAATATCTTTCAACTGTATCACATGAGTTGGATCCGGATGATACTTCTTGAATATAGAGACGTGGAAAACGTTATGGATCTTAGACATACTGGCAGGCAAATCCAACTGATATGCCACTTTCCTAATTCGTTGGAGAATCTCAAAAGGTCCAATATACCTTGGTTTTAATTTCTTCCCTTTCTTTGATATAACTCCTCCTTTCATGGGTTTAGCTCTCAAGAAGACCTTATTCTCCACTTCGAATTTCAAATCTTTTCTCCTATTATCCGTATAACACTTTTGTCTACTCTGGGCGGTTTGGAGCCGCTCTCGGACTATCTTTATTTTCTCATATGCTTCCTCAACCCAGGGTATAGTGGTCGGATCCAAAATCTTTCTCTCTCCTATTTCATCCCAATGGGTCGGCGATCGACATTTTCTTTCATAAAGTGATTCATAAGGTACCATTTGAATTGAAGCATGGTAACTGTTATTACACGCAAACTCAACCAATGTCATATGGTGACTCCAACTTCCTCCGAATTCTATTATACATGATCTTAACATATCCTCTAAAATCTGGATTGTCCTCTCTGACTGTCCATCCGTTTGGGGATGATATGATGTACTCAAGTTTAACTTGGTCCCCAAATTCTCTTGGAATTTTTGCCAAAATCGGGAAACAAACCTCGGATCCCTATTAGAAACGATACTTACAGGAATTCCATGTAACCTCACAATTTCATCCATATAAAACTTTGCTAGTTTCTCCAAAGCGTATTTCATATTCACCGGCAGGAAATGTGTGTAAATCTGGGTCCCTAACTTTTGATATTTACAAAACAAATGGATGTTAATAATTCTCTCTACAAAGATTTTTTCAGCAATCGAGCAAATCAGGTTCAAAGATTAAGCGCATTTAGAAAAGACAAAGATTGCTGAAGCTATCAGACGCTCGTAAAGACAGGATCGGACGTCCGACAACCATTGAGCAACTTCGGACGCATGAAGAACTCCATCACCGGACGTCCGAAAGAATTAAAACATTTTCCCTAAGCTCACTGACCTCGATCGGACGCAAAATGTTAAAGCATCGGACGTCTGATAAACTGCGAAACACTTCGGACGCAGAGCACTGGAGATACCGGACGTCCGAAAGAATTCAAGAAGATTTCTCAAACTTTATCATCTGCTTTCGGACGCAAACCATGAAGGTACCGGACGTCCGAAAGAATTAAAAAAAATCTTTTTTGCTCTCTGCCTGCTATTGAACGCAAGAAACAAGACTACCGAACGTCCGACACTACCAACGGCTAGTTGACTCTTCAGCTGCCTTCTATCCGTTGGAAGCTTTAATGGAGGAACCTTTTGGTCTCATATAAATAGAGCAAACTCAACCACCTCAAAACACTTTTGCACATTGAGACTACAAAAGATCTAGAGCAAATTTAGTGAGAAAATTCTCTTCAAAGAAGATTTGTACTCTTAGTTGTGTAGATTTCGTATAAACTTTTTTTGTGTGAGAAAATTACTACAATAGTGTAGCTTTGTGAGGATTATCTGAGTGATAGTAACACTTTCTAACTTGACCAAGTGTGGCTTGGGGTAAGGAGGAAGTGATCCTTCCTTTGTACACAAAGATTGGTTGTAATTGATCAAGTTGAAGAAGCTTGCTCTATAAAGTGATACTCAAACTCAAGAGGAGTTTGGAATTTGGTTTGCTATCCTATCTCTTTCATTTACTACCTTGCAATATAAATTGTTCATCTCTTTTTCTCACGAGCATTTGTGCTTTCTCATTATTTGTTCCATTGTGTGGTCATCTAGAAAAGAGGGTAAATTTCACATTGAGCAAAAAGAGTCTCATAACTTGGTTAGTTTTTAATTTACCTAATTCACCCCTCTCTTAGGTTGTCTTCGATTCTTACAATTGGTATTAGAGATTGGTCTCCTAGAGATTAGGTTCAATCGGCTTTGGAGTAAAAATGACAACCAACAATGCCATATTTTTTGAAGGACAATCTGTCACTAGACCCCCAATGTTTAATGGATCCAATTATGTGAGTTGGAAGGAAAAAATGATTATCTTCTTGCAATCTATTGATATTGAACTGTGGTTTATTGTTAATGAAGGTCCATTTGATGCCTCTACAATTGATGAAGCCACTCATAGACGAAGACCAAAAACTAGAAATGAGTTGACTGCTGAGGATAGAACTCATCTCACCTTGAATACCAAGGCTATGAATGTGTTGTATAGTTCTTTAGATTCAAATGAGTCTATTAGAGTCAAAGGTTGTAGATCTGCGAAAGAAATTTGGGATAAACTAAGAGAGATCCATGAAGGGAGTGAAATTGTAAGAGAACAAAAGAAATCAATCCTAGTTACTAAGTATGAATCATTTAAGATGGAATCTCATGAAAACATTGATAAGATGTATTGTAGATTTAATGATCTCATTAAGGATTTAGAGGTGCTGGAAAAGGAATACACCTTAGGTGAGAAAAACAGAAAGATTTTGAACGCCTTGACCAAACATTGGGAGAGTAAGGTGACTGTCATTGAAGAGGCAAAAGATCTAAATTCTATGTTTATTGAATCTCTCATTAATTGTCAAATCTCTTATGAGCTGAAACTTAAGTCTAAGGTAGAAGATGAGGAAGATGCAAAAGTGAGAAGGAGCATTGCTCTAAAAACTTCTCAAGATGAAGATGATTCGGCTTCGTTGGATGGAGAAGATGTAGAAGTTGATGACAATGATCTTACTCTCATCACAAGAAGGTTCAAAAGAATCCTCAACAAAAGGAGATTCAGAAGAGGAGGATCTAGCAATACATTTCCAAATCAATTCAACAATGCAAGAAACAAATGAAAACAAGAGGCCAATAAAAAGCAAGTTGACAAATGCTTTGAATGTAGCCAACTTGAACACTACATGAGTGAGTTTCCAATGAAAAAGAAGAAAGAAAGAAAAGTTGAACGAAAATCAAAATTCAACAACTTTCAAATCATATGGAATGATTGCAACTTGGATGGTGATATTGAAGAGGAAGAGGAATCTGCTCAAAATGGCTTTCATGGCCATTGGTGATGATGAGGTAACTACTTGCAACTCTTAACCTGTTAGTGATAATGAATCTGAAGATGATGTTGAGTCTTTCATTAAGAGATTGCATAATAGCTTGAAAGAATCTTATGTTAGAAACAACGAACTAAAACATAAAATTAGTTTTTTGATTCAAAACAATGCAAATCTTTTCGACAAAACAAAATGCTGAAAGCTAAAAATGACTACTTGAAAAAGGATGAGAATGTTCTACTTTTGAGTTTGATAGAAAAACAAAGCTGTGTGAGTTGTTCAAAAAGGAACAAGGTGACTTGAAAAGAAGAATGGATGGTCTAAATGAGTTGCTTAAACACAAGAAACAGGACTGTTTTCAAAAGAATGAATCAAAACCGCACTTTGACATTCATAAGAAAAGGTTGAATTCTAACGCAAACGAATTTAACATCTATAAAAAAGGCAAGTCAGATTTGTTAACCCTGTCTTTGTAAGCAATTCGCTGACTATGTGTAACTTTTGTTGCCAAGTTGGTCACATGAAGAATAATTGCTATGCAAGAAAGAATATAAGAAATGTCATGAAATACATGTGGATAGTTAGACATAATGCTAACTCTCAAGGATCCAAAAAGTAAATGGGTACCAAATATCATCTTGTGAACTTTTGTGTAGGTGAGTTTGGTGAATATCATTAAAGAATCAAAATGGTTCATAGATAGTGGATGCTCAAGACATATGACCGGTGATCCATCACAATTCATCAAACTCAAGTCAAAATCAAGTGGAAAAGTAACACTTGGAGATGTTAACAAAGCTAAAACAGTTGGAGTTGGAGATGTTGGTAAGAATGGTCAAACTTTTGTTCACAATGTTCTTCTAGTTGATAATTTGAGTTATAATTTGTTAAGTGTTACTCAATTGTGTGATAGAAATCTGTTTGTGCTATTAAAAAAGTATGAATGTCTTGTTCTTGACTCAAAGTTCAACATTATCTTCAAGGAAAAAAGAGTGAAGGACATTTATATAGTTATTCTTGAAAATGTTGATTCTTCTAGCCTTAAATGTCTTAAAGTTGCAGATAAAGACCCTTGGTTATGGCATAGAAGGCTTTGTCATTTCAATATGAATTTGTTAAAAGAAATTTCCAAAAAGGATCTTGTTAGAGGTTTACCAAAAATTAATTTTGAAAAGGACAAAATCTGTGATGCTTGTCAATTTGGAAAACAAGTAAAAGTTTCTTTCAAACCTAAAAATTGTGTCTCTACTTCAAAACCGTTGGATCTTTTACATCTTGATTTATTCGGTCCTACATAAATTGCTAGTTTGGGTGGTAAAAGATATTGTTTGGTTATTGTTGATGATTATTCTAGATACACTTGGGTGATATTTCTTGCTCACAAGGATTATACTTTCAAAAATTTTGTTTCATTATTTGCAAAAGTTCAAAATCTGATTGGATTGAAAATTATCAAAATTAGAAGTGACAACGGCTCGGAATTTAAATTTTGTGAATTTTCGAAATTCTGTGATAACAATGGAATCACACATGAATTTTCAATTGCTAGAACTCCTTAACAAAATGGTGTTGTTGAAAGAAAGAATAGAACTCTTCAAGAAGCCGCACGAACCACGTTGAGTGAATGTAACTTGCCAAAATATTTTTGAGCCGAAACCGTTAATACCACTTGCTATACTATGAATAGAGTTCTTTTGAGACTTATCTTGAACAAAACCTCTTATGAGTTAATGTTTGATAAAAAACCAATTATTGGTTATTTCAAAGTTTTTGGTTGCAAATGTTTTATTTTAAATATCAAGAAACATCTTGGAAAATTTGACAAAAAATCTGATGAAGACATTTTCTTGAGATATTGTGAGAACAAAAGAGGTTTTAGAGTCTATAATAGAAGGACTCTTGTTATTGAAGATGCCATACATGTCACTTTTGATGAATCTAATGATAATATTTTCAAGAGTAGTTGTGAGGATGATGATGTAGGTGTTCAAGAAAGACTTAAGAAGCTCACAATTCATGATCAAAACAATGCTCCACAAGAAGAGAGCTCAAAGGAAGATGATCCCCAAGACAATCAAGCATTGGAAGAAAATGACAATCATGATGATGCACCTAGGGTCTTCCAAAAGTTTGGAAATTTGGTCAAAATCATCCTAAGGAACTCATTATTGGTGATCCATCCGAAAAGATAAGAACTCGCTCATCTTCAAAACATTTGATGGACAATTTTGCTTTGGTCTCACATTTTGAACCAAAAAATATTGTTGATGCATTGAAAGATGAAAACTGGATTTTGGCTATGGAAGAGGAACTAAACCAATTTGAAAGGAACAAGGTGTGGACATTAGTTGAAAGACCTCAAAATTATCCCATTATTGGCACAAAATAGGTGTTTAGAAATAAAATAAATGACAAAGCTGAAGTGGTGAGAAACAAGGCTAGACTAGTAGCTAAGGGGTATACTCAAGAAAAAGGAATAGATTTTGATAAAATATTTGCCCCCGTAACTAGACTAGAATCAATTAAAATGTTTTTGGCATTTGCATATTTCAAGAATTTTAAATTATTTCAAATGGATGTTAAAAGAGTTTTCTTAAATGGTTTTGTTGATCAAGAAGTATATGTTGACCAACCTCCCGGTTTTGAGAATGAAATATTTCCAAATCATGTGTTTAAACTCTCAAAAGTTTTGTATGGTTTAAAACAAGCTCCAAGAGCATGGTATGAAAGCTTAAGTGATTTTTTGATTGAAAATGGTTTTAAAAGGGGCATTGTAGACACCACTCTTCCAATGAATTAC
This sequence comes from Coffea humblotiana, assembly GCA_023065735.1. NCBI lineage: Eukaryota > Viridiplantae > Streptophyta > Magnoliopsida > Gentianales > Rubiaceae > Coffea > Coffea humblotiana. The sequence goes on from CM041216.1 coordinate 18,042,320, forward strand.
TAATTGTGGAAATATATGTTGATAATATTATCTTTGGTGCTACTAATGAGTGTTTGTGCAAGGATTTTTTCACTATTATGCAAAAAGAGTTTGAGATGAGCATGATAGGAGAATTGAATTTCCTCTTTGGGTTTCAAGTGGAACAAACTCGAGAAGGAACATTAATTAATCAAGCTAAATACACCAAGGAGCTACTCAAAAAGATTCGGTATGGAGGAATCAAAACAAGTTGGAACACCAATGTGCACATCTACCAAACTTGACAAAGATGAAGAAGGTATAAATATTGATGAAAAGAAGTATAGAGGCATGATTGACAGCTTACTTTATTTAACCGCAAGTAGACCTGATATCATGTTTGCTGTTTGCTTGTGTGCTCGTTTCCAATCTTGTCCAAAAGAATCTCACTTGATTGCTGTGAAAAGAATTTTTAGATAATTGAAAGGAACATTGAATTATGGTCTTTGGTATCCTAGATGTTATGAATTTCCTTTATGTGGTTTGTCGGATGCTGACTTTTGGTGGATGTAGAATAGATAGAAAGAGTACAAGTGGAACATGCCACTTTCTTGGTAATTGCTTAGTATCTTGGTTAAGTACGAAACAAAATGCTATTTCCTTGTCTACGGGCGAAGCGGAATATGTTGCCACCGGTGCATGTTGTGCTCAATTAATGTGGATGAAAAGTACCTTGAATGATTTTGGATTAGTATATGGTTGTGTGCCTGTATACTGTGATAATACAAGTGCCATAAATTTGACAAAAAATCCCATTCAACATTCTAGGACAGAGCATATAGACAGAAACCATCATTTCATTAGAGATCTCGCCCAAAAAGGTGAAATTTGTGTACAATATGTTTGCTCAAAAGATCAAAGTGCTGTGTGACAGCCCCACCTTCCCCTAAGGCGAACCAAAGGGTTCGGCGGACCGCCTGCCCAGCTCTCGCCAGGACTCGTTCACTCACATCAAAGAAAGTAAGATAAAGCCTCGAGAATAAGCGGAAACGAAACCCAGACTTGAAACATATACTTACATTTATCCCAAGCTCAACCAAATATACAGTCCCAAATGTATACATAAGCTTTAAATTCTTAGTACATTCCAACCCTAATCAAGCACTAGAACGAGATCAAAAGCCAAAACAATACAAAAGGCTAAACTATACTATACAGGTCTCTCGCCCTTGCTCGCAACCCCTGTTAAGGAAAACAAAAGACGTGGGATGAGCTAAAAGCCCAGCGAGGTTCTATATACTCAACTAAGCAATTAAACATGGACATTAGCATGTAATAACAAGTAATCCAGGTAACATTTACGATATAAAGCAAGAGTAACACATTCATTAAAAGGATACATGAAGCCATTCGTTCGTTCGTTCATCGACCATCCATTCCTTCAATCATTTAGAAAAATTTCATTTGTCATTGAAAATCCCTCCGTCATTCTTGCCATTCATTCGTTCATTTCGTTCTTCCCCTTCTGGCCAGCGCACTGGCCAGTCCTTCCCAAACTTCATGGTCATACTCGAGTATACCAAACATTCATTCACCCAGGGTCACTAATCGCCCGACCGAGTCCGCTTCTGGCTCGAGTCGACCAATAACTAAGGGCAAGGGCCCAGTTCAGCCCGAAGGCTTACATTCATGCACAAGTAACATTCAATCATTCAATCATTGAAAATTTCACGTTCATTTAGGTCGAGTGCGATAAAGTACACACTCGCCTAGTAAAAATCATTTTTGCAATCATTGAGAACATTTAACATTTAATCAAGTATTTCAACTAGCCACATAGTCAATGAAACATAACGTATATAGAACACTCACCTAATTAAGCAAAATTACGTCCAAAGTATCCCTCCGGATCTCAACCCTAGTCTCCAAGAAACCCTAAGAGTAATCAAGAGAATACATTATGGTTCTATCATCAAAATATGTGGGTGAGTCAAAGAAATCCGAATAAAACTAATACAAAGTAAAAGTATGATTTTAGAAGTGGAAAGAGTACATTTTGATCAAAGGAAATGAGTAACTAAAGGTTTTCCAAACCAAACATGAAAACTAAGCTCAAAAGGTTTTAGAAAATTAAATCGGAAAAATTTGGAAACAGTTGCCACTTCAGAATATGGCCAGAACTTGGCTGGCTACACGGCCGGATAATGAACAGTAGTTTTCCTCATTTTTCGTAAAACGTGTTTTTGGCTCAAAACTAGCACATTTGCAAAGAATTAATGTATAACAAGTATCTTGGTTAAAAATCATATGAGAAAGGTAATTAAATACCTTGAATTCACACTTTAAAACCTTGCGCGTTAAAATTAGATTTTGTGACCGAGAAACCCTAGGCCACTCCTTTTGTTTCGGAACGAAAATGAACACGTATTTGAAGTTCAAAACTCGACAATTGGAACCAAACATTATGGTACAAATGGAAATGTACAATTGCAAGTAAAATGGCTCACATAACACTACTCAAGTGAAACTAAGTTACTCTAAACCAAGTAAGCCAAGTAAGTCTAATGCATCACAAAACTACATTCCAATCTCATTTCCATTCACTCAAGTTCAAGAAAATAAACGGACAGCATTTCCCCTTGTTTTTCCTTACTTTTCCATCCTACAACCAACCACAAATCATACCATTCAATCATAATTGCAAATACCAACCATAAGCTATCAAACACCCTTAAAATGCAACCAATTGAAGTTTTACAGCCATCCAAAACCAGGCCCAAATATTCCAACATAACTCAGCACACAAAACTCCGATTCAGTTGATTCCAAAGCCATATGAAAGCTAAGATACAAGGCTACAACTCTTAAGAAGGCATCAAAAGCTAATTCATTCATCTTCCCAGCCAAAAGAGCCAATTACAGAGGCTGATTACCATTCTCGGACAGAAACAGGGCAGCAGGGGTAAAATAGTCATTTCACAGGCTACCGTGCTCCGATTGAGCTGAAATTTTTCAGACATGATCTACACTAAATTCTCTACAACTTTCATGTTTTGAGCTAAGTCCAATTCGGCCTCCATCATGGCCGAACAACACTGGTCAGATTAGGGCAGAAAATTCCCAATAAATCAGAAATCTAACCAACTCTCCACTAATCCACAAAATCATCCATTAATCATGTTAGCAAGCCACCATAGGCCACTACTTTGCAACTATTGGAAACAAAAAGGATGTTCTTAGCAATCTTACCTTGAAACCTCAAAGAAAGTTGGTAGCTTAGACTTCCTCCTCCCAAAACAACTCCACCAAGGCCTTCAATTTCCCTTAGCTAGCACTTGTATGGTGTAGTTTTCAATTTGGTTGGTTAAAACTCAAGATTTGGCCAAGATTAGAAGCTAGAAATGGAAGAGGTTTTCCTTGTTTTTCTCTCCATGAAATTCGTCCAAGGCAAGGGAGGAAATGAGGGAATTTTGGTCAAATTTTTGGTTTGAAGAAAGTTAATCTTCTTGGTCAAAGTCCAACCTCCAATCCAAACATGACACATGGCCTCTTGAAGTTTCTAAACTTATCTATTCTCCTCCAATGATTCAAGTAGCTAACTAACCTCTAATTATCTTCTAACACCATGTAGAATAATATCACTTAGTATTTCATCACCTAATCGGCAAAATTATATCGCACTAGCGGGCCCCACATCGAACAAATGCACTTCAAGTTACGTACACTAACTTGTACTAGCAAAATGATTTAAAAATTGTACTTACTTGTAAAATGTACAAAACATTTAATATTTTCAAAGGACAGTATAAAATATGGCCAAGGAAATAAAATAATACGTGAAAATGTGAAAATTTTCGGGTTCTCACATGCTGACATTCGCACAAAAGCCCTTCCACTGGATCAGTTTGTATTTTTTAGAACAAAATTGGGCGTTGTTGAAAACTTTTTCTGAAAAATTATCTGGTCACACCTTATCGGACGTCTGTTAGCTGATGAATGAACGTCCGACAGTGTTCTAAAATCTAACAGACCCCACAAGGTCTAATGTCTAGATTGCTGTGCCAACTGGTCAACGCAGTGGAAAGAAGAAGCGTTCTGCCATAGCACAATTTGAGGCTGAACCTGAAAAAAAACCCACTCCATTACCCAAATTCATCGATGATGATGTCAGGGAGAGGTTCGAATGGATTTCTCAGAAGGGCTTCATCACTCAGAGAACTATTATCCCTTCTGAATTTCGTAAGCCTGACCTCGAACCTGCTATTGAACTTTTTTCTTTCTAGAAATGGACTCATATTCTGACCATTCCCAATACCTATTATCCTGACATGTTTCACCAATTCTTTGCTAATCTTAGAAAAGGTACTTCACACACTGATCTTGTTTCTCGAGTCAATTCAGTCGATATTGCTCTCAATTCTGATATTGTCAATGCCATTTTGAAAACCAAAATTGAAGATGGTTTCAAAGAAAAAATTGCAATTTTTTTCTTATATGAAGAATTTTCTTCTGCCTATCATCATTTTCATGTTGCAAAGCCGATGACTTATTTTCACACACACTTTAACACTCCTGCTAAGGCTAGATTGGAGGATCTCAATCCCCAAAATCTGATCATCTTTTCAATAATTTCAAATTTGTTGGTTCCTACTGATGGTCATAGGACAGATGCCAACAAAATGGAACATTACTTGTTTTACTGCTTTGTTGAAAAAGTCCGCATTGATTTTGGTTTTGTGATGTGCAAATTCCTACTCAAAATCAATACTGATAACCGTAGCAAACTTTCCTATGAAAAATTTTTAACACCAATCTTTGCTCACTTTAAGATTCCTTTCACTGGAGTGTCACCAAAAGAAGGTGCATCCACTGTCTTTTCAAAAGTTTACTTTGAAAGAAAAAATCTGAGATTTTTTTATGATAAATGGTGCTACAAGGAAACTGTGTTGGAGTCTAGGACAAAGAGTCGTCATGAAACTCCTGTCACCCCTAGAACTCCTCGAGATCAGTCTCAGTTTGTTTCACCTTTTACCATTCATCCCAGAAAATCACTCACTCAGCCTTCCTCATCCGCTCATGAGTTCATTTCCTTGTTTGAGAATCTCAAACAACACATCCTACTTCTTGAAGATGGTCTGATGATGACCATGTCACCTGAACAACAAGCCACCTTCATTGACAAAAGAAACTTGCTTGTGCCTCTTACCCCTCAAGAAGATGAGAATGTACATCAAAAGAAGTCTAGGACTGAGCCAACTGAGCAAACTCCACACACTGAATCTACTCCAGAGGTTTGTGCTTCCAGTTCTCAACCACAAGACAAGGGAAAGGCTCCAACAAATGAAGACAGTGATGATGATGAGGAAACTGAAGAGGAAGAATGCTCAGTTTTCCCTAAGAAGGAGGAGGCCCGGATCGTCCCAGATCACAATTTAGGCACTTCTAGGCACTTGCACTTTATGTTTAAGTAGGCATCTCATAATAGACATTTGCATCTTCTGCTGGTTACTTTTGTTGGCCATCTTTTGTTTGATTAACTCTGTTTATGAATGCTAAATTATTGGTATCCCTGTGACTGCTGATTTATGATATTGATTGCTGATATTGATTATTGCTGATATTGTTTGGTATTCTTGGTTAATGATGTTGCTGATGGCATTGATGTTGTGTTTCTGGATGTTGGATAATGGATTTGAATCATCTAATGATGACAAAAAGGGGGAGAAATGGATGAGGATGATAAGAAAATGGAATGTCAGGAAGTTTTAAAGTCTTCTGGTATATGTGTGAGGGGGGACGGATCTATGAATAGCGCCGGACATCTTCAAATTCTTTTGTATTTTGAGCCTAGCCCGATCGCTGGGGCCAGACATTGGACCAGTCATTGGGTCGATCTTTATCAAAAAAATGTGCAAAATGTGATTTTCAACTTCAATAAAACCTATTCCTATCGTGTTTCGGATACTACTTCAAGAAACTATAAATAGGGGTTATTTAGGTCATTTTTAGGGGAGAAAAACATTATGATAGCATTAGTTCCCCTTTTTACATTATCTTTTCTTGAGAGATCAAGGAAAAAGGGTGGAAGAATCAAAGAGAAAGATCAAAGCAAGGGAAATTGAAAAGTCTTCTTTACTTTTATATTCTTATTTGTATCGTTTCTTTGAATTCTTGGTTTTAATTATGAATATGTTGAACTAAATTATATCTAGGATTAGGGTTTTGTGAAGGAGTTTTGATTTATTTATCTTGATTCAATTATATATTTGTGATTGGTCACTATAGACATACTCTTAGGGTTTGTATTAAACTGAGAAAGGATATACAATCATGCACTTGATAAATAAATATACTTAGCCTAGTCACGAGAGTAGGTTAGAATTTGTATGGCACACTTATATCACCAAAATTCTTAAAGGGTTTAATTGAATACTTGCGATCTCGAAAGAGATGTGGGATTTAATTAGGCATACTTTAAATATTTCGAGAGATAATTTAAAATACAATTATGTGATGTGTTTGTGGTTTGTTAGGAAATTAACTGGATAATTGACTCAAACTCTAGACCAAAATATGAAACCCTAATTTTTGCCAATTATTTTTTCACCTTTGTTTACTATATTTAATTATCTATTTTCTTCTTAATTAGTTAAAAATAAATCCTTTGAATTTTATAACTTTTCTATAGTAATTAAAGTGGCGAAAATTAACTCATCCTTGTGGATTCAACTTCTGAAATACTCTAGATAAATTATTACTACGATTGACCCTGTGCGCTTTCAAAAAATTATCGATCAAGTTTTTGGTGCCGTTGCCAGAGAATGATGATAAATTTTTCTACTTTAGTTATTTTTGTTATTTTGTCTTTTATTTTTATTTTTATTTCTTCACTTTTGTTTTTATTTTTCTTGCTTAGGTATCTTGGTTTAAGATGGCTTTGGGCATTCTTAATAATTAAAATCCACCACTAACTCCACCTGTTAGACTTATTCTGCCTAAAGATGTGAGGGCTCAAAAAAAAGTTTTACTATTTTTGAAAGGTAAATAATAACGATGAAAATATTTATATTATGTGATTTTTGTCAAAATTTTGGTATCTTTATCTATTAAAATGTCATTTTATAATTTAGTTGAATTTTTATTATTAATTACCCAATTATCATTTGGCTAGCATAAGTGTGAAACTTTAGAGTGGTGACGTGGAATTTAGTCTTAAGATGAAATCTAGAGCATGTAGAGACTTTAAAGAAATAGAAAAACAATAAGATAATGTTGGTTGAGGGAAATCTAGTTAAGGATAAGATGTCGCATGAGAATGCGACACATAAACGAGTAGGTGAGGTGGTCCACCTACCACACTTTAAAGGAAGAAACTAGACTTCAGAGTTCATTCTCTCTCTTCCTCCTTGAGCCATCTGAGAGAGAGAGAGGGAGACTTGAGAGCTCTCCATTTCCTCCTCCATTTTGTTCTTGAAGATCACTTGAAAAACCATCAACCACCACAATTTTTCTTCTTCTTCTTCTCCTCTTCTTGTTGAGCCGAGAGAGAGAGAGAGAGAGAGAACCGAGAGAGAGAGAGAGAGAGCAACCAAGAGAGAAGGGACACCATCCATCTTGCTCCTTGTAGATTTGTGGAAGAAATCACCAAATAACCTAGAAGATTTGACCTTTCTTGAGGAAACTTGAAGGGGTGAATCTTGGAAGGAAGTTTTGAGGTTGAATCATACTAGATCTAGTCAGATCTTGAGGTAAGAACCAAAAATCACCCTTAATCTTTAATTTCTAGTCATGAAAATGTTAGATTCGCTTGATTTAAGTAAGATCTATGATAGATCTAGTAAATTTCTTGAAGTTATACCACTAGATGTTCTAGTGGTTAAAATACTAGCATAGCTCTTAATTTGTTGGTTGGATTCACTTGAAACTTTTTCATTGATAACCAAGGGCTAATGATTGATGAAGCCCTTAGGGATTTGAGTGAGTTTTTGTTGGTTTAATGGTTGTTTTATTGGCGAAATTCTTGGGGAATTTTCGGATGAGCTAGCCGAATGAAGAGAGTTAATTTTCAACCTTCATTTTCGATATTTTTGTGTTCTTTTTGACTAAATTTCACTCAAGTGACATGAGATTAGGTTAAACTATATTTATATGTTGAATTGGAGTTAAAAGTTTGGAACTTTAACAGTTAAAAGTTAGGAACTTTAACAGTTAAAAGTCATTTTTATTTCACTATTTTTGGGCTAAAAACTATCCGGGTAGCAATAGTGAAATCGAGACTGTTTTGCCCTTAATTTTGTGTTTTCACGCGTCGAATTTTGGGGAAAACTATTCTAGATACATATTGTTTTCATAACTCAAATTTACGTGTCGAGTTCAAATGAATTTGGTTTAGTTTCGTGGGGCGTAACTTATTGTCTCTTTTTACGTGTTTATAGGAGTGATTGAAGACTGTGATATCGATCCTAACTTGGATTCTGAGTTTTGATTTATTGGTAAGTTTCCATGCATGTTATCTGTCTTGAATTTGCAAATGTGACATAGATGTGAACTTGATGTTATGACTGAGATGAATAGTGTTCTGAATTGTTGAAGTGTTTTGATGTCGCCTGGGTTGTTATCCCATTGATGATCAGTGATTGATTATGCATGTTAATTCTTGGGAATTCCTAAGTCCTATAGGTAAGTCTGTCAATTCGAGCCAGTCATGGGACTTGATTGAGGAGATTTGACGAGTCATAGGAGAGTGTTTCATATTCACTGGACTTGGCGTTTAGACTTGTCCCTTTTGAAGTGAAAACTATGGTATGCTCGAACAATACCCATTTTAAATGTTTTGGATTTCGGGCCCGGTAGGGGGAGTCGTTAGAAGGAAAATGAAGTAAGTGAAGTTCTACATAGTGATAAAACTTGAAAGTCGACGGAGTGTTGACTATGTGAAATAAGATCAAGATTCGTGGACATTAGCTCCTGAGATCCACCCGTATCCTACCCCCTTGATGTTGTTAATCACTTTATTTAATCGCTTTGAATTGTGAACTTGAAGTGTAATTTGAACTGCTCTATGTGACTGTATGCCTTTTTGGAACTCGTTGGGCGTTAGCTCATTCCTTCAATTTTGTTTTCCTTAACAGGAATTGGGAACCCGAGTGAAGCCGCTGTCAGCTAGGGTGTGACCCTGTTTCTTTTGTATCTTGTTTTGGGTTGTTAAACTTTGAATTCGATATTTTGGAAGCTTGTAAGATGAACTTTGATTGTATCTAAAGTATGTTGGATCGTAGTTTATTAGTCGGGTTGTAAGTTGAACTTAGTTATGTTATAAGCTGTGGAATTGTTATTTAAGTACTTTGGAAGTATTTTATTCGATTGTATGAGTGTGTCCTGGCGCGAGTTGGGCAGACACAGCCCGCCGAACCCTTTGGTTCGCCCTAGGGAAAGGTGGGCTGTCACAGGTGGTATCAGAGTCTAGATTTGAATGGTCTAGGCAGGGTTAGTGTTATTAAGATATTTGTGAGTTTTATTAGGATAGAACGAAGTGTTAGGTAAGAGGGACTAAGTGTGTTTGAGCTTTAGAATGTTTAAGTATCTAATCCAGTTTATCCTTATAGGTTATGGATCGACAGGGTAATGGTGAGCATCCTAGGATTCGTCGTCCAGTGATCGGCTACCGCACGAGACTAGGGGGTCCTCATGTGGCCCATAGCCCCATGACTCGAGCTAGGCGCCAGTGCGATTTTTGGAGGACTCATGCCTACCCTGACCATGTGTAGACACTAAAATTCCACTCATTTGATCTTTTAGTTTCATTCCTTATTTAATTCGATTTTAGATTTATTTGTTAGCTTTGTTATTCTCGTTTTGTCTTATTTTATGGATTAAATAATATTTAGGTTTTTAATTATTTTATAAATTAGGTTTATTGGTTTCATTTTTTTATTTCTAAGATTTCTTGAATTAAATTTCCGGAAAAGAAAATTTTTTACAAAAAATGTGTTTTGATCCTTTTAGATTTAATAAATGAAAATTTGTTACCTCAGTTGGGGATTTTGTTTACCTAAATTGATTTTGATGAAAATCAGGTTTAAAAAATATATCATAAAATAAAAAGGAAAAATCATCAATCAAACACAAAAATTTTTTAGCATTTTATTACCTTTTAGTTGATCTTGTTTTATTTCCATTTTTGTTAAGAAATTCACTTTATTATTGTTAAAAAAAAAGAGGTACCTCACGCGCGCCATTTCTTTCCCATGGCTTCTAATACGAAGCCATGGAAAATGCTACAGTACGAAATGCAGTATCATGTCTCGTCTTTTTTCCACCATTTCTTTCCTTCATTTTTTATCACCATTGGATCATTCTCACACCATTCCACCTGGCTTTCATCCAAAAATGAAGAAAGATCTAGAAGGGAAGCCAATCTAAGGGCTCAAGAGATAGGCGGTGAGCTGGGTTTCTATGTGAACCCTTGAGATGAGGGTTTGATGGCCTTCATCTGATATAAAAGGGACAACATGGGAGAACCGAGGGTTTAAAGGGTTAGAGAGCATATAGAGGCGGCGGCTAAAGTTGGAGGAAAACCGAGAAAGACAGGAGAGTAAGAAAGAAGGACCGAGAGAACCAGAAAACTGAGAGGAAAAAGGCTGTGAGAGGAGATTGAGGGAGGTTACGGGGAGAAAGAAAACTGGAAAAGAGAAATTCTGGTGAGGGAGAAAGGAAAACAGTGGAAGAAAAGCAAAAGGGGGAGGGCTTCGAGAGGAGTTTTCAGCTGAAGCCAAGGAGAGGAAACAAGGAGAAACGGCTGCGGGAAAGAAGGAGAGCGGCAGAACCAGAAAAGACGGTTGGCCGAGCAAAGACTTCATCTTCTGATCACATCAAGCTTCGATCAAAGGCTAAAGGTAATATTTTTCCACTCTGGAGCTGTTTATGAGTTGCTGGGTTATGTTAGAATGCCGAAAGTTTTTGCCTTTACACCTGTTTTGTTCCCCTTTTATGAGTCTTGTTTGTAAATCTGGTGGGAGTGGAGAAATCCGTGAGTTTTAGCTTGGTTCTTGGGGACGGAAGTTTGGGGTTCTACTTGATGAATCCGTGGGGTTTGTTTGAGTCATGCACAGAATGCACACAACAAAAGTTTGCTGTCTACACTTGCGTCCGTTGATGTGTTTCCCCATTCCTTCTTTGATTACTTTCATGTCCACGTTTCTGTCTTTCTTGTTCTCTTAGCCAGCATTTATTTGCATTAAAGTTTATCATTTGGTTGATGATGGTTACGTCATGTCGGTTTCCAGTTCTCCAAGTGCATGAAAAAATTCGCTGTCTGTTTTTCATTATTGCTTCACTTGTTGTTTTGTGTTCGCTCGATAGTGTTATTCCTTGCCTTCATTTTCCTCTTGTTGTAAACACATTACCTTGAGTTCATAAAGCATAAACTTGGTCAAAAGTTGGGGAGAGCTTCCTGGCTTGTTGCAGCAGTAGGGGTAGACATTGTCCTGCAAATGACTGAAACATTCGCTGCTCCAAGTTCAAGTCTTTTTGCTGATTTTATGTGCAGCTTCCTTGTTTGATTTTCTGGGGGGTAGATAATTATATTTAGGTGATGTTAACAACAGGGGTTTGAAGTTATTGCATTTGTATTTGGTTTGATTTGAGTCTCTTCACATCAATGTGTTTCGGTTGAATGAGAAAAGCTGCGGCAAGAGTGGACTGGATTGCTTTGCAGTTGTAGAAGTTTTTCTCCATTCCCTCATTGATTACTTGCAATATCCTTGTTCTAGAATTTCTGTTTACAAAAACTAAGTGACTGGGTTGATGGTTTTGGCAAATCATGTTAGAGGATTAGGATGGTATTGCTTGTTAAAGTCGCAAGTCGTGTGAAGTTGCTGATATAGTTTGTCGTGGAACTAAGACAATTAAAGGCTTCAAAATGTTTACCCTGTTGGCTGATGTTTCTCAAAATGGTACTATCAAGGATGTTGATTCGTCAAATCTCTTGTTGCATGAAACTGTGAGTTCCATGTTAGTTGGAACAATCTTTTGTTAAAATGCTCATGAAGTCTGTAGTTTATAAAATCGTTGAACAGCACCCATCAGCTGCACGCGCAATTTGCATTTGTTAACATTCATTTGGATTGTGACTATTTCATCATATTAGTGTCCCGTTCCCTTGTTTCATCATATTAGGGTCCAGTTCCCCAAGTGTATAAAGAAAAGCTGCATTCGTTCTCATCTATTTGCTGTTTTTTTTCCCTTCCCGCAACAGCCCACAAAATGGGTTTCGTCACTTTGTTTGCATGTTCAATCTTATGACAATGATGGTGGTAGACAATTTGACGAGGCTTGGGCTTTGTTTAAAACTTTTGCCATCTTTCTGGGTTGCTAACAAGCTGCAAGTTCGCAGCAGAAAATCGCAGAAGCTAAGAAAGCTTCGGTTTGCCAAAAGCATCCGTTTGCATACATGGAAATTTTATAAAATCGCACTTTGCTCCCTGCTGATTTATCATCTATTGCTTTGGCCCAACTAATTGAATAACTTAATCAATTTTGTCCCTTTAACATGCCATTTTTCTTTAATATGTCTTAACATGATTTTTGAATAGATTTTTAATGAGTTTTAGGATAAATTTGCAAGGTCTAATAACGTTTTCTAAGAATTATAGTTTTGATTTGAATTTTTAGTGAAATTTTGGAAATTTCTTATTTAATTATAGAAATAAGTTTCATTTATTCATTTATTTTTTGTGAACTTTATCACTTAGTTTGGGATAGGTTTCACTTCAAGTCCTTAATTTTAATTTATTTCCTTTTAGGTCCTTAATATTTGTAATAATAATAAATTGATCCCTCAAATCCCTTTAATGGGCCCTTGTTGGTTTCAATTTGATAAATATGAGTTGTTTAGTTTATTTGAATGTTTTGAGTGATTCCATTTCGTATTTATTTCCATTTCATGTGATTACTTTGTTAAATAAAGTGATGCCTTGACATTTTCTTTGTTTTTTGAGGGTATATAAGTAATTTCATTTCATTAGGGAACCAACTCAAGGGAGGTACACTCTACCCCTTATTTTGATTTTTCACTTGATCCTATGTGGCCTTATGTGACTTTATGTGCTTAATTGCATGCCTTTTGAATGCTTCCATTTTATTTATTTATTTATTCGCTTTATTTGTTTTAATTTTGTATATTTATTTTAATTTTGATTATTTGAAAGGCATTTAAATGTCGAGTTGTAATAGTTAGGGGTTTATTTATTTATTTATTTTATTCCTTCCCCCCTTAGATTGTAGTTAGGACCCCCTAATGTAATAGTTAGGGTTTTATTTGCTTTATTTGTTTTGTGTTGTTTTGCATGCCTATGTGTTATGTGTTACTCGCTTTTCTTAGAATCTTGCATCTAGATGTCATGATTATGTGTTATATGTTTATGTGATATTATGTGTTTACATGTTTTTTATTTAATTTTTACATGATTAGTTAGTTATAATTAATGTTAGACGCCACCACAATAGTCCAACGCTTAGTTGTGGTCCATTTTCCGAATCCACACTAGTTGTGGCCCTTTATTCTGATTTTTTTACTAGTCCAGATGCTAGTGAGGACTTATAGATATGGGTTAGTCCAACGCTAGACCCTTAGGAATCATTCTACGCGTTAGATCATGATTGTGTGATAAAACCACTTCATCTCATGCATGTTTTTTCACTTTTTTAGGTTTTACCATTTTGTGTGACAGCCCCACCTTCCCCTAAGGCGAACCAAGGGTCGGCGGGACCGCCTGCCCAGCTTTCGCAGGACTCGATCACTCACTCAAAACAAAATAAGATAACACCTCGAGGATAAACGAAAAACAACTCCCAAATTGGAAACATATATTTACATTCATCCCAATCTCAACCAGAAGTACAGTCCCAAATGTAAGAAAAACTCTAACTTTCTCACACCAACTCTAACCAAGCACTAGAGCGAGCGCAAAAGCCAAAACAAAACAATTCAAAACAAAAACTAGACTATTCTATTCTATACAGGCCTCTCGCCCATGCTTTGCCACCCCTGTAAGGACAACAAAAGGCGTGGTATGAGCTAAAAGTCCAGCGAGATTCTATATACTCAATCAAATAATTAAGCAAGGATGTTTATCAGATAATAACAAGTAATCCAGAAAACATTTATGAAATGAAAGCGATAGTAACACATTCATTAAAAGGATACATGGAGCCATTCGTTCATCTCGTTCATCGAACCATTTCCTTATCCCTTCAATCGTTTTAGAAAAATTTCATTTGTAATTGAAAACCTCTCCGTCAATCTTGTCATTCATTCATTCATTTAGTTCTCCCCATTCTAGCCAGCGCACTGGCCAGTCCTCTCCAGACTTCGTGGTAATACTCGAGTATACCAAACATTCACCCAGGGTCACTAACTCGCCCGACCGAGTCCGACTTCTGGCTCGAGTCGACCAGTAACAAAGGGCAAGGGCTCAATTCAGCCAGAAGGCTTACATTCATGCACAAGTAAACATTTAATCATTCAATCATTTGAAATTTCACGTTTATTTAGGTCGAGTGCGATAAAGTACACACTCGCCTAGCCAAAATCATTTCTGAAAATATTGGAAACATAACATACTTCAATCACGTATTAAAACAACAATCCAAATAGTCACAATAGTTCACATAGTCATTAGAAAACAAATCTGTATATAGAACAACTCACCTATATAAGCAAAATAACGTCCAAAATTCCTTCCGGATAACACTCCTAATCACCAAGAAAACCTTAAGAATAATCATAAGAAAATATTATTTAAGAGCATTGAAAGATAACTAAGGCTCGAAACTTAAACATTTCGTTTAACGAGAATCAAGTAATTGAACACTTATTTAAGGACTATTCGTAAAACCCTTGCTCACTTTCCAAACGGTGAAATTTAAAGCCATTATATGTGAAAAATGCCATTTGCGTCAAAGAAATGAAGAAAACATATGTCCATTAGTTGTAAATTCCAAGGGTACAAGTTTCGGCTGAAATTCGCTATTATATCTCCACAAAAGGAAACTTGAACAACCTAGACAAAAATCGAGTTAGATTCGTCCTCAAAATCTTACTCAGATAAGCGTAATTCTACTTAAACCTCAAGTACAAATTGGGCAGCATGCCCTTTGTGTTTACCAAATTTCCAGCCCATTTATGGCTTCCTTCTTTTCCTTAATTCAGCCCCACAATACACACAAGTAAGGTTACCACAATAGCCCTTCCATTAGGCTCCAAAATCATCCAAGTACAACACAAGTGCAATAGTACAAGCAAATATCAATTTTGAAGACAAAAGCTAAATGGCAGATTTGGCATCTCATAGTATTTTAGTCATAACTGGAGCTATGGTTATCGAATCGGGGTTAACCTTATATCATTTCGAAGCTAAGACAGGGGGGAACAACTTTCATGAAGGCCACTTAACCTAATTTATAGTTTATCTAAGTCGAATTTTCCAATCACTGCTCCAAACGTTCATGATCAGTCTGGTTGTCAGCACTGACTTTAACCGTCAATAAATCAGGCTACACAACTCTGTTTTGGGTGGTTTTAGAGGCGTTGGAAAGCTAACACATACGGCTACAATTCTTATGAAGACACCTCAACCCAGTTCTCAACCTAACCTAGTCCCATTTACCCAAACCGCTCCAGATTTTCCAGTTCGAAGCTCACTGTAAAAGTCATCTAGTAGTCCTGACTTATTCAATCATATCTCAGCACACACAACTCCGATTTAGTTGATGCTAAAGCCATTCGAAAGCTAGGATACAAGGCTACAATTCTTAAGAAGGAATCAAAAGATAATGTATTCATCGCCCATCCAAACGAGCCAATTACAGATGCTGATTTCCAGTTTTGGCAGAAACAGGGGCAGCAGGGGGTAAAATAGTCATTGCACATGTTACAGTGCTCCGATGGAGCTGAAAGTTTACAGACATACATTTACACTCAATTCTCTAAAACTTTGATGTTTTTGAGCTAAGGCCCAATTCAGCCTCCATCATGGCCGAATAACACTGGTCATGAACAAAGCAGAAAATTTCTAAAAAACTGAAATCTACACATCATCACTTCTAACCAAGAAATATTGCACAAAACTACAAAGTGGCAACCACAAAGCCATTAATTTCCATCTATTAGAAGGCAAAGAAGGATGGTTCTTAGCAATTTACCTAGAACCTCAAAGAAAGTAGTAGCTTAGTCCTTCCTCCTCCAAATCAACTCCACCAAAGCCCTTAGTCCTCCTTAGTGATCACTTGGTATGGAAGGGTTTCAAATTTGGTTGGTTAAAACTCAAGATTCAAGTGAGTTTGGATGCTAAAATTGGAAGAGCTCTCTCTTGTTTTTCTTCACCAAAGGGCTGGCCAAGAGGGTGCAAAATGGAATGAATTTTTGGTCAAAATTTGTTTTAGTAAAGGTTAATATCTTGGGTCAAAAGTCCAACATCCAATGGAAGCATGACACTTGGCATCTTGAAGGTTCCAAGCTTATCTTCTCTCCTCCAATAATTCATTTAGCTAACTAACCTCTAATTATCTCCTAATACCATGGAAAATAATATCACTTAATATTTCGTCACCTAATCGGCAAAAATTATATCGCACTAGCGGGTCCCACATTGAAAAATGCACTTCAAATTCACGTACACTAACTTATACTAGGAAAATGATTTAAAATTGTACTGACTTGTAAAATGTATAAAACATTTAATATTTTCAAAGGACAGTATAAAATGTAGGCAAAGAAATAAAATAATACTTGAAAAATGTGGAAATTTTTCGGGTTCTCACACTCTCTCCCCCTTAAGAAATTTCGTCCTCGAAATTTTACCTTCTGTTTCCTCATGTGATCCCGGAGTTTGTTGCGATTCTACCGCATATACCTGAGCTGATGCTCTTGTTCGGTTCCCTCTTTCATTAGTTGGTTTAGGCTTGGTTCCACCCACTTGTTGAGTACCAGCCTCTCGTGGCTGCTTCTTTGGACAATTACTCAGCTGATGATCACTACTCCCACAGATCAAACACTTCCGCCCTTTCCTCCAGCAATCATTTTCAGTGTGGTTTGCCTTCCCACAATATCCACAAGCCAAGCGAGGAACTACTGTTTGGCTTTCTCGAGAAATCTTCTCAGGTCCTATTTGACTTCCTTTCGTAGATCCCTCATATAGTGCCCCTAAGGTCCATGGTGGATGAGAGAAATGGTTCACTTTTGGCACTTTGGAGGGCGTTGTCTTTTCCCTAGATTCTTCAGGCATGCTACTAGGTGCGCCTCTTTTCTGCGTTTGAAAAGCTTTTACTTGTGCTTTCGCATCCTCAATTCTTTGTGCTTTCTCAAGAGCTTCCGTAAAAGTATTAACTTGAACCGCCGCTAAAGCTTCTTGAATTTCCAAATTCAAGCCTTGGATAAACCGTCTTACTCTCCTTCGCTCTGTAACCACCAATTCAGAAGCGAACTTGGACAGTTTAGTGAATTTCGTCTCATATTCGGCCACACTCAGGGTTCCTTGACGCAATCCAATAAATTCGTCCTCCCTCCTTTCTTGGACCAGAGGTGGGAGGTACTTCTCGTAAAATTCCCGTGTAAAGTTCACCCATGTCCATGCAGTTTGTTCTCTCTCCCATTTGGCCCTAATAACATTCCACCATGCTCGGGCCGGTCCTTCGAATTGAAACACAGCAAAGTTCACTTGTCTTTGCTCCGTGTAGTTCAGGGCTGCGAAGATGTTAATCATTACCTCTAACCACTGCTCAGCCACATCTGGATCAGGTCCTCCAAGGAATTTGGGAGGATTAAACTTTTGAAACCGCTCCAGAGCCCTATCTTCTCCTATTTCGAGAATCTGGGGTTGGTTCACTGGCATTTGGCCTTGTTGATCTACCAATCGCGCTAGGATATTTGTCATTTGTTGTATCGCCGTCGCTACTTGGTCTCCGGCCTCAACCCTCGGTCCACGCTCTTGCTCAATTACTGTTTCTCTTTCTTTACTGGGTTCTTGAGCTTGCCTAGCCCCACGGCCCGACTAGCTCCACGTCCGCGACTACGTCTCCCCTCCATTCCCTTTTTCTCTCTCTTTTTTTTTAAAAGGTGATTTAGTATGTAAACAGAGTAATTGACCAAAATAGCAATATATAACACACCAAATACGTAAGGAAACAGAGCAAGTTAGACAAACCAAGTACAGCAAGTACTATTCATGTAAATATCGAAATGTCACAAGTCAAATACATACAGTAGCAATACAGGGCAAAACAAGAAGAAAACACAACGTGCCGTTCCACACTCGACTAAAACACTCCCCATCCGATCTCTCACTTCCCTTACTATCCGAGCTATACCTCCGTTAACCCTTTGCACTTACTTTCACCAAACATTAGCCCATTCCTACTCCCCACAAAAGATCGCAAATCCTTAGTACTACCCGCGTACTCGGGTACAAGAATCCGAGATAATTCACCACTCGAGCTGGCCAGTCCCAAGTGTAAATTATCTACAATCGAGATTCCTACCAGACGTACATCTCTGTTGTCCTCGAGTACCATAATAAAGATTTAAGACCTATGACGATTCATGATTCATAGCTTATGCTCAAAGGAGCACTTAGTCCTTTACACTTATTCACACAATCAGGACCATACACCACTTGGCCCAAGCTCACTCCGCGCAGAGACCACGCGAAGCTGCTCTGATACCACCTGTGACAGCCCCACCTTCCCTAAGGCGAACCAAAGGGTTCGGCGGACCGCCTGCCCAGCTCTCGCCAGGACTCGATCACTCTCTCCGAACAAAATAAGATACAACCTCGAGGAAAACAAAAAAAAACCCCAAACTGGAAACATATATTTACATTCATCCCAATCTCAACCAGAAGTACAGTCCCAAATGTAACCAAAGCTCTAACTTTCTCAATACAACCAACTCTATCCAAGCACTAGAGCGAGTGCAAAAGCCAAAACAAAACAATTCAAAACAAAATCTAGACTATTCTATTCTATACAGGCCTCTCGCCCGTGCTTGCCACCCCTGTAAGGAAAACAAAAGGCGTGGTATGAGCTAAAACCCAGCGAGATTCTATATACTCAATCAAATAATTAAGCAAGGATGTTTATCAGATAATAACAAGTAATCCAGAAAACATTTATGAAATGAAAGCGATAGTAACACATTCATTAAAAGGATACATGGAGCCATTCGTTCATTCGTTCATCGACCATTTCCTTATTCCTTCAATCGTTTAGAAAAATTTCATTTGTAATTGAAAACCCCTCCGTCAATCTTGTCATTCATTCATTCATTTAGTTCTCCCCATTCTAGCCAGCGCACTGGCCAGTCCTCTCCAGACTTCGTGGTAATACTCGAGTATACCAAACATTCACCCAGGGTCACTAATCGCCCGACCGAGTCCGCTTCTGGCTCGAGTCGACCAGTAACAAAGGGCAAGGGCCCAGTTCAGCCAGAAGGCTTACATTCATGCACAAGTAACATTTAATCATTCAATCATTGAAATTTCACGTTCATTTAGGTCGAGTGCGATAAAGTACACACTCGCCTAGCAAAAATCATTTCTGAAAATATTGGAAACATAACATACTTCAATCACGTATTAAAACAACAATCCAAATAGTCACAATAGTTCACATAGTCATTAGAAACAAATTGTATATAGAACACTCACCTATATAAGCAAAATAACGTCCAAAATTCCTTCCGGGTAACACTCCTAATCACCAAGAAACCCTAAGAATAATCATAAGAAAATATTATTTAAGAGCATTGAAAGATAACTAAGGCTCGAAACTTAAACATTTCGTTTAACGAGAATCAAGTAATTGAAACTTATTTAGGGACTATTCGTAAAACCCTTGCTCACTTTCCAAACGGTGAAATTTAAAGCCATTATATGTGAAAAATGCCATTTGGTCAAAGAAATGAAGAAAACATATTTCCATTAGTTGTAAATTCCAAGGGTACAAGTTTCGGCTGAAATTCGCTTTATATACCTCCACAAAAGGAAACTTGAATAACCTAGACAAATCGAGTTAGATTCGTCCTCAAAATCTTACTCAAGATAAGCGTAATTCTACTTAAACCTCAAGTACAAATTTGGGCAGCATGCCCTTTGTGTTTACCAAATTTCCAGCCATTTATGGCTTCCTTCTTTTCCTTAATTCAGCCCCACAATACACACAAGTAAGGTTACCACAATAGCCCTTCCATTAGGCTCCAAAATCATCCAAGTACAACACAAGTGCAATAGTACAAGCAAATATCAATTTTGAAGACAAAAGCTAAATGGCAGATTTGGCATCTCATAGTATTTTAGTCATAACTGGAGCTATGGTTATCGAATCGGGGAACCTTATACCATTTCGAAGCTAAGACAGGGGGAACAACTTTCATGAAGGCCACTTAACCTAATTTATAGTTTATCTAAGTCGAATTTTCCAATCACAGCTCCAAAAGTTCATGATCAGTCTGGTTGTCAGCACTGACTTTAACCGGCAATAACTCAGGCTACACAACTCCGTTTTGGGTGTTTTTAGAGGCGTTGGAAAGCTAACACATAGGGCTACAATTCTTATGAAGACACCTCAACCCAGTTCTCAACCTAACCTAGTCCCATTTACCCAAACAGCTCCAGATTTTCCAGTTCGAAGCTCACTGTAAAAGTCATCTAGCAGTCCTGACTTATTCAATCATATCTCAGCACACACAACTCCGATTTAGTTGATTCCAAAGCCATTCGAAAGCTAGAATACAAGGCTACAATTCTTAAGGAAGGAATCAAAAGCTAATGTATTCATCGTCCCATCCAAACGAGCCAATTACAGATGCTGATTTTCCAGTTTGGCAGAAACAGGGCAGCAGGGGTAAATAGTCATTGCACATGTTACAGTGCTCCGATGGAGCTGAAAGTTTACAGACATAATTTACACTCAATTCTATAAACTTTTGATGTTTTGAGCTAAGGCCAATTCAGCCTCCATCATGGCCGAATAACACTGGTCATAACAAAGCAGAAAATTTTCTAAAAAACTGAAATCTACACATCATCACTTCTAACCAAGAAATATTGCACAAAACTACCAACAGTGGCAACCACAAGCCATTTAATTTCCATCTATTAGAAGCAAAGAAGGATGTTCTTAGCAATTTACCTTAGAACCTCAAAGAAAGTAGTAGCTTAGTCCTTCCTCCTCCAAATCAACTCCACCAAAAGCCCTTAGTCCTCCTTAGTGATCACTTGTATGGAAGGGTTTCAAATTTGGTTGGTTAAAACTCAAGATTCAAGTGAGTTTGGAAGCTAAAATTGGAAGAGCTCTCTCTTGTTTTTCTTCACCAAAGGGCTGGCCAAGAGGGTGCAAAATGGAATGAATTTTGGTCAAAATTTGTTTTAGTAAAAGTTAATATCTTGGGTCAAAAGTCCAACATCCAATGGAAGCATGACACTTGGCATCTTGAAGGTTCCAAACTTATCTTCTCTCCTCCAATAATTCATTTAGCTAACTAACCTCTAATTATCTCCTAATACCATGGAAAATAATATCACTTAATATTTCGTCACCTAAGCGGAAAAAAATATATCGCACTAGCGGGTCCCACATTGAAAAATGCACTTCAAATTCACGTACACTAACTTATACTAGGAAAATGATTTAAAAATTGTACTGACTTGTAAAATGTATAAAACATTTAATATTTTCAAAGGACAGTATAAATGTAGGCAAAGAAATAAAACAATACTTGAAAAT
Organism: Coffea humblotiana; assembly: GCA_023065735.1. Classification (NCBI taxonomy): domain Eukaryota; kingdom Viridiplantae; phylum Streptophyta; class Magnoliopsida; order Gentianales; family Rubiaceae; genus Coffea; species Coffea humblotiana. The sequence goes on from CM041216.1 coordinate 18,064,058, forward strand.
GTGGAAATTTTTCGGGTTCTCACATTTTGCATGACACTTTCCTTATATATGTACATCCCTTATCCCATATTCCCCTTATATTTATATCCCTTATCCCATATTTCCCCTTATATGTATATTCCTTACCCCTTTGTATGAAAACACGACATTAGACTTGCATTCCATTTAAGAATTAGAACTAGGTTAGTACATTTGCATGATTAGATAGGAGAAATACCCCTTGAATATGGGATATGGACGAGTTTGGCTTTCTAGCCTTAGCACGCTCGTATTCCCTCTATTAAAGGGAAAATTGAGTCACGAATATTAGTTCCCCGTACCCGTTTTGATGCATTCCCTTAGGTCATATATATTTGTATATCATTATTTTCTTTTCTTTCCTTTTTTTTCGAGTCTCATGATTTGCATATTCATGACCTCTTCAAAGAGTCACTCTTGGGCATCACAATTAATGTGATTGGCACCAATTAAGCTTTGAAGGGACATTCCAACCCCTCGATATCCTCCTAGGTTTAGGTTTGCATCCATATAGTACGTCCAAATGTGATAAATTTTTAGGTTAAAATAAGAAAATTTTTTACTAAATCACACAACTAGCCTTGGATAGGTTGAAAGAGTGCCTTGGATTTTTATCCTTGCCTTCCTTTCTTCAAATGTGACTCCCGAACACTTTTCTCTGATTTTCGAAAACTTGGAGTCTTTTAAAAAGGGTTTTCTTTACTTTTAATTCAAAAAATTCATTTTAGGTGACTTGGTACACCTTAACTCAATACCAAGTGACGACTCCGATTTTTTATTCAAAACCCTTTTTAAACTATAATTTGGGCCAAAAATCGTCGCATTTTAAACCCCATTTTAGGCCCAATTTCTTTATTTATTTTCTATAAATTTTACTCACATTTTCACTCAAATTAAATCAAAAATTCATTTTTCTAAACTCGTTATTTCACTTTATTTTATTTTATTTTAAAAATGGGGCGCGACACCATGTGGTCCTATCACTTCTACCATGAGAGGAGACGTCTGACTAGGATCAATAGGAAGTTACAAGAGGAGGTTGATAGACGTTTGGGCTGTGGAGGAGGCTCAGACAGCTAGGATTCGCGAGCTCGAGGCTGAGGTTCACTCGACCACTGAGCAATTGACTAGAGTGATGAGGGTTGCTCGCGATCGAGCCGGTGGCATTATAGCTGAGTGTGAGGAATTGATTGGAGGAGTGCTCGAGGCTAGTCGAGTGGAGGTGGACCCTGCGGTTGAACCTCCTAGTGATAAGGATAGGAGATCCTATGACTGAGTCTCCTAGGCTGCAGCTATGGCTGAGGCGAATCTACCCCAGGATGAGGAGACTGCCAGTTCCAAGTTTTCAGAGACTTCCGCGTCTGAGGCAGATTAGGCTAGTAGGGTTAGAAATAGTGCTTTTGTGTACCCTTCTTTTATGAGAGAAACCGTTATAGGGGTTCTCGTTCCTGTAAATGCATGCTATCGTAATTGTTTTGATTGCTACTTCCATGTTTGCTTTTGGTTGTGATCTTGGTACCTCTTTTGTATAAGCATGCCCATCTGATGTACTCGTACACTTTCTAATATGAATATAAAGTATTTCGATTATCTTTAGAGTTTGACTTGCTAATATTTTATCTTTATATTTATTTTAAAACGTTCGCCCTCTATAAGACTGATGGAAGGTAGAAGAAGTCGAGAGCGAGGAGCTAGACAATTTCATAACATGGAAGGCGACCGAGAGTCGGGGGCCGACCAAAATCATGGATCTAGAGGCAAGGTTGGGGAACAAGTGGCTACTGCCATTAACTAAATGACAGACATTCTGGAACGCTTGGCTAACCAACCAGGTCATGGAACTGTAAATCAACCCGTAAAACCCTGAGGGTGGGGAAGATAGAGCTCTAGAGCGCTTCCAGAGGTTTTCCCCACCTAAGTTCTCTGGAGGGTCCGATCCGAAAATGGCTGAGGGATGGTTAGAAAGAATTGCTGATATTTTTGCTGCTCTAAATTACACGGAGGAGAGGCAAGTGGCCTTTGCCGTGTTTCAGTTCGAGAGAGCTGCCCGATCCTGGTGGAACATGATAAGGCCAAGTGGGATAGAGAACAGACTCCTAGGACTTGGGGTGAATTTTGTGACGACCCCACGTTCCCCTAGAGCGTACCCCAGTGTTTAGCAGACCGCCTGTCCAACTCTCGTCTGGACTCGCTCACTTACTTCAATAAAACGGGTTACAACTTCAAAAGTAAATGAAACAGCAATTCCCAAACTTAGGATGTACATTTATACCCAGTTTTATCTCGAACATTCATACATTTCCCAATATAACAAAAGATTCAAGTTATAGATAACTTTCAACCCTAATCGAGCACTAGCGCAAGTACAATCACAAAAGTTAAAATAAATGACACCAGCCTGTACCAGCCTCACGCCTATGCTCGTAGCACCTGTAAGGAAAACAAAACTAATAGGATGAGCCAAAGCTCAGTAAGGTTTCAAAACATCATGCAAACCCAAGTAGCGAGTTGACCATTGTATAAAACTTGAAATATCAAAGTAGCGAGCATAAGAGTTCATAAAAATGAGCAATAACACTTCAAATAGCAAATTATTAGACATCTAACATTTCCAGCTAAAAGGATACAGTCTGCTCTCGGGAGCAGGTTCCGTGGCCACTTGTTCAAAATCTGTTGACACTCCGTCAACCATGGAAGTATAACAAGTCCAGTAGAGCATCACTTAACTCCAATCTCCATCTACCATTCAAACCCCCTACCAGGCCCGAATTTCAAGATAAACACTGGTGGTAATACTCGAACATACCAATTAGTCGAGGAGATAACACTCCACTCGACAAAACTAGAGACCCATGATTCGTTATCTAATCGACCAGACCCTTGCCGGCTCGACTCGATTAACTAGCTAGTGGGGTTTGGGTTCCCAAGCAGTTAGTATAGTTGATGAGATATCATCTCCAATTGACTTAATCAAGATAAAAGTACAGAGACGGAATGAGAGGCACCTCCTACTCGGATTGAGTGGGGTACATGCTGCCGCTCAACACTTACAAGTCAAACACAAGTACATGTCAATCAAGGTCAAGCAAGTACAAGATTATTCAAGAAGGGGAGGACGAGTGCGAATAAGGGCACACTTGCCTAGCCCTAACCAAGTTACAAATAATGCCTAGCATGTCACATTTCCAAGCATATCAAGTATTCCAAGTCAATATATAGGTCACATGCAAATCAAGTTACTTGTACATGCATGAATGAGATATCAAGTGTTTAGTTGAGTTAGGTCAAGTGCGATAAAGTACACACTCGGCTATGAAATGTCAAATCAGGCGTTTAGTAATTTCTAGCAACAATGAGCAGGGAACATGCAGTTGAAACACTCACCAATGATTTACTGCTTTCCAAAACCAAGTTCAGGTTCAACTTCCTGGTTAGAGTTAAAATCTGCGATAAAATATCGTATAGCAACTTGAAATCAATTAGGGTTTCAAAATATAAGAGTTTCGCTTAAAGAAACCAAGTAAATAGAACTCATTTAAGTAGTACTCATTTTACTTATCAAAACCCTAGAAAATTCATGTTCGCTTTTTTAGTTTCGATAAAGAAGCATTTAAAACTTTTAAATTCGCAACTTGGTATAAGAAACGAGAAAATCATGTTTAAAGTGGTCGCTACTTTCTCTTTATAAAATATATAAGTTTTGGCAAAAATTTCAGCTTATACATCCCTACTAAGGGGAACTCAAATACCCTCAACAACCTAAGTTCGATTCAACCAAGAATCACCACTCAAGTTCCAATTTCACTTGCTTAAACTTCACGAGATAAAACAGACAGCATTTCCTTTGTATTTTCCTAATTTTCCAGCCATGACACAAGCAAAATCCTTAGGCTTTTCACCTTCCATCCATCATGGTTTTCACCCAAATTCACCCACAAAAGTCCCAACCAATGTTTGGAGCAAGTTTTGGCCAAAACCAATTTTGAAAAAGTTGGAAAAACAACAAGATAACAGGCTGCACTATCCCTCGACCACCAAACACAACTTCAGCCAGCAATTTGGAAGAAAATGTCAATGAAAACCCTTCCATTTTAACCAAAATGCAACACATAAGCAAAGCTTAAAGGTTCTCTAAGTATGTTAGGTAAGTACATCACCCAATCAGCCCACAATCAAAGTAGTAAGCTGCCCCAAAATTTGGACAGCATAACCCCTGTTTTGTCCTATTTTTCCTCTCCAAATTCAACACAAAATTTCATGGCCAAACCATCCAAATCAAGACCACAAATGATAGGCTATACAAGCTACTAATTTCAGACCATAAAGCCACAAAAACTAGACAAGTATTCAGTTCACATGTCTCCATATCAAGGCTGGCCATAAAGCAAAAGTTCAACTCTACAAGCTGAAATTTCCATAAGCAAGCTAATAGAACATGTACAAGTGGGAAAAATCACATGGCATAACTAAAAATTCATAGTAAACATGATATTAACATATTAACACTCATTTTCCACAACTAAAGTTGGAAATTTTGATTCCCTACACCAATCATGAATTTTATCACATAATATCCCATAATCAAGCCTTAACTCTCCTCAAAAGCAAGACAAAAGAGATCAAATGGGTTCTAGGCATGATTACCTTAAATCCCTATCAAGAGAGGCTGCCAAGACCTTGTTCCTCCTAAATCTTTCCACTAAAGCCCTTGATCTTCCTTGTTATAACTTTTTATGGTATAGTTTGCAAGATCAATGGTTAAAACTCAAGATTCAAACAAGAAAGTGAAGTTTGAAGATGAAGTTTTCTTTCTTTGTTTTTCCCTCAAGAGGTTCGGCCATAATGAAGGAAGAAATGAGAAAATTGGCCAAAAAGAAAGATAAGAAGGAAAGAAAAGTCCTAGTCAACCCTAGCTTTGATTGCCAACACTGTGTCACCACCAATTTTCCTCTTTTTTTTTCATTTCCTCTTTTTTTTAGTCAACAATTTCGGCCAGATTTAGGGTGAGATTAAGGGAGGATTAAATGAAATAAAAACAAGGAGATTAAGGTAAGAAAATATTGTTCAAGCGGTGTATTCAACCGATAACAAACGGCGCACGTCAGTTCAAGCCTATTTTCCTTAACTCCCTCGTACTTTTGTTTTTAACTTATGATTCACTAACTTATTATTAGCACTTCTAATCACATATTTTCTCTTAATTAATACCCGCTCTTATCTACCAAATTTAGTACACGCATCTCACCAAGTGATCACACTACCAAAATGCATAAAAAACACACCAAAAATCCTAGTTTGCACCATTCCTTTAGAACACTCATAACTTGAGTTATAATTATCAACAATTCATACAACATGGCCTGTTAAAAACTAGACTTCAAATACTAATAATCTTTAGAAGACATCTCAAAGAGATTCAGTTCATAAGTTGGTCCAAATTTAGTCATAAGCTACTACAACATTCCTATTTTTACTGGTGTAGGGCAGAATTTTCAGTCAAATTTGCCAATTTTCTGGAATTTATAGAGATTGAATCAAACTCTGAATTTATACCGTAGGAAGCCCTATGAGTCTAGTTTCAAACGCAACAAACAGAACTCAATTCCGACTTTCCTATACGAAATTATAGCCAATTTCCCAAAGTTGCGCAGAGCCTCCTACGAAAATTTCTAGATTTTCTAATAACTTGAGATTATGAAACTTTTCTTAACAAAATTCATTCCTTTGGTTCAAATTCAACCATTAAAACAACCAAAATTTAAGGCAAGTAAGTTCTAATAAGAGTTATAAAGACAAGTAAAATTTCGAGACCTCACAAATTTTATCTAGGAGTTAATGCTAAATTCCTCCCTTCGCTAATCCAAGAGAAAAGGGAAGATGATTTCATCAAGTGTAAGTAAGGATTGCTAAGTGTCGCGGAGTACAAGACACTATTCACCAAGTTGTCAAAATTCACCCCTAAGTTGGTGGCGACCGAACAGAGGAGGATAAGGAGGTTTATTCAAGATTTAAATGTGAAAATACAAGAAGGTGTAGCAGTGACCCAAATCACCAGTTTCAGTGATGCAATTGAGAGGGCACAGAGAATTGAAAGTGAAAAGACTCAAGTGAGGGCTTTTAATGAAAGGAAAAGGAATGCTCTTAGTGGTAGCCATGGTCCAGTGGACACGAATGCTCCACCTCCCAAGTTTGGGAGAGGAATGAGTGGAGTGAATACCCCGGGAGCACTAAGAGGAACGATGACGAGAGGAACTACATCGAAAGGGGCATTTTCTAGAAGGACGTCAAGTGGAAGGGGACAGTCAAGGAATGTCCTACAAGGAAGCCAAACATCAACTCCTAGTATGTATTGTAATTATTGTGAGAAGACTAATCACACGGAGGATAAGTGTTGGAGAAAAGGGGAAATGGTTGAAGTGCGGAAGCAGTGATCATCAGCTGGCTACGTGTCCTAAGGCTCAAGAGAGAAGTGGAGTTCGTCAGACGGACAAGCCAACCCCCAGTCAGGCTAGTGCAGTGGGGAATCGACCGGAGAGTTCCAGTTAGGGTTTATGCCCTGGATAATTTACAAGTTTCCAATCCAACAGAGGTTGTCGAAGGTACTATCCCTATTTTTCATCGTTTAGCTAAAGTCTTAGTTGACCCTGGTGCTTCCCATTCATTTGTGAGTTCTGCTTTTATGTGTGGGGTAGATATAAAGTCGGCTAGACTACCTTATGATCTAGAGGTTAGAACACCTACGGGAAACCAAAGTCTGATTATGAATCTGGTGTATAGGAACTGTGAAATTTGGATTGGAGAAAGGAAGTTATTGGTAGATTTAGTGAATTTGGACATCAAAGGATACGATATTATTATAGGGATGGATTGTTTAGCCCGATATCATGCTAACTTGAACTGTAGGACGAAAATTGTGGAATTTTACATTTCGGGGGAAGCGACGTTAAGATTGGATATGAAGGGAAGATTAGCTTCGTCTTCTCTCATTTCGGGACTTCGGGCTAAAAAGTTAATAAGTAAGGGAGTTCAAGGTTATTTGGCTTTTCTAATAAACCCTCCAAGTAATAGAACGAAGTTGGAAGATGTGCCAACAGAGAGAGATTATCCCGACGTTTTTCCTGAGGAGTTAGAATCCTTACCTCCCGAGCGAGAGGTGGAGTTTAAGATTGATTTAGTATTAGAGACAGCTCCAATTTCTAAAACCCCGTATCGGATGGCCCCTGCGAAACTTAAGGACTTAAAGATTTAACTACAGGATTTGTTAGAGCGGAGATTCATTAGGGAAAGCAATTCGCCTTGGGGGGCGTCCGTATTATTTATCAAGAAAAAGGATGGGAATTTGAGGTTGTGCATAAACTACTGAGGACTGAATAATGTGACAATAAAGAGCAAGTATCCTTTACCGCTTATTGATGAACTGTTTGATCAGTTGCAAGGATCGGTAGTATTTTCTTAGTTAGACTTCAAGCAAGGGTATTATCGGTTAAGAATTAGAAAGGAAGATGTACTGAGAACTGCTTTTTAACTCGAGGTATGGGCACTTTGAGTTTGTGGTAATGCCCTTCGGATTGGACTAATGCTCCTGCTGCATTCATTGAACTTAATGTAGCGAGTCTTTAAACCATATTTGGATCAGTTTGTTTATAGACGACATTTTGGTGTATTCTAAAACTCGAGAAGATCGTGCCCGACACTTGAAGATAGTGCTACAAACCCTAAGAGAGCGCCAATTGTATGCTAAATTCACTAAGTATGAATTCTGGTTGGAGGAAGTGTTCTTTTTAGGGTATAAAATTTCTCAGGATGGGATTTCTGTAGACCCAACTAAGGTAGACGCCGTTACTCAATGGAAACAACCAGAGACCCCTACGGAAGTTAGAAGTTTCTTGGGTTTAGCGGGATATTACTGCCCGTTTATTAAAAATTTTTCGAGGATTGCTGGGCCATTGACTAATCTGACTAAGAAGCATGACAAGTTTATGAGAAATCCTAAGTGTGAAGTTAGTTTTCAGGAGTTGAAAAAGCGTTTGACAATTGCCCTGATATTGACATTACTTAATGGGAAGGAAGGATTTACAGTTTACTCAGTTGCCTCTAAGGAAGAATTGGGTTGCGTTTTGATGCAAAGTGGGAAAGTTATTGCTTATATCTCTCGAAAATTAAAACCCCATTAATAGAATTACCCAACTCATGATTTGAAATTAGCTGCAGTCATTTTCGCATTGAAAAAGTGGAGACATTATTTATATGGGGTGACATTTGAGGTTTTTACAGACCATAAGTGTCTTAAATATCTATTTTCTCAAAGAAGTTGAATTGAGACAGAGGCAATGGGTTGAATTTCTTGAAGATTACAACTGCACCATTAATTATTCACCCTGGGAAGGCTAATGTAGTAGCGGATGCGTTAAGTTGAAAAACTCAAGTGATAAGGTTAATGGTTAAAGAGTGGAGTATGTTAGAGAAGGTGAGCGAGTGGAATCTGTTGGCCTAATCAGCAACATCCCTCAGATCCCGGCTCGAAGGGACTAACCGCCCAGCCCGTGGCACCCAGGGGTGCAGCCCCTTATGCTGGCCGAGCGTGGTACTGTGAGGACTTATAAAATCCCTCATATTTTTCTTAAAATTCCCTTTTATTTGGAATTTATTCCTTTATAATAGCCTTACTACTCATTCACTTCCTCAATAGTTACAATTAATCATAGAACCAAGGGTTTTCCCTTTACTTTCATCGTTAAGGTAAACTAGGGTTTTTATATCTTTTTGTAGTGTGATTATTCGGTACGGAGTGTGTACTAAATTTGGCGGTTAAAAGTGAGTTTTAAATAAGAGAAAGTGTGTGATTAGAAGTGATAATAATAAGTTAGTGAATCATAAGTTAAAATCCTAGTACACGTGATTTAAGGAAAATCGGTTTGAACTGACGGGTACCGTTCGCTACCCGATTGAATACACCACTTGACCACCACTTTATTACCTTAATCCTCTTGTTATTATTTCATAAATATCAGGCCTTAATTATCCTTGAGAAAGCCGAAATTATTGACCAAAAGAAAGGAAAAAGAAGAAAAATTAAAGATGTAATCTTGAGGTGACAAGTGGCAAACATTCAAGGGTTATTTGACCAACCAATTTCCTTCATTGTTATCACCAAATTCACTTCATTTCCTCTTCATTTCTGCACATTCCAGCCGAGATTAAGGGAGAGAAAAAACCAAGTAAGCAAACTCCAACTTTCACCTTGAATCATCTTCATTTGAGAGAAATCACCCAATCCAAACCGATTAAACTTTCATTTTAGTATTTAGGAAGCTTTGTGTGGTAAAGGTTGTGAAAGAAAGGGTATGGGTTCTCACCTAAAAACACTTTTTGGAAGGTACCATGGCTGTCTTTCCTTTTTCTCTTCTTAATCTTGCTAGAGTTTGGATAGAAACTCTTAATCTTGGGTTTTGACGGTTAATTAGTGAGTTGTGCATGATATGGTGGAATGTTTAGCCAGGGTTTACATTTTCAACCTTGATTATGGTATCTACCTATTAATTGATGTTATTGAGCTAGTACTTGATGGTTTTGATGAATAGAGTACTTGTTAGATATGAATTTCTAAAGTAAAAATTCAAATTCCAGAAATTTGAAACCACTCTGTTCTGTTCTGACCTGTTTAATTTGTCCATGTTAGAGGGCCGAATTAGGCCTAGGTAGAAACATGAAAGTTGTAGGGAATAGAGTTATATAGCTTCCTGTACAATGTCAGCTCAATCAGAGCACTGTAACGTATGAAATGACAACATTACCCCTGACTGCCAAATGCCACTGTTTCGCAGACAGTTTTCTTATTTTCTCTGAGATTGCACCATTTGACCTTGAAAATGAACGAATTGGCTGTCAATGTCTTCACAAGACTTGTAGTTATCTGTCTTACTTTCGAAATGGTATAAAGTGTACCCCAAACTGATAGGCGTAGCTTTAGTTGTGACCAAAACGCCAAGAGACATCAAACCTGCTGTTTTGTTGTGTGTCCTTAAACTTGGTTTCCGATCGCATTACTAGTATTGTTTTGTAATTGAATGACATTAAGCCTAGTTGAAAGGCTATTGTGGTAACATTGCTTGTGTGTGACTTTGGGCTGATTTGAGGAAAACAATGAAGCCATTAATGGCTGGAAACTAGTTAAATACAAGGGACATGCCGCCCAAATTTTCATTCGAGGACTAGGAGTGTGTACTTGTGATTCGAAGCGAAGAATTGAGGTTGAATTGAACTCGATTTGTCTAGGATATTCGAGTCTACTTTCGTAGAGCGAGCATGAGTTTTACGAATATTCCCAAATGAGTTTCAATTACTTGTTTTCATTAACGAAACGTTTAAGTTTTGAACCTTAGCTGATTTCAAAGCTTTTAAACGATATTTTATCACAGATTTGGACTCCAAACTAGGAGTAATACCTGAACGTGATCCGAAGAAGCACTAAATCTGTGGTGAGTGCTACCAATACCTGATTGAACTTGATACTTGTTTTCAATACTTGACCAATGGGATCGAATAATATGTGATTGATTTGAATCGGGGCAAGGGGTGTACTTATCGCATTTGCCCTAATGTGCTATATCTTGTTCATTGATTGAAAGTGAATTGATGTATATGCATATGATTCGTTATCTTGTCTGAATTCCGGAAACCCTGTGGCTGTTAGTCGAGTCGAGCTGGCAAAGGTTTGGTCGATTCGATAACGAACCCTGGGTCATTAGTTTGGTCGAGTGGAGTTATCTTCTCGACTAGTTGTATACTCAAGTATTATCACCAGTGTTTATCTTGGAGTGCGGGCCCGGTAAGGGGTTTGGTTGGTGGACGGAGATTGGAGTTAATGGAGTACTACTGGACTAGTTACCTTACTTGAAAGTTGACGGAGTGTCAACTACTATATGATCAAGCTATGGTGGAGCCAGTTTACAAGAGCAACTGTATCCTTTTTACATGAAATGCTGAATATGTAATGTTTGGTCATCCGAAGTGTTATTGCTCATTTTCTTGATTTGTTAATGCTCGCTACTTTACTATTATGATTGTGAGAACCCTCACTTGAAACCCTAATTTCCCCTAAATACATGCTTTATTCTAAGATTTAGACCACTTATTATATACCATTGCATGACATTTCCCATGTATTACAACATTTTTCATGCATTGCATTTTATTCCTTTTACTTGAAGAAAAATAGTTACTTGAGTTGATTTTTAATAATCCCCCAATCATTTGTTTCCAAGTGGCTTTGTTTTGTATTAAGGACTTTAAAAGATAGGTTAGGGTTGTTAATTAAGTATTGGTACACTTGGAAGGGTGGAATTAGCATTGGTCAAAAGATCAAGAGAGATTATGGACAAAAATTGAGCTATGTGGCAAAACCCTAACCAAGCTTTTGTTTGACTAAAGGTTAGCTAAAATTTTAAAACACTTTGGCCCTCTTTATTAACCCCCCTTATGGCCGAAATTTTAGACAAGAAAAGAAGAGAGAGAGCTCCAAAAATTTCAGCTTTCAAACACTAGCAACTTAGAGCAAAACAAATCCAAGAGAAAGATTTCAACTTAGTGAAAGTTTTCTTTCTAATCTTGGTACTAGATTCAAGCTTCAAGGCTTCAATTGGTTGGTTGATTTGGTGTTCTAAGCTTCATATAAGAAAGGTAAGTAATCCTTAAATTTTGGTTTTATAGTGTTTTAACATGTATTTGAGGTTTCCATGGCAAATTACATGTTGTTTGGACAAGATTTTGGGTTGAACTCTTGAATTAAGCAAGAGGAAATTGAGGTAGAAAGTATGCACACCAAGTGTTTGATGAAATGTTTACCCTTTGTTCATGGTTGTTTATGATGGCTTTACATGTTTTAAAACCTCCTTTAAGCTACATTTATACTTGATATGTGGTTTAAGTGCAAATCAATAGAAGATGAAGGTTGGTGACATGATTGGGGGAAATTGTGGACTGTTTTGTACCATGGCTGACCGGCCTTTGTAGGAAGGGTTTTTTCTTTGATTTTGTGGTTTAATTATACCCTAAGCATGCTTAAACAACTTGGCTAGAGATTGGTTAAGTTCATGTGTGAATTGAAATGAATTTGGAACAAGTAAAGTGGCTAGAAGGACCATTAGTGGACTGGTTTAGCCTTTGCAAGATAACTAGCTTGTTATGGAACCCATGTGCATGTTTATGTGTTGTATTTTGAGCTCAAATGGTACCAAGTGACTTAAATCCCTTTATATGAACATTAGAGGACTGATTTGGGTGAATTTGAAACAAAACAAATGAAGATAGCATGAGGAATTAGTTTGCATTTGGTAGGGTTTGAAACTGATCCAGGGTTGGAAAATCATCCAACGTTCCTGAGCTACTGTTTCTTCTAGGAGACGAACTAGAAAGTGTGCGAGGTACCGTTGGAAAGCCCTTCGAGTGTAGTTTCCAAACGCCACTGACGAAACCTAATTCTGACCTTCCTACAGTGAGATATAGCCATTTTACCGAGACTGCACGGGCGCGACTGTTTACCCGCGAGAAACTTTTTAAGGATTGAATGAAACTTTCCTTTTAACCAACTCTCTTACATTTGTTAAACTTGTTTCCTCATGAACTTTCACTGCATTTTGGGCCTAATTCTCATGGTAAATTGAGCCGGTCTAACCACTCACTTAGTCACCTAACGAGCTCACTTTTAGCTTGAAGTTTAACTTAGATTATTAACAATTTCATTCGTTTACCCTAGGAGTGGGAAAACGGTGGTGAACGTAACCGCGCGACTTGATGTTGACTACTATTTTGCTTGCCAGGTGAGTGTTCCACTACCTGCTACCTACTTATGTGAAATAACTGAATTCTTGAATTGCTACTGTTTGAGCCGAACTATGTTTTAATGAAATGGAGGCGAGCGTATACTTTATCGCACTCGACCTTCCTCATTTTCCCACTGTGGCTCTGTGTACTGTTATTATGAGATATAATCTCTCTATATGTGACTGTATGAGATGTGATTCATCTATATATGACTGTACATGAGTTGTTGGGTGATACCCCTTCAACTATTGCCACTGTTTGGGTACCCTACCCCATAGGTGAATCGGTTCTACCGAGCCAGCAAGGGTTTGGTCGAGAAGGCCGATAAACCTTTGGGACTGTTTACTGATCACTGGAAACTGGTATACTCAAGTATTACCCAATTACTGATATGGAGTGCGGGCCCGATAGGGGGTTGACTGGTGGACGGAGATTGGAGAAAGTGGTGATCTACGGACTGTATATTTCTTAAATGTAAACGTTGACGGAGAGTCAACGAGCCCCGGTGTGATCAAGCTGAAGGGAATTTGGCTTTTGAAAGCCACTCGTATCCTTAAATTGAACCGTGATTTATTTATTATCGTGTTGCACAGTAATTTACTTGGTTATTTTATAACTCTTATGTGGACTATGTGCTTACTTGCTTTACTTGGAACCTCACTGGGATTTAGCTCACCCCACTCCTTTGTTTTCCTTAACAGATCGGGGACGGATTTAGGATCAAGGGCCTTACTAGCTTCCTTTTGATTAAACTTGTAATCCTTTTGTTGTAATGACTTTATTTTTGACTTGAGTAAGCTTAAATACTTAAGTTTGACCTGTATTATGTAATTATAGTACAAAGTGGTAAGTGTGATTTTTAGTTTGACTTCTTAAGTTTGGACAGTTGGTTGGACGTTTACTTGCTATTAGGGTTTGTACTCTTTGATTTAAAGTTTTTCCATTGAGTATATTGAGTTACTAGTTCTTTGATCGACCGAGTCCTGGCGAGAGCTGAGCAGGCAGTCCGCTGATACCCTAGGGTTCGCCCTAAGGAGAGGTGGGGCTGTCACAATGATATTGTCACTTGTACTTACTGGTCAACTTGCTATTTGGGACCCTCACTGAGTTTTAACTCACTCTATTAGTTTTGTTTTCCTTACAGGGGGTACGAGCGAGGTGTGAGACTTGTACAGACTAGCGTAGTCTAGTTTTTTGGAAATTTTTTAATTGTACTCACACTAGTCGCTCGATTAGGGTTGAATGTATTTAGAATTCCAATCTTTTGATGTATTTGGGATTGTATGGAAGTTTGAGACAGAAATGAAGGTATTTGTATGTTTCAAATTTGACAACTGCTGTTTTCTTTACGTTAAGACGTTGTGAATTATATTATCCGAAATAGTGAGTGAGTCCTGACGAGAGTTAGGCATGCGGTCCACTAAACCCTGGGGTACACCCTAGGGGAAGGTGGGGTCATCACAGGTACAGTGCTTTGCGCTGCCATTACGGTTAAGGAAATAAAGTTGCACCTTCGCTAACAGGTATAGCTTTTGGTGTAATGGTAAGCGCTTGATCCTGACAAGTGGTATCAGAACGAGGTCACGGCTTCGAATCTCCCTGGCTGTTGCTGGGGAAGGGATTGTTGGCCTAATCAGCAACATCCCTCAGATCCCGGCTCGAAGGGACTATATGAGAACTCGAGGAAGAAAATCCGGTTTTAGGGTTTTATTGATTTGCGTGCACACAATTTCTATATTTTCTTTGTTATATTCATTTTTGATATATTTTATATGTAAATATAGTTTTTAAGTCATTTTTCTAGTATAAGTGAGTTCACGAGAAAATTGGAGCGAATAGCGGATGTGGGACCCGCTAGTCCGTTAAGTGAGAGAAATTCGGCCAATTAGATTAAGTTGTGCAGCAAGGCATTAAATTATTGAGTGCTAAGAGATAATTAGAGGTTGGTTAGATACTTGGTCATTAGTGAGCTAAAGGATAAGGAAAAGATCAAAAAAAGGTGACACGTGTCGCAATTCTTATTGGGCCAAGTTTTGCCTAACTTTCTTACAACTTTACTAAAAGCAAAATTTGACCAAAATCATCTTCATTCTTCAAGCATCTTGGCCGAAAATTCTAGAGAGAAAAAAGGGGAAAGAAACCTTCAACTTTTCTTTCAATTTCTTGCCCAAATCTTGAAAACCAACCAATAAAATTCCGAATTCCTCCGTAGAAATCACTTATTAAGTGAGATTGAAGGTGGTTGTAGAGTGATTTTGCAAAGGAAAGCCCTAAGTTGCTATCTTTCTTGAGGTTAAGGTATTTTTGCTTGGAACTCAACTTTTGTCCATAATAATTGCAAATTAGTAAGCTTATAATGGTTAAGGAGCTTGGTTTATGGAATATTTTGTGGATTAAAGCAAAGTTTGATGAATTTATTATTTTCTTGGGAATTTTTCTGTTTTCCTATTTTAATTATGATTGGCTTGGATTGGTGGCTTAATATGGTGTAATTTGAGGTTATTATGCGATAATTATAGCGAATTGCGGAAAATTTCAGCTTTGTGCGGGAAATTTCAGCTTTCCATGGAAATTTCAGCTTTAGGGTTTGTGAAATTGGGGCTTTCTTATGGTTGCCTATTGAACTTGAAATTGGCTATGATTGAAGGGTATTGTGACCCTAATAGTGTGTAGTTACTAGTCTATGGTTGATATATGAAATTGTGATTGGATTGGGTGAATTTGAGTACTTGTTTGTAGGATGGAAATGCTGAAATTTAAGGGGAAATGCTGTCCGATTTTCGAGAAACCGGGGCTTTGTGAATCTAGGTCAAGAATGAGTGAATGTGAAATGCTTTAGGGTTTTCTTGAACTTTTAACCCTAAATTCGATGTGTTTTCCATTTTGAGCTATAGTTGAGGCTATAATTGAATTTTTGCTTTAGTGAACCGTTTAAAAGGTACTCGACTCGTGTTTGAGTTTCAATTTGCATTTTCTTGATTGTTATAGGACGTGTGGGTGATCCAAGGCGTCCGCCGGACGGAAATCTGTGAACTTACCCTTTTGAAGTGGTGAGTGTACTATTGCATGATTTGAATGCCTAAGTGACTACTTGTCTTTGAAACTGTGATGTGACCAACTGTGAACTGTGTGAATGAGGCGAGAGTGTACTTTACCGCTCTCGTTCTCTTACTGTATAACTGTTTTCCGATATACTTGTGAATCTGTACTGCACGGTGTTTGACTTGAAACTGTGAAACTGCACTGTGTTTGACTTGAATCATGGGGCATGAGCCCTACCACTGTACTGTGATAACTGAGCTCAAAACCCTAGTGGAAGTTACTCGAGTCGAGCCAGCAAGGGCCGGTCGATGAGGTAACGACCATAGGATCACTGTTTGACGAGTGGAGTGTATCTCCTTGCCCTATGGTATACTCGAATATTACCAACCACTGTTACTGTTGAGGTGTTCGGGCCCGGTAAGGGGAATGTACGGTGGAAGGTACTGGGAGTAAAGTGGGGTCTACGGTCTTGTTACTTTCCTTAAACGTTGACGGAGTGTCAACGAGGTGCGATCAAGAACTGCAATGGGGAAACTGGCTCCTGAGAGCCCACCTGTATCCTTTTATTTGAACTGGTTATGGTACTCTCATTCTATGATTGATGATTTTGTATATCTGAGCTTGATTACTTGTGAATTTGGGGCTGCATTATTGTTAGTACCTCATTGGGCGAAAACTCACCCCCCGTTACCTTTGTTTTCCTTACAGGGATGCTTAGGGGGAAAAATCATGAGTTTTGTAAAGCTAGTTGAGCTAGCTACTAGTTTTGTTTTGTTATGCTCCTCGGGTGTTAGAGACCCTAATTGTACTTGACTTGAATGTTTCTTTTGGGTTGTATATTGTTGCAACATGTATATGTACCTGGTGGTTCTGGTGTAAATGATATTATATGTTGGAAATGAAATGTTTTAGCCCTAATGAGGGGTCTTTTGCACTTGGTTTATCGTGTGTGATCGATTAGTAGTCCTGGCGAGAGTTGGGCAGGCAGTCCGCTGATACCCTAGGGTTCGCCCTAGGGAGAGGTGAGGCTGTCACAGTTGGTATCAGAGCTTAGATTAGAAATAACCTGGGCGAATCTGATTCTTAGAACTTTTGGGACTATATGAGGCTATGTTTAAGTGTTATTATTCTCTCTAAGTTGTAATCTATGTATATCCGTATAGGTTATGGATGGAGCTAGTGGGAGTGGAGGCGGGTCATCTCGGAGGCCTTTTCGCGTTGTTGATTACGAGGAAAGACCCGGGGGACCGATTAGGCGCTGGAGTACGGATAGTCGGACTAGGCGTTGTACTCGGTGCCAGCAGTACTCCTATGCTGACCACATGGTTGTGGCCGTTTTAGGCGAGCGGAGGAGACTTAGGCGTGCCGCCGCCCGAGACCATACCGAGCTGCAGCGACTGAGAGGCGTTGCTAGGATGCAGGCCGACCGGATTGGGGAGCTCCAGGGGGATATAGCCATGGAGCAAGAGCGGACCAACGCCCTTCGCGACCAGTTACAGGTGGTTAACGACCGCCTCACTAGGGTAGTCCGAGAGGTTAGGGACCGGTCTAGTGGTATTATTAATGAGTGCGGTGCCCTGATTCAGGAGGTGATTGGCGCTAATGCGCCAGGGGGAGCTCCAAGTGCGGGAGGCGCCCCTACCTCTAGCTCTGGCTCCGAGGAGGAGTCGATTGGCTCTGTAGAGAACTAGGTTGGAGTCTTTTGAGCCATGTTTTGATCCTATGTGAGGAATACCTAGGAAAAGCTCTTAGTGAGCTATTTTATACTTTTGGGAACCTAGGTTGTATATTGTACTTTTGGATGACCTCACTGCTTTTACTGGCTTGTTTTGTAAATATTTGACTGACTGTTACGGTATGACTGGTTTGCTATATTTGTGAAATATATGTACAGTTGCTTGTATTTGGTGTCTCTGATTGCTAAGTGTTTATTGCTTTATGCGTACATATTGCTTTGCTTTGATATCGTGTATATTTCAACCCTATAATGGGTGAATCAATGGAGGGTACTCGTAGTGGACGAGGCCGTGGTCGCGGAACTACGCAACCCTCGAGCGAGAAAGGTACTCGAACACCTGTGCCTGAATCAAGCCCTGAGCCTAGGAATGACTCTAACGCTCAAGTAGCTACCGCTATAAACCGAATGACTGATCTACTGGCTCACGTAGTGGAGCATCAGGGCCAAAACCCTAGTTCTCAACCCGAAAACCCTGTGGAAAGCGAAGATAGAGCTCTCGAACGATTTTAGAAGTTCGCCCCACCAAAGTTTATAGGAGGGCCAGATCCAGATGTGGCCGAAAGGTGGTTAGAGAAAATGGTAGATATTTTTGCCGCTTTGCACTATACTGAGGAGCGGCAAGTAACTTTTGCTATCTTTCAACTGGAAGGGGCAGCCCGTTCTTGGTGGAATGTTACAAGGCAAAAGTGGGAACGAGAGTTGACACCAAGGACGTGGGTGAACTTCATGAGGGAGTTCAACGCTAAGTTTTTCCCTCCTTTAGTACAAGAAAAGAAGGAGGAAGAGTTTATACGCCTTCGCCAAGGAACCCAGACTGTAGCCGAGTACGAAAGCCAATTTACTCGGTTGTTCTAAATTTGCCCCCGAACTAATCATGATTGAGCAGAGGCGAATAAGGCGTTTTATCCAGGGCTTAAATGTGGAGATCCAGAAGGACTTAGCTGTAGCCCGAATTGACGCCTTCAGTGACGCGGTGGAGAAGGCTCAACGAATTGAGGATGCTCGGTTGCAAGTGCGAACTTTCCAGGCCAGGAAACGGGGATTCACTGGGGGTAGCTCTGGGTATGGAGATAAAGGTACCCCTCCCAAGTTTGGAAGGGGAACTGGAGAGGGTAGACTGCTGGGGATGTCAAGGGGAACCCCGTCGAGAAATGGTCAGGTTAGTCGAGGCCAACAAAGAGGGAATTTCCAAGGGGGTCCAGTTTCTACATTCCGTGGTTCCTGCGGGTATTGCGGAAAATCGAATCACACTGAAGATAACTGTTGAAGGAAAGGAAGGAAGTGCTTACGCTGTGAAAGTGCGGAGCACCAAAGATTTGGAGTTCGAAGTTAGAGACCGTGTTTTCCTGAAGATTACTCCATTACGAAGTGTCACGACGGGTAGAGGAAAGAAACTTCAACCTCGCTTTGTAGGACCCTTCAAAATTCTCCAAAGAATTGGAAAGGTAGCGTATCGACTGGAGTTACCATCAAGCCTATCTAGGATCCATGACGTTTTCCATGTCTCGATGCTCAAGAAATACCATCCTGACCCAACCCACGTCTTACAACCGGAGGAACTCGAAATAGATGAATCCCTTACCTACGAGGAGAAACCTATGCAACTGCTTGACTGAAAGGTTAAAGAGCTGAGAAACAAACAAATCCTTCTAGTAAAGGTCTTATGGAGGAACCATGAAATAGAAGAGGCAACTTGGGAAGTGGAGGAAGAGATGCAAAAGAGATACCCTGAGCTGTTTAGTAATCCAGATAAGCAATTTCGAGAACGAAATTCTTCAAGGGGGAGAGAGTGTGAGAACTCGAGGAAGAAAATCCGGTTTTAGGGTTTTATTGATTTGCGTGCACACAATTTCTATATTTTCTTTGTTATATTCATTTTTCATATATTTTATAAGTAAATATAGTTTTTAAGTCATTTTTCTAGTATAAGTGAGTTCACGAGAAAATTGGAGCGAATAGCGGATGTGGGACCCGCTAGTGCGTTAAGTGAGAGAAATTCGGCCAATTAAATTAAGTTGTGCAGCAAGGCATTAAATTACTGAGTGCTAAGAGATAATTAGAGGTTGGTTAGATACTTGGTCATTAGTGAGCTAAAGGATAAGGAAAAGATCAAAAAAAGGTGACACGTGTCGCATTCTTATTGGGCCAAGTTTTGCCTAACTTTCTTACAACTTTACTAAAAGCAAAATTTGACCAAAATCATCTTCATTCTTCAAGCATCTTGGCCGAAAATTCTAGAGAGAAAAAGGGGAAAGAAACCTTCAACTTTTCTTTCAATTTCTTGCCCAAATCTTGAAAACCAACCGATAAAATTCCGAATTCCTCCGTAGAAATCACTTATTAAGTGAGTTTGAAGGTGGTTGTAGAGTGATTTTGCAAAGGAAAGCCCTAAGTTGCTATCTTTCTTGAGGTTAAGGTATTTTTGCTTGGAACTCAACTTTTGTCCATAATAATTGCAAATTAGTAGCTTATAATGGTTAAGGAGCTTGGTTTATGGAATATTTTGTGGATTAAAGCAAAGTTTTATGAATTTATTATTTTCTTTGGAATTTTTCTGTTTTCCTATTTTAATTATGATTGGCTTGGATTGGTGGCTTAATATGGTGTAATTTGAGATTATTATGCGATAATTATAGCGAATTGCGGAAAATTTCAGCTTTGTGCGGGAAATTTCAGCTTTAGGGTTTGTGAAATTGGGGCTTTCTTATGGTTGCCTATTGAACTTGAAATTGTCTATGATTGAAGGGTATTGTGACCCTAATAGTGTGTAGTTACTAGTCTATGGTTGATATATGAAATTGTGATTGGATTGGGTGAATTTGAGTACTTGTTTGTAGGATGGAAATGCTGAAATTTAAGGGGAAATGCTGTCCGATTTTCGAGAAACCGGGGCTTTGTGAATCTAGGTCAAGAATGAGTGAATGTGAAATGCTTTAGGGTTTTCTTGAACTTTTAACCCTAAATTCGATGTGTTTTCCATTTTGAGCTATAGTTGAGGCTATAATTGAATTTTGCTTTAGTGAACCGTTTAAAAGGTACTCGACTCGTGTTTGAGTTTCAATTGCATTTTCTTGATTGTTATAGGACGTGTGGGTGATCCAAGGCGTCCGCCGGACGGAAATCTGTGAACTTACCTTTTGAAGTGGTGAGTGTACTATTACATGATTTGAATGCCTAAATGACTACTTGTCTTTGAAACTGTGATGTGACCAACTGTGAATTGTGTGAATGAGGCGAGAGTGTACTTTACCACTCTCGTTCTCTTACTGTATAACTGTTTTCCGATATACTTGTGAATCTGTACTGCACGGTGTTTGACTTGAAACTGTGAAACTGTACTGTGTTTGACTTGAATCATGGGGCATGAGCCCTACCACTGTACTGTGATCACTGAGCTCAAAACTCTAGTGGAAGTTACTCGAGTCGAGCCAGCAAGGGCCGGTCGATGAGGTAACGACCATAGGGTCACTGTTTGACGAGTGGAGTGTATCTTCTCGCCTTATGGTATACTCGAGTATTACCAATCACTGTTACTGTTGAGGTGTTCGGGCTCGGTAAGGGGAATGTACGGTGGAAGGTACTGGGAATAAAGTGGGGTCTACGGTCATGTTACTTTCCTTAAACGTTGACGGAGTGTCAACGAGGTGCGATCAAGAACTGCAATGGGGAAACTGGCTCCTGAGAGCCACCTGTATCCTTTTATTTGAACTGGTTATGGTACTCTCATTCTATGATTGATGGTTTTGTATATCTGAGGTTGATTACTTGTGAATTTGGTGCTGCATTATTGTTAGTACCTCATTGGTCGAAAACTCACCCCCGTTACCTTTGTTTTCCTTACAGGGATGCTTAGGGGGAAAAATCATGAGTTTTGTAAAACTAGTTGAGCTAGCTACTAGTTTTGTTTTGTTATGCTCCTCGGGTGTTAGAGACCCTAATTGTACTTCACTTGAATGTTCCTTTGGGTTGTATATTGTGGCAACATGTATATGTACCTGGTGGTTCTGGTGTAAATGATATTATATGTTGGAAATGAATGTTTTAGCCCTAATGAGGGGTCTTTTGCACTTGGTTTATCGTGTGTGATCGATTAGTAGTCCTGGCGAGAGTTGGGCAGGCAGTCCGCTGATACCCTAGGGTTCGCCCTAGGGAGAGGTGGGGCTGTCACAGACTAACCGCCCAACCCATGGCACCCAAGGGTGCAGCCTCTCATACTGGCTGAGCGTGGTACGGTGCTTTGCGCTGCCATTGTGGTTAAGGAAATAAAGTTGCGCCTTCGCTAACAGTTATAGTTTTTGGTGCAATGGTAAGCGCTTGATCCTGACAGAATCCTCGCTTAGAGGGACAAAAGGTTGTATTTGGGAATTTGGCATTAAAGTCTCCATTGTTAGAACGCATTAAAGAGGCACAAAAGAAGGATGATATGGTGCAAAAATGGTTGGAAAAAGCACAGAAAGAGGGAACCCTGGATTTTAAAGTAAGGGCTGAAGGAGTAATGAGATTTCGAGATCGAATCGTGGTGCCAAGTAATGAAGGAATAAGAAGGAAAATATTGGAGAAAATGCACCGATTTAAGTACACAGTACACACTGGGAGTAATAAAATGTACCAAGATTTAAAAGGGTTGTATTGGTGGGATAACTTGAAAAAGGAAGTGGCTAGATTTGTTCAAACATATCTTGTCTGCCAGCAAGTTAAGGCTGAACATCAGAAACGTTCGGGACTTTTGCAACCTTTAGAGATACCCGATCAGAAGTGGGAACATATTACCATAAATTTCGTGATAGGGTTGCGAAGGAATCAAAAGGGGCATGACGCGGTTGGGTGGTAGTAGATCGGTTTACTAAAATTGCACATTGTAAGGATCGAAGACAACCTAGGAGGAGGGGTGAATTAGGTAAATTAAAAACTAACCAAATTATGAGACTCTTTTTGCTCAATGTGAAATTTACCTTCTTTTCTAGATGACCACACAATGGAACAAATAATGAGAAAGCACAAATGTTCGTGAGAAGAAGAGATGAACAACTTATATTGCAAGGTAGTAAATGAAAGAGATAGGATAGCAAACCAAATTCCAAACTCCTCTTGAGTTTGAGTATCACTTTATAGAGCAAGTTTCTTCAAGTTGATCAATTACAACCAATCTTTGTGTACAAAGGAAGGATCACTTCCTCCTTGCCCCAACCCACACTTGGTCAAGTTAGGAAGTTTTACTATCACTCAGATAACTCTCACAAAACTACACTATTGAAGTAATTTTCTCATACAAGAAAAGCTTATACGAAATCTACACAACTAAGAGTACAAATCTTCTTTGAAGAGAATTTTCTCACTAAAATTGCTCTAGATCTTTTGTAGTCTCAATGTGCAAAAGTGTTTTGAGGTGGTTGAGTTTGCTCTATTTATATAAGACCAAAAAGTTTCTCTATTAAAGCTTCCAACGGATAGAAGACAGCTAAAGAGTCAACTAGCCGTTGGTAGTGTCGGACGTCCGGTAGTCTTGTTTCTTGCGTCCGACAGCAGGCAGAGAGCAAAAGAGATTTTCTTTAATTCTTTCGGGCGTCCGGTACCTTCAAGGTTTGCATCCGAAAGCAGATGATAAAGTTTGAGAAATCTTTTTCAATTCTTTCGGACGTCCGTTATCTCCAGTGCTCTGCGTCCGAAGAGTTTCGCAATTTATCGGACGTCCGATACTTTAACATTTTGCGTCCGATCCAGGTCAGTGAGTTTAGAGGAAATGTTTTAATTCTTTCGGACGTCCTGTGATGAAGTTCTTCATGCGTCCGAAGTTGCTCAATGATTGTCGGACGTCCGATCCAGTCTTTACGAGCGTCCGACAGCTTCAGCAATTTTTGTCTTTTCTAAATGCGCTCAATCTTTGAATCTCGATTGCGGAAAAGATCTTTGAAGAGAGAATTAGTAACATCCATTTGTTTTGTAAACATCAAAAGTTAGGGACCCAGATTTACAATCTCCCCCTTTTCGATGATGACAAAACAATGGATGGAGAGAAAAAATCATTGAGTCAAAACTCCCCCTTATTTAATACATAATGTATCAAAAAATTGTAAGTACCACTCCCCTTCAGAATGACTCCCCCTCACACATATACCAGAAGACTTTAAAACTTCCTGACATTCCATTTTCTTATCATCCTCATCCATTTCTCCCCCTTTTTGTCACATTAGATGATTCAAATCCATTATCCAACATCCAGAAACACAACATCAATGCCATCGCAACATCATTAATCAAGAATACCAAACAATATCAGCAATCAATATCATAAATCAGCAGTCACAGGGATACCAATCATTTAGCATTCATAAACAGAGTTAACCAAACAAAATATGACCAACAAAAGTAACGAGAAATCATTTAAAATATAAAAGTTAACCAAAGTTTACAAGCCAACTGAGTTAACTAAATAACCAGAATTCTGAGTACAGAGTACTTGAAATGTTAAAATGCAGATGATGCAAATGTCTATTATGAGATGCCTATTTAAACATAAAGTGCAAGTGCCTAAAAGTGCCTAAATTATGATCTGGGATGATCCGGGCCTCCTCCTTCTTAGGGAAAACTGAGCAGGATCCACTTCTTCGTCTTCAGTTTCCTCATCATCATCACTGTCTTTATTTTCTGGAGTCTTTCCCTTGCCTTGTGGCTAAGAACTGGAAGCACGAACCTCTGGAGTGGATTCAGTGTGTGGAGTTTGCTCAGTTGGCTCAGTCCTAGACTCCTTTTGATGTACATTTTCATCTTCTTGAGGGGTAGGAGGCACAAGCAAGTTTCTTTTGTCAATGAAAGTGGCTTGTTGTTCAGGTGACATGGTCATCATCAGATCATCTTCAAGAAGTAGGATGTGTTGTTTGAGATTCTCAAGCAAGGAAATGACCTCATGAGTGGATGAGGAAGGCTGAGTGAGTGATTTTCTGGGATGAATGGTAAAAGGTGAAACAAATTGAAACTGATCTTGAGGAGTTCTATGGGTGACAGGAGTTTCGTGACGACTCTTTGTCCTACACTCCAACACAGTTTCCTTGTAGCACCTGGTTTGTTTGGATAGAGTATTATTTGAAATATTACTTGGAATAATTACTGTAACACTTTTTGTGATGTGATGTATGTGAGATAGAAAGGTAATTGGGAATATAAAAAGATGGGTTGAAAAATGTGTTTATGATACAAGTGAAATATTATTTGAGATATTTGTGCTATCCAAACACTCCCACCATTTACCATAAAAAACCTCAGATTTTTTCTTTCAAAGTAAGCTTTTGAAAAGACAGTGGATGCACCTTCTTTTGGTGATATCTCAATGAAAGGAATCTTAAAGTGAGCAAAGATTGGTGTTAAAAATTTTTCATAGAAAAGTTTCGTACGGCTATCAGTACTGATTTTGAGCAGGAATTTGCACATTACAAAACCAAAATCAATGCGGACTTTTTCAACAAAACAGTAAAACAAGTAAAGTTCCATTTTGTTGGCATCTGTCCTATGACTATCAGTAGGAACCAACAAATTTGAAATTATTGAAAAGATGATCAGATTTTAGGGACTGAGATCCTCCAATCTAGCCTCAGCAGGAGTGTTAAAGTGTGTGTGAAAATAAGTCATCAGCTTTGCAACATGAAAATGATGATAGGCAGAAGAAAATTCTTCATATGAGAAAAAATTTACAATTTTTCCTTTGAAACCATCTTCAATTTTGGTTTTCAAAATAGCATTGACAATATCAGGATTGAAAGCAATATCGACTGAATTGACTCGAGAAACAAGATCAGTGTGTGAGGTACCTTTTCTAAGATTAGCAAAGAATTGGTGAAGCATGTCAGGGTAATAGGTATTGGGAATGGTCAGAATATGAGTCCATTTCTGGAAAGCAAAAAGTTCAAGAGCAGGTTCGAGGTCAAGCTTACGGAATTCAGAAGGGATAATGGTTCTTTGAGTGATGAAGCCCTTCTGAGAAATCCATTCGAACCTTTCCTTGGCATCATCATCGATGAATTTGGGTAATGGAGTGGATTTTTTTTCAGGTTCAGCCTCAAATTGTGCTCTGGCAGAACGCTTCTTCTTTCCATTGCGTTGACCAGTTGGCACAGCAGTCTGGACATCAGACCTTGTTCTTGGTGACTTCCTGGTAGAGGGTTCAGCAGTTTGCTGTTCCTCAGCACTTTGCTCATCAGTTTGATGTTCCTCAATTTGCCCAACAGATGGCTCAATAGTTTTCCGTGCCTTAGTTTGAGCAGTCGATTTGCCTCTGGCCGGCTGTTTCCTTTTTCCACCACGAGTTGCAGTTCCCTTCTTGGGTGATTTCGTGATAGAAGATTCGACCACTTCAACATCTTCATCTATAAGCCTGGTAGTGCATCCGGCACTGGCAGATTCTCCCCTTACTCTTACTATGATGAAATGCAGAGTGTTTTTGTTGTGGAGTATGATGCAAATGTGTATGAGACTGACTAAAAGTGCGGTATGGACTACAATGAAAGCTTGAATCATCCAGAGAGAGTGAATTTTGAGTGACTAGGGTTTCAGGTGAGAATTGGGATTTATAGGGTAGTTGGCAGTTAGAGAAACTTATAAGGGGTAATGATCTGGCAAAAGGAGTGTAAAGGCTTTGGACACATCAATTTCTTGGAACTTGTTCAGAAGAAAAACGAATTTTGAAATTTGAAAATAAGAGAAGATGAGGGGTTGCGTCTGATATAATGGATAGAAAAATGAATTGAATGAAAGAGAAGACTGACTTATAACAAGCATTTTTTGAGTGTCGGACGGCCGAACGAAGTGAGGCATCCGACACTACCGTCCGAAACAAAATTTTCTGGAAAAGGGTTTAGAACACTGTCGGACGTCCGTTACTTGATGAACGGACGTCCGACAGTGTTCTAAACCCTTTTCCAGAAAATTTTGTGTGATAATGTGTGACCAGATAATTTTTCAGAAAAACTTTTCAACAAAGCCCAATTTTGTTCTAAAACATACAAACTGATCCAGTGGAAGGGCTTTTGTGAGAATGTCAGCACTTTGATCTTTTGAGCAAACATATTGTACACAAATTTCATCTTTTTGGACGAGATCTCTAATGAAATGATGCTTTATGTCTATATGTTTTGTCCTAGAATGTTAAATGGGATTTTTTGTCAAATTTATGGCACTTGTGTGAGGGCTCGGATTTTATTTTCTTACTTTTATATTATTTTAATGGCTTAATTAATTATTTATTCACCCGTTTACTCCGAATAATTTATTTTATTCATTTTAAAACCCATTGTATGCAAAAATGTCTCTTTTATATTTTTAAAACATTCTGTTCGCGAATTTAATTTTTCTACGGCTCGTTTAGCGAGAAATAGCAAATACTCGTTTTCCGAGACAATATTCGATTCGAGAGTGTAATAGTCTTGGAGATTTGAGAACTCATGCGTTAGTTTTAAAATAGTTATTTTTGTGATTAATTACTCTAGTATTAGTCACTTATATTATCGTTACAAGAATTCCCTTTAGGTTTCGTTTTATCGCGCGCGAATTGAAAATTCGCGTATACCGAACCGGAACGGTTAATTGGAGATTTAAGAGATTTATTCTAGACTACTAGGAGTGAATAATTATAATATTAAAGGAAGTAAATTAGAGATTTAGTGCACACGTGAAACAAACCCGAGAGAAAACGGACACAAAACGCGCGCGTGTGCGCACTATTAAGAGTTGACTTTTGAAGGAATTTTAACCACAAATTCTTAAGCTTCCCCAAGAAGCTTCATTGATCAGCCTTCTCTCTCTCTCTCACTCACCATAGCCGGCCATCCCCAAGCAAGGAAGAAGAAGAAAACTCCTCACCATTTCACTCCAAATCCTACTCCAAATCACCTTAAACTTTGCATCCAACCTCAAAATTTCTTGGAGATCCACTTAAGCTAGAAGGAAGGCATCTTTCTCACGGTTTTTCTTGGGTCTTGGAGGTGCAAAATTTCTGATTTCACTCAAAGGAGTAGGAAGTAATCATCAAACCATCTAACTTTGGCTTTAATGGGTTGATCTTTGCTAGGAAGCTTGTAGCTTCATTGTTATTGTTGTTGTTTGGATTTAAATGGTTGAAGTGGGCTCTATGAACTCCCACCTTGATGGTATAGGACTGATATGATGATGATGAGTGTTGTTTGTGTTAGTTACATGATAAACAAGATGAGATTTGTTGGAAAAGTGAAAGGAAAACCGAAGGAAGTTGCGTAGGATTGATGACCAAAATCTGTCCTATTTTTCCCATGGCTTTAGTTTGAATTTTTAATGGTCAAATGACTTTGAAACTGATGTATATATGTTGTGTATGGTGTGTAGAAAGTTTCTACAAAAAATCATTTGGATTGGTTGGATAAAAATTGAATTTTGGCAAGAACAAACCTGGAAAATTCGTGTAACAGTGGTCCTCTGGCAGTGTTCTTTGAACCAACATATCTCTCTGTCCGAACATCGGAATTGCGTTCCGTTAGTGGCATTCAAAACTAGACGTCCGTATTTTTCTAACAGTATACAATTCACCTTCTAATTCGAACTGAGTCATCTGTAGTGATTGATCCAAGAGAAAGGTAGAAGCTGCAATTTGTGGCTCTATTTTCTCTCATTTACAAACTGAATTTCAAAATGATTGTTTAGATGAAATGTAACCTTATGATTCTAGTTTCCAACGCCACCGACCATTCTCAATTTTGAGTTGTATTGAGTGAGATATAGTCTAATTTCCGAACTGTACCAAAGCTGGAAAACCCTGATTTTGCTAGCCGATTGGTCTAGTTTGACTTGGGTCATGTTGTTTCGAAACTTTTGGAGTTAAACACCCACCAAATGTATATTAGATGTTTCCTGGACCTTAGTGTCACCAATAAACCAAATTGGAGTTGTTTTCATTGGGCAAAATGTTTGAAAAAGAAAAAGGAAGCAAGAAGACAGATTTGTCTTGGAAATTCCTTAAACTTTGGTAGTTTTGTTAACTACCTTCCCGTGTGAATTTTCAAATGAAATTTGATAGAAGAGTAGTCCTCATATGGAAGTTGAATTTTACCAATTTTGATGTCATTCTAAGACCATTTCAATATACAGATGTGCCAAAGTTGTTCTTCAAATCTGGAAAATGGACCGAACAATCCTTAGTTTTGACCAATTTTGAGCTGCTATATCTTGATGCTCAAAACTCCAATTCTTGTTCCATTTGTTGTGTTTGAAACTTTGATTAGAATTCTTATTTTTTTCCGAATTTCGGAGGCTAGTTCACGTTCTGTGAATTTTTCTAAATTTCCAAAGTTTACCGAAAACTAAGACTGAAACTGTCTTGTAAGTATAAGTCAGCCACCTTAAGCTGAAATTTGAATGTCTTCCATTTAGAATCTTGGAAAAGTGTCTTCTAGGAATTTTTAGTACTTTGAAACTAGTTTCCAATGGTATAAAGGTTTCCAATTATGGACCTACTGAGTGCAAGATACGATTTTTCAAAGATTGTCCCTTAAAGCTAAATTTTCGAACTTGTTGGGAAATGAGTTTTTGGAAACTCTTCCCTATCCTTGGATATTGATTGACCGTTTTAGACTTGACTTCATGAAGGAAATCAGTTTTTCCTTGTGTAATTGAACACCACTTTTGAATCTGGAATTTTGAACAAGCAAAACTCTATTTCATGACATTTTGTACAATCTCCCTTGTTAATAAGGGATTTATAAGTAATTAGTGTGTTATAGCCAATTGTTATTTGCTCAGGCGATCAAGGGGACCTTCAAGAAGAACTCGAAGCGGACGCCTAAACACTTATTTGAGTACTTACTCCCTTACTTTAATTGGTGAGTGTCAAGTGCATGAATTGTTGTGTGAGAACTCGAGAAAGAAAAATCCGATTTTAGGGTTTTACCGATTTTAGTGCACACGTTTTCTATATTTTCTTTATTATATTTATTTTACATATATTTTACAAGTAAATACAGTTTTTAAGTCATTTTCTAGTATAAGTGAGTTCACGAGAAATTTGGAGCGAATAGCGGATGTGGGACCCGCTAGTGCGTTAAGTGAGAGAAATTCGGCCAATTAGGTTAAGTTTTGTAGAAAGGCACTAAATTACTGAGTGCTAAGAGATAACTAGAGGTTGGTTAGATGCTTGGTCATTAGTGAGCTAAAGGATAAGGAAAAGATCAAAAAAGGTGACACGTGTCGCATTCTTATTGGGCCAAGTTTTACCTAACTTTCTTACAACTTTACCAAAAGCAAAAATTGACCAAAAACATCTTCAATTAAGCATCTTCTTGGCCGAAAATCCTAGAGAGAAAATAGGGAAGAAAGCTTCAACTTTTCCTTCCATTTCTTGTCCAAATCTTGAAAATCAACCGATTAAATTCCGAATTCCTCCGTAGAAATCACTTATTAAGTGAGATTGAAGGTGTTTGTGGAGTGATTTTGCAAAGGAAAGCCCTAAGTTGCTATCTTTCTTGAGGTTAAGGTATTTTTGCTTGGAACTCAACTTTTGTCCATAATAATTGCAAATTAGTGGCTTATAATGGCTAAGGAACTTGTTTTATGGATGATTTTGTGGATTAAAGTGAAGTTTGGTGAATTTATTATTTTCTTAGGAATTTTTCTGATTGCATATGATAATCATAGTTGGCTTGGATTGATGGCTTAATATGGTGTAATTTGGAGTTATTATACGTTAATTGAGGTGAATTGCAGAAAATTCCAGCTTAGGGTTTCTATATGGAAGTAATCTGCCCTGTTTTTGTACTGTATGTTCGACCTTGAGAGAGACCGAATCAGCCCTTACTCAAAACATGAAAGTTGTAGGTATTTGAGTTAGCTAACTACTGGTAAACCTTCAGCTCAATCGGAGCACCGAAACTTGTGAAATGACCGACATACCCTGACTGCCACAAGCTGCAATTCGTAAACAGGTTTGTGAATTCACCAGTTTGGGCTGCATTTGTCACCCTGAGTCGTATCCAATTAGCTTTTGGCCAAAACACAAAACGTGTAACCCTATATTTTAGCTTTCCAAAGCCTCTGAAAACACCCCAAACTGAGTTGTGTAGCCTGAGTTATTGCCGGTTAAGTCAGTGCTGACAACCAGACTGATCATAAACTTTTGGATCTGTGATTGGCAAATTCGACTTAGATAAACTATAAATTAGGTTAAGTGGCCTTCATAAACGTTGTTCCCCTCTGTCTTAGCTTCGAAATGGTACAAGGTTCCCCCCGATTCGATAACCATAGCTCCGGTTATGACTAAAATGCTACGCGATGCCAAATCTGCCGTTTAGTTTTTTTCTTCAAAATTGATTTTCAATGGTACTTTTGCACTTGTGTTGTACTTGGATGATTTTGGAGCCTATGGAAGGGCTATTGTGGTAACCTTACTTGTGTGTATTGTGAGGCTGAATTAAGGAAAATAAGGAAGCCATAAATGGCTGGAAACTTGGTAAACACAAAGGGCATGCTGCCCAATTTTCTAGGCCGCTTGGTTCCTTCAAGTTTTGAGTTGATTCTTAGTAGACGAACGGCTTTTAGGTCATTCAAGCCCCTAGGTCCTCCTGTTACCTTTTCGTTCCGAAATCACGCTTTTGCAACTTGCATTCATAGTTCATTTGGATAGGCATACGACTTGTAGTCGAGCCTCACTTGTGCTTTTGTTTACTAGAATTTGGGATGTGAAAACCTCAATTGTTTACCTTGGTTATTTTAGGGTTTCTGGGCGATTAAAGTCATTTTGGGGAAAACTTTTGAAGTATCTGCACTTGAATTGGTGAGTGTACCACTCCCCTCGATTTTTGTCTAACTTGGCATATATGCTTGCAAATTGTGACTTGAATGACTATATCATTTGTTTATTCAGTATGAGACGAGGGTGTACTTTATCACACTCGTTCTCTGGCCTGTGTGACTTGTTTCCTGTTATCTACTTGAATCTTTACCTGTGTCTAATATGAATCCTGCACACTTGAATCTGTCACTTATACTTGACATGATGTCGTTTGGACGCGTATCCAACGACCTTCCTGTGCCTGTTAAGTCTGAGCTCAACCTCATGGGTAGTTGCTTGATTCGAGCCAGCAAGGGCTCGGTCGAGGAAAGTAACGAACCATGGGTGCCTGTTCCTGGGGAATCTATGAGTATTGGAGACTCTGGATTTCCGGTATACTCGAGTATTACCAACCACTGTTACTGTTGAGGTGTTCGGGCCCGGTAAGGGGTATGTTTGGTGATCGGGATTTGGCGTTCTAAGAGGGATCTACGGACCTGTTTGTTTCATTAAACGTTGACGGAGGGTCAACGAGTTTGGATCAAGTACTGCAATGGGAACTTGGCTCCCGAGAGCCACCTGTATCCTTCCTGTCTAAGAATGTTTATTCATTTCTTAATTGCCATGTCTACGTGAGTAAATGAAAGAAATCTTCATGGTTCATGATAGCATGTATTTTGGGTACCTCATTGAGCGTAAGCTCACCCCGTTCCGTTACTTTTGTTTTCCTTACAGGGATGCTTTTGGGGAAAAATCATGAGTTTTGTAAAGCTAGTTGAGCTAGCTACTAGTTTTGTTTGTTATTGTTTTCTCGGGTGTTAGAGACCCTAATTGTACTTCACTTGAATGATCCTTTTGGGTTGTATATTGTGGCAACATGTATATGTACCTGGTGGTTCTTGGTGTAAAATGATATTATATGTTTAATATGAATGTTTTAGCCCTAATGAGGGGTCTTTTGCACTTGGTTTATCGTGTATGATCGATTAGTAGTCCTGGCGAGAGCTGGGCAGGCAGTCCGCTGATACCCTAGGGTTCGCCCTAGGGAGGGTGGGGCTGTCACAGTTGGTATTAGAGCCACGTCGCGTGGTCTCTGCGCGGATTGAGCTTGGGCCAAGTGGTGTTATGGTCCTGATTTCGTGAATGGGAGTAAAGGATTAAGTACTCTTTTGAGCATAAGTAATGAATCATGAAACGTTCTAGTTTAAACCTTTATCATGGTACTTTGGGGACAATAGATAGGTAGGTCGGATAGGAATCTTTAATATGGATGATTTACTCTTGGGACCGGCCGGCTCGAGTTGTGAATTATCCTATTTGGAGTTCTTGTACCCGGCTACTAAATGGATGCGAGCCTAGGTTAGAAATGACTTGGGCGAACTAGAAATTTGATTCCACGGAACTTCCTGCGATGTATTAGAATATCATCGAGGATGATTGATTCTTTCTAAGGTATAAATTTTGTTATTCCTGAAGATTGTGGACGGAGCCCTATAGGGGGAAAAGTTTTCGTTCGTTGCTTTTGTACTTTTGGTCTCGTTTGTCTATAGTACTTTTGGATGACCTCGCTACCTTCATGGACCTCTTTTGTTTGTATCTAACTGACTGCTACTGTGTGACTTGTTCGGTACAGTTGTGTATGTATATATACTTTTGATCTGTGTGTACTTCTTGTTACTTGCTTATGTATATAACTACCTTTAATGTTATATTCACGCTTTCGACCCTAGATTGGTTGGACCTATGGAGGGTACTCGTAGTGGAAGAGGTCGTGGACGCGGACGTAAAGCAACCCTCGAATGAAAGAGGGTAACCGGGAACCAAGGCCTGAATCAAATCCTGAACCTAGGGTCGATCCAAATGCTCAAGTAGCTGCTGCTATCCAGCGTATGACCGATCTGCTAGCCCATGTAGTGGAACACCAAGGCCAAAACCCTAATCCTCAACCTGGAAACCCTGGTAACCATGTAGAGGGCGAGGATAGAGCCCTTGAAAGATTTCAGAATTTTCCCCACCAAAATTCCTTGGAGGGCCAGACCCTGACGTGGCTGAGGAGGTGGCTGAAGAAGATGATTGATATTTTTGCCGCATTACATTATACTGAGGAGAGACAAGTGACCTTCGCTGTCTTCCAACTGGAGGGAGCAGCCCGATCTTGGTGGAATATCATAAGACTGAAATGGGAAAGAGAACAAACCCCAAGACATGGGCAAACTTCATGAGGGAATTCAACACCAAGTTTTTTCCCTCCTCTAATCCAAGAAAAGAAAGAAGATGAATTCATTCGGCTTCGCAAAGGAACTCAGACCGTAAGCCGAGTATGAGAGTCAATTTACTCGGTTATCTAAGTTTGCGCCTGAGCTGATTGTAACTGAGCAAAGAAGGGTAAGGCGTTTTGTCCAGGGATTAAATGTTGAGATTCAGAAAGACCTGGCTGTAGCTCAACTGAGCGCCTTTAGTGACGCTGTGGAGAAAGCCCAGCGAGTTGAAAATGCGAGGGTACAAGTTAGAAACTTCCAAACCAAGAAACGAGGATTTCCTGGGAGTGGCTCGGAACAAGAAGAATAAGAGTATGCCACCTAAGTTTGAAAAGGGAAATGGAGGAACGAGACTTCCGGGGACATCAGGAGGTATCACACGGGGAGGCTCGACCTGCTGCTTCTCGAGGTCCTTGCGGGTACTGTGGGAAGCCAAATCACACGGAGGATGTCTGCTGGAAGAAAGGAAGAAAATGCCTACGATGCGGTAGTGCAGATCATCATATCGCTAATTGCCCAGGCCTGTCTCGAGAAGGGAGTGAGAACCGACAACCAACCAAAGTAATTCCAACCAGTCGAAAGGAGAAGGGACTGGACCGAAAGTGTCGGCTCGAGTGTATTCCCTGGGATCACATCAAGTTCCTGACTCGTCTGAAGACGTGGAAGGTAATAAAATTTCGAGGACGAAATTTCTTTAAGGGGAGAGAGTGTGAGAACTCGAGGAAGAAAAATCCGGTTTTTAGGGTTTTACCGATTTTCGTGCACACGTTTTCTATATTTTCTTATTATATTTATTTTACATATATTTTACAAGTAAATATAGTTTTTAAGTCATTTTCTAGTATAAGTGAGTTCACGAGAAATTTTGGAGCGAATAGCGGATGTGGGACCCGCTAGTGCGTTAAGTGAGAGAAATTCGTCCAATTAGGTTAACTTTTGTAGAAAGGCACTAAATTACTGAGTGCTAAGAGATAACTAGAGGTTGGTTAGATGCTTGGTCATTAGTGAGCTAAAGGATAAGGAAAAGATCAAAAAATGTGACACGTGTCGCATTCTTATTGGGCCAAGTTTTATCTAACTTTCTTACAACTTTACCAAAAGCAAAAATTGACCAAAAACATCTTCAATAAGCATCTTCTTGGCCGAAAATCCTAGAGAGAAAATAGGGAAAGAAAGCTTCAACTTTTCCTTCCATTTCTTGTCCAAATCTTGAAAATCAACCGATTAAATTCCGAATTCCTCCCGTAGAAATCACTTATTAAGTGAGATTGAAGGTGTTTGTGGAGTGATTTTGCAAAGGAAAGCCCTAAATTGCTATCTTTCTTGAGGTTAAGGTATTTTTGCTTGGAACTCAACTTTTGTCCATAATAATTGCAAATTAGTGGCTTATAATGGCTAAGGAACTTGTTTTATGGATGATTTTGTGGATTAAAGTGAAGTTGGTGAATTTATTATTTTCTTGGGAATTTTTCTGATTGCATATGATAATCATAGTTGGCTTGGATTGATGGCTTAATATGGTGTAATTTGGAGTTATTATACGTTAATTGTGGCGAATTGCGGAAAATTCCAGGCTTAGGGTTTCTATATGGTAGTAATCTGCCCTGTTTTTGCACTGTATGTTCGATCTTGAGAGAGACCGAATCAGCCCTTACTAAAAACATGAAGGTTGTAGGTATTTGAGTTAGCTAACTACTGGTAAAATTTAGCTCAATCGGAGCACCGAAACTTGTGAAATGACCGAAATACCCTGACTGCCACAAGTTGCAATTCGTAAACAGTTTTTTGTGAATTCACCAGTTTGGGCTGCATTTGTCACCCTGAGTCGTATCCAATTAGCTTTTGGCCAAAACACAAAACGTGTAGCCCTATATTTTAGCTTTCCAAAGCCTCTGAAAACACCCCAAACTGAGTTGTGTAGCCTGAGTTATTGCCGGTTAAAGTCAGTGCTGACAACCAGACTGATCATAAACTTTTGGATCTGTGATTGGCAAATTCGACTTAGATAAACTATAAATTAGGTTAAGTGGCCTTCATAAACGTTGTTCCCCTCTGTCTTAGCTTCGAAATAGTACAAGGTTCCCCCCGATTCGATAACCATAGCTCCGGTTATGACTAAAATGCTACGCGATGCCAAATCTGCCGTTTAGTTTTTTTCTCAAAACTGATTTTCAATGGTACTTTTTGCACTTGTGTTATACTTGGATGATTTTGGAGCCTATGGAAGGGCTATTGTGGTAACCTTACTTGTGTGTATTGTGGGCTGAATTAAGGAAAATAAGGAAGCCATAAATGGCTGGAAACTTGGTAAACACATTAGGGCATGCTGCCCAATTTCTAGGCCGCTTGGTTCCTTCAAGTTTGAGTTGATTCTTAGTAGACGAACGGCTTTTAGGTCATTCAAGCCCCTAGGTCCTCCTGTTACCTTTTCGTTCCGAAATCACGCTTTTGCAACTTGCATTCATAGTTCATTTGGATAGGCATACGACTTGTAGTCGAGCCTCACTTGTGCTTTTGTTTACTAGAATTTGGGATGTGAAAACCTCATTGTTACCTTGGTTATTTAGGGTTTCTGGGCGATTAAAGTCATTTGGGGAAAACTTTTGAAGTATCTGCACTTGAATTGGTGAGTGTACCACTCCCCTCGATTTTTGTCTAACTTGGCATATATGCTTGCAAATTGTGACTTGAATGACTATATCATTTGTTTATTCAGTATGAGACGAGGGTGTACTTTATCACACTCGTTCTCTGGCCTGTGTGACTTGTTCCTGTATCTACTTGAATCTTTTACCTGTGTCTAATATGAATCCTGCACATTTGAATCTGTCACTTATACTTGACATGATGTCGTTTGGACGCGTATCCAACGACCTTCCTGTGCCTGTTAAGTCTGAGCTCAACCTCATGGGTAGTGCTTGATTCGAGCCAGCAAGGGCTCGGTCGAGGAAAGTAACGAACCATGGTGCCTGTTCCTGGGGAATCTATGAGTATTGGAGACTCTGGATTTCCGGTATACTCGAGTATTACCAACCACTGTTACTGTTGAGGTGTTCGGGCCCGGTAAGGGGTATGTTTGGTGATCGGGATTTGGCGTTCTAAGAGGGATCTACGGACCTGTTTGTTTCATTAAACGTTGACGGAGGGTCAACGAGTTTGGATCAAGTACTGCAATGGGAACTTGGCTCCCGAGAGCCACCTGTATCCTTCCTGTCTAAGATGTTTATTCATTTCTTAATTGCCATGTCTACTTGAGTAAATGAAAGAAAATCTTCATGGTTCATGATAGCATGTATTTTGGGTACCTCATTGAGCGTAAGCTCACCCCGTTCCGTTACTTTTGTTTTCCTTACAGGGATGCTTTTGGGGAAAAATCATGAGTTTTGTAAAGCTAGTTGAGCTAGCTACTAGTTTTGTTTTGTTATGTTTCTCGGGTGTTAGAGACCCTAATTGTACTTCACTTGAATGATCCTTTTGGGTTGTATATTGTGGCAACATGTATATGTACCTGGTGGTTCTGGTGTAAATGATATTATATGTTTAATATGAATGTTTTAGCCCTAATGAGGGGTCTTTTGCACTTGGTTTATCGTGTATGATCGATTAGTAGTCCTGGCGAGAGTTGGGCAGGCAGTCCGCTGATACCCTAGGGTTCGCCCTAGGGAGAGTGGGGCTGTCACATGTTGATAAATGCTTTAATTGTTAATTGTGTATTATGGAATTGTTGAGAAGAGTGTGTACTTTACTGCACTCGCTCTCCCTTAAGTGATGCTACAATTGAATTGTGCTATGTGAATTAAGTGAAGTGTTGCTATTGCAAACCATATTTGTGTTGTGATGTCAAGTGGAGTGAACCTCCTCGACTTATGTGTATACTCGTGGGGACGCCTCGTCCTCTCTTTCTTTTAATTATGCGATACTTATTACTTGAATACATATGATCGGTAATTGTTCATAAACATGTCTAACTCGTAAGCCCTGAGCGGATGCATGTACTACACCAATCTAGGTGGGAGGTGCCTCTCATACCGTCTCAGTGCTATAATCGGTTCCCTGAGCGATAGCATATACCACAAAACCCTAAACAAATAATCAGTTCCCTGAGCGATAGTATGTATCACACCGATTCGGGTGGGAGGTACCTCTCATGTCGACTCAGAACCCTAAACCATTTTCAGTCGATTGGAGTGATGTCTCATCGACCACTGAGCGATAGTATGTACCACACCAATTTGGGTGAAGGTACCTCTCATGTCGACTCAGAACCATAAACAAAGAATAAGTCGATTGGAGCGATGTCTCATCGACCACTGAACGATAGTATGTACCACACTGATTCGGGTGAGAGGTACCTCTCATGTCGACTCAGAACCATAAATGGAGTAAATGAAGTTCTACGGACTTAATTACCTACCCGGGTGATGGAGTGTCATTACGAGGAGGTATTGGATTGAACTTTGGCAAAGCAAGTGGAAATCAGTTCTTGAGAGCTCCTGTATCCTACTCAAGTGTGTTTAATTGTAAATCATGAATTACTTGAATGTTATAGCTTTATTTCTCGCTTAAATGATATTGTTATTTGAACTACATGTTTTGCATGTTTTCTTGGCCTCACGAGCATTCGCTCACCCCATTCCATTTGTTATTCATTAACAGGAAAGTGATGTGAAGGAAGTGATTGGAAGATATTAGTGAAGGCTAGTCTTTTGTGTAGTTTGGTATGTTGTAACTGATCTTTGAGAAAATTGTGAGATTTAGAACTCGATGTAGTTGACTGAGATTTATATCCACGGATGTACTTGTGCAATAAAATATTATAGTCATGTTATTATTTTGGCATATTTAGATGAAATCATTGGAATTGATCTGTCTTTCATTTGAGCATTGAAGTGACTTCCGGCGAGAGTTGGGCAGGCGGTCCGCCGAACCCTTCGATTCACCTTAGGGGAAGGTGGGGTCATCACAACTTGTATTATCATAGTACACAGGCACACAACCATATACTAATCCAAATTCATTCAAGGTACTTTTCATCCACATTAATTGAGCACAACATGCACCGACGGCAACATATTCCACTTCGGCCGTAGACAAGGAAATAGCATTTTGTTTCGTACTTAACCAAGACACTAAGCAATTATCAAGAAAGTGGCATGTTCCACTTGTACTCTTTCTATCTATTCTACATCCACAAAAGTCAGCATCCGAAAACCACATAAAGGAAATTCATGACATCTAGGATACCAAAGACCATAGTTCAATGTTCTTTCAAGTATCTAAAAATTCTTTTCACAGCAACCAAGTGAGATTCTTTTGGACAAAATTGGAAACGAGCACACAAGCAAACAACAAACATGATATCAGGTCTACTTGCGGTTAAATAAAATAAGCTGCCAATCATACCTCTATACTTCTTTTCATCAATATTTATACCTTCTTCATCCTTGTCAAGTTTGGTAGATGTGCACATTGGTGTTCCAACTTGCTTTGATTCCTCCATACCGAATCTTTTGAGCAGCTCCTTGGTGTATTTAGTTTGATTAATGAATGTTCCTTCTCGAGTTTGTTCCACTTGAAACCCAAGGAAGAAATTCAATTCTCCCATCATGCTCATCTCAAACTCTTTTTGCATAATAGTGAAAAAATCCTTGCACAAACACTCATTAGTAGCACCAAAGCAAAGATAATATAAACATATATTTCCACAATTAGTAGATCATTGGAGCATAGTTTGGTGAAAAGAGTGGTGTCTACAATGCCCCTTTTAAAACCATTTTCAAACAAGAAACCACTTCAGCGTTCATACCATACTCTTGGAGTTTGCTTTAAACCATACAAAGCTTTTGAGAGTTTAAATACATGATTTGGAAACATTTCATTCTCAAAACCGAGAGATTGGTCAACATATACTTCTTGATCAATAAAATCATTTAAGAAAGCACTTTTAACATCCATTTGAAATAATTTAAAATCCTTGAAACATGTAAATGCCAAAAACATTCTAATTGATTCTAGTCTAGCTACGGAAGCAAATGTTTCATCAAAGTCTAATCTTTCTTCTTGAGCATACCCCTTAACTACTAGTCTAGCCAGAAATTGAATCTACACTATAAAATGAAGTAAAAGTAATAAAATTAACACTAGAAAGCTGCTAGAGATATGAAATTCCTTACTACTCTTGCCAATGAGATTACCGGTCAATTGAATGTTATTATCTTGGCTAGTTATAGCGTAAGTTCCTAATGTATGTCAAACCTACTCTCGTAGTGAATAAACTATACTTGTAATTAAGTCATACCTACTCTCATGGTTACGAAATTAATTACAAACTCATTCCTTCTATGAAATTACATGAAACAATTCACCAAAACCACATAGGTGCACATCTGCTCTCGTGAGTGAACTCCCTAGGTTCATCACTTCCTTGAACTAGTGTTAAATTCCAATTATTATTGTAAACTTAATACCTTAAGATTATCACAATTAATGGCTGGTCAATCATGATTAGATAAGCAAAAGCGATAAATAACTTGCCCAAAATAATATCATCAAATAACCAATTAAACATCACTAACAAGATAAAGAAAGTTCATCCATAACTCTAGGCATAAACTTTAGCAAAACATGAAAACAAACACCAAACTTGGATTATAGTTAAACATGAAATCAAATA
Source organism: Coffea humblotiana (assembly GCA_023065735.1). Lineage (NCBI taxonomy): Eukaryota > Viridiplantae > Streptophyta > Magnoliopsida > Gentianales > Rubiaceae > Coffea > Coffea humblotiana. The sequence goes on from CM041216.1 coordinate 18,104,389, forward strand.
CAAAAGAGAAAGTGATAGGAGAGAAGTCACCCTTGTGATATGAGCTTCAAACTCTCTTCAAATCTTTATCAAAATATAACTACAAATACAAGGAGGATAAACCACGCTAACTACTCTATGCTACCCTAACTAATGAACTAAGGAAATTCTGGTGAGAACTACATTTTTGTGGAGTTTCTCTAGCCTTCCAAAGTTGTGAAAATGTCCTCCAAAGGCTACTATTTATAGAGGATTAAAGCTCTAGATGAGTTGTTTCTAGCTATCATCTTTCGCTTTTGAAACTCCCAAAGGTTGTTTCTCCAACTTTCCACACTCTTCTTGGTCAGATATAGCTGAAATTGCTTGGTGGAATTGAGTTGGAAAGTTGTGTGAACCAAGAACAAGTTACAGAGTAAGTTGCACTGAAAATGATGAATACGCGACCTTGAAAACGCGACCATAGGTCGCGTATTGCACCCCTGTAGGCTTGCACTTTCTGGACAGAATTGATCCTTGCTTTGTTTTTTGTCAAACTTCAACCAATATTTTCTAGATGATAGAGACTGAACTAGCTCTTATGCAAAACATGAAAGTTGTATCTCTTTGAGTTAGCTTTCCAATGCATCAAGAATCATCCAATTTAGAGCTCTTTGGACCGATAAAAACCAAAATACCCTTAAATGGTCAATCTCCTCTTTTAGCTTTTGACAGTGAAAATGCACTTCTGTATTTAGACATTTTGACAATGAAAACGACTGAGCTGCATTTTGATGTCTTCATACCAAATGTATATCTATTTCTTACCTTCAAAATAGGTCGCGAGAGAGCAGAACGTACTGCCCTGCCCCGCCAAGGCGAGCAGTGCTGCTATTCGGCAGTCACTCGCTTTGATCCTGAGCCTGTAAAGGGGTTGTGGATACTGTTGTACGAACATGTTGAGACAAAGAAGTTCTGACTAATCAAGTAGGAGTTTACCCATGAGAGTAAGAGGCGTCTTTTTTCTTTCATGGAGGTGGGAGAGTCAAGGACGGGCGAGCTGTCTCAGAGACGGAGTGGCTTTCGTATAAGAATCACCTCAATCCGATATTTGTAACTCAATATATATCCAAAATACCAAAAGATGTCAAAACTGAAAAACTTGCATTTCATCTTTTGAGTATTTTGCATTTCATGTCTTCTTTTTTATCACTTCAAATCATCATCAATCATTTAATTATCTTCTCAATGTACTCCATTTGATGATTGAATCATTAAACCTATAAAAACATGAAGTTTTCACTATTAAAATCTATAGAAATGTAATTTTTACATTTTAAATCATAAAATGCATATTTTTACTAGAAACTTAGTTCATTAGGTATAAAACTAAATAAAACACACCAAAACTAAGTAAGAAAATGTGAGAACCCGAAAATTTTCACATTTTTCAAGTATTATTTTATTTCCTCGCCCGTATTTTTATACTGTCCTTGAAAATATTAAATGTTTTATACATTTTACAAGTAAGTATAATTTTTAAATCATTTTCCTAATATAAGTTAGTGTACGTTAATTCGAAGTGCATTTTTCGACGTGGGACCCGCTAGTGCGATATAATTTTGCCGATTAGGCGCTGAAGTATTAAGTAATATTATTTTCCATGGTACTAGGAGATGATTAGAGGTTAGCTAGATAGATGAATTATTGGAAGTGAGAAGATAAGCTTAAAACCATTCAAAGGGCCAAGTGTCGCAAACCGATTGGGAGTTGGACTTTGACCAAGAATGTTAACCTTTACCAAAACCAAATTTTGACCCAAAATTCATCCCATTTTTCACTCTCTTGGCCGGCCCTCTTGACAAGAAAACAAGAGAGAGCTTCTTCCATTTCTAGCTTCCAAATTCACTCAAATCTTGAGTTCCAACCGACCAAATCGCAAACCCTTCCATACAAGTGACCACTAAGGGAAACTAAGGGCTTTGGTGGAGTTGATTTGGAGGAGAAAGACTAAGCTACCACTTTCCTTGAGGTTCTAAGGTAAATTTGCTAAGAACACCCCTCCTTGCTTCTAATAGATGGAAATTAGTGGCTTGTGGTTGCCACTTTGGTGGTTTTGTGCATTATTTCTTGGTTATGAGTAGTGATATGTGGATTTTTAGTTTATAGTGAATTTTTCTGCCCTGTTCTGACCAGTGTTTTTCGGCCATGATGGAGGCCGAATTGGACTTAGCTCAAAACATGAAATTGTAGAGAATGTAATCTAGATTATGTCTGTAAACTTTCAGCTCAATCGGAGTATTGTAGCCTGTGAAATGACTATTTTACCCCTGCTGCCCTGTTTCTGCCAAAACTGGAAATCAGCATCTGTAATTGGCTCTTTTGGCTGGGAGGATGAATGAATTAGCTTTTGATGCCTTCTTAAGAATTGTAGCCTTGTATCTTAGCTATCGAATGGCTTTTGAACCAATCGAATCGGAGTTGTGTGTGCCGAGATATGACTGAATAAATCAGGACTGCTAGTTGAATTTCACAGTGAGCTTTGAACTGGAATATCTGGGTCTTTTTGGGTAAATTTGACTAGGTTACGTTGAGAACTGGGTTGCGGTGTCTTCATAAGAATTGTAGAGCTATGTCTTAGCTTCGAAACAGTATAAAGTTTACCTCAATCCGATAGGTGTAGCTTCGGTTGTGACCAATACGCTAAAAGATGTCAAACCTGTCATTTTGTTCCTTGTCTTAAACCTTAATCCCGATCCCTTTTCTAGTTTGGTTTTGTAATTGAATGACTTTTAACCTTTTTAACGGCTATTGTAATGAGATTATTTGTATGTGATTTTGGGGGCTGATTGAGGAAAATAATGAAGCCATAAATGGCTGAAAAATAGATAAATACAAAGGGCGTGCTGTCCAAATTTGCACTCAAATGGCGATTTCAAATTTTAAGAGCAGAAATAAGTTTTACAACTATTTTACTCATGTCTTTTGGACTAAATGCACTCTTTTTACTTCCAAAATCATACTTATACATTGTACTATTAGTTATTCGGATTTTCTTTGATTCATCAAACATTTTGATGGTTGAACCGTAATGTGTTTTCTTGATTACTCTTAGGGTTCCTTGGTGACTAAGGTGTTATCCGGAAGGAATACTTTGGACGTTATTTTGCTTGTTTAGGTGAGTGTTCTGTATACGTTTTGTTTTTATGATTATGTGACGTGTTATGACTATTTGGATTGTTTGATTAAATGTTAAATGGTTTCAATGATTGCTAAAATGATTTTTGCTAGGCGAGTGTGTACTTTATCGCACTCGACCTAAGCGAACATGAAATTTTCAATGATTGAATGATTAAATGTTAATTGTGCATGAATGTAAGCCTTCGGGTGAACTGGGCCCTGCCCTTTGTTACTGGTCGACTCGAGCCAGAAGCGGATTCGGTCGGGCGATTAGTGACCTGGGTGAATGTTTGGTATACTCGAGTATGACCACGAAGTTGGCGGAGACTGGGGAATGAAATGAATGAACGAATGACAAGAAAATGAAGGAGTTTTCACTTACAAACATGTTTTAATGATCGGAGAAATAAGGAAAATGTTAGGCGAATGAATGAATGAACGAATGGCTCCTCGTGAGCGTGTATCCTTTTAATGAATGTGTTATTATTGCTTTCATATTATAAATGCTTCTAAATTACTTGTTATCCCTTGGTTGATGCCCTTGTCTAATTGCTTGGTTATGTATATAGAACCTCTGGGTTTTTAGCTCATCCCACGCCATTTGTTTTCCTTACAGGGGTTGCGAGCGGGCGAGAGACCTGTATAGAATAGCATAGTAGTTCCTTTTGTATATTTTGGCTTTTGTACTCGCTCTAGTGCTTGGATAGGGTTGGAGTGTATTGAGAATGTAAAGCTTTTGTTTCGGAACTGTACTTCTGTTTGAGATGGGGATGAATGTAAGGATATGTTTCAATTTGGGGCATTGTGTTTTGTTTCGTTTTTTTTCGAGGTTATATCTTGTTCTGTTCGGAGAGAGTGATCGAGTCTGGCGAGAGTTGGGCAGGCGGTCCGCCGAACCCTTTGGTTCGCCTTAGGGGAAGGTGGGCTGTCACAGAAAACACATTAAAAACATGTGAAATATGCACTTATCAAGCTCCCCACACTTGAACCATTGCTTGTCCTCAAACAATCCACTGATAATCAACTACAATGATTCAAGAGGTGAAACAATATATGCACTATTTCTAATTTAATTCCTCATAACTCGACAAACATCATTATACAATTGTTCAATTTACACTAAATACTCATAATGTCAAGTAAAGAAAGATAATTATACCCTAATTTTAACAAGTTAAATTTAATCTATCATCCTAATTTAATTTCACAAATAAGCAAATCATATAGTCAATGTACAGCTATCCTTCTCCTTCAATCATCTTTTTCTCAATTTCACAACTAAGAGGGATTTATTCACACTAATTTTACTCAAATAGTGAAAATGTCTTTCGACGCAAAGATTGACACTTTTAGGTGAAGAGTTCCGGTTACTCAACATTTCACTTATTTAAATTGCTATGCATACTTTTAATTCAAGTACCTCTTTACGGGAATGTTGACATTTGTAAATGTCAACCCCCGATTACTCGGTACAAGAATTTTTGGAGTAGAATAAAAACTCTTATTCTTCTACTCTTTTTTTTTCTTTTTCTTTTCTTTTTTTTTCTTTCTTTTGTTTTTTTTTCTAAAGTAAAAGACAATAGATGGACATTCCCTCTTAGCAAATATATAAGAATAATCAAAGGAAGAGTATAGTTTTTATTGACTATATCAATCACTTATTTGCAAAATCAAGTAAAGAGGAGAAATCTCATCAACCATGTAAAATTATATGCATAATTCTCCCTACTTTATAGGATATACTTTCTAAAATGCAAAAATTCCAATTGCATAATAACCATTTCCAAGTCAAATGTACATATAAAGTTTTAACAAGTAGAAGAACCACAATGCTCAAGGTTGGAACAAATTGGCCCTTTTTAAAACAAAGACAAAAATTGCAAAACATTTTGGGCCATAGTGAAATATTGGAAAAGATTTTGAAAAAATGTTGACAGAGTTTTTCCTTGTAATTGGATGAAACTCCTTGCCAACAAACCCAAATTCAAGAAAATTTTCCACATAGAAATTTTTTCAAGTACAATTCCAACATTTCTAATGCATTTAAATCCACAAAATATCATTGCATGACATAAAATAGCAAGCTAATTATTCCCCTCCCCCACACTTAAATTTCACATTGTCCTCAATGTGAGAAAGGAAAAATAATGAAAGTAAGAGAAAGTAGTACTCCCTTATTGAACTTCCACTATCCAAATCCATGGCCATGCGATGAATTTCCAACCTTATTTGCAAAAAAAAAAAAAAGAGAATTCAATTAATACACCACTTCAAATGGCAAAATCAAAATAAAACAACAAAGTAAAAACTTGCAACGATCAAGAAGTAAGCATGCAAATCAAGGAAGAAGGGGAAAGTGATCAAGCAAGTGGAACCATACAATGTTCAAGGGATAAAAACATGAAATGAGCTAATCTTTACTAATCAAGTATATGCATTAGTATCCAAAACAAAGGGAAGCTAATTTCACAATATAATCCCATCATCATGAACAAGGTAAGTTCCATTTATACATTTTGTTATCAATGATCAAGTCCCCTCAAGTACAAAAGTTATCTCAAAATGGAGGTAAACACACCCAACCAAAATATAAATGACCTTCTTGAGAACTCATGACATACTAAAAACCATTGAACTGCAAAGATTATAAGTGCATTTATGAATTTCGTCAATTAAGGCCATATTCAATTCACTCTTCTTTTAGAAA
>CM041216.1:18110330-18259467 GCA_023065735.1 Coffea humblotiana
TAAAATACTACGAGATGCCAAATCTGCCATTTAGTTTTTGTCTTCAAAATTGATATTTGCTTTACTATTGCACTTGTGTTGTACTTGGATGATTTTGGAGCCTAATGGAAGGGCTATTGTGGTAACCTTACTTGTGCGTATTGTGGGGCTGAATTAAGGAAAGAAGGAAGCCATAACTGGCTGGAAATTGGTAAACACAAAGGGCGTGCTGCCCAAATTTTATACACAAGATTTAAGTAGAGTTACACTTATCTTGAGTAAAACTTTGAGGACGAATCTAACTCGATTTGTCTAGGTTATTCGAGTTTCCTTTTGTGGAGATATATAAGTTGAATTTCGGCCGAAACTTGTAACCCTTGGAATTTACAACTGATAGAAATACGTTCCTTTCATTTCTTCGACCCAAACGCATTTTGCACATATAATGGCTTCAAAATTTCACCGTTTGAAAAGTGATCAAGGGTTTTACGAATAGTCTCTAAATAAGTCTCAATTACTTGATTCTCGTTAAACCGAAATGTTTAAGTTTCGAGCCTTAGTTACTTTTCAATGCTCTTAAACAACATTTCCTCGCAGATTTGAACTCCAAGAGCGGAGTAATACCCAAAACCAACGTGTAAAGACACTGCATCTGTTGTGAGTGTACCATCCCCTTAAATTGGTGCTTATCTGATTCATCTGTACTTGCAACTTGATTATCTGTGACTTTTGTATATTTCGTATGAAACGAGGGTGTACTTTATCACAATCGTTTCTCTCATCTGATTATTCTGGTTCCTGTATACTGTATAAATCTGTATTTGTTCTCTGTATCTGTTATCTGTACCTTTTTTCTGTATTTGTTGATGTCGTTTGGAGGATTAAATCCAACTACCATTCTATGACCTTTGAGCTCAAAACCGGGGCTAGTTACTCGAGTCGAACCGGCAAGGGCCGGTCGATTAGATAACGAACCACGGTAGTCCACTCTAGGGAATCTTTGGGTATTGGAGACTCTGGATTTCCGGTATACTCGGAGTATTACCAACCACTGTTACTGCTGAGGTGTTCGGGCCCGGTGAGGGGTATGTTTGGTGGACGGAATCGGTGTTAAAGTGGTGCTCTACTGGACGGATTACTTTATTTGAAAGTTGACGGAGTGTCAACTACTATTTGATCAAGCTCCGATGAAGCAATGAGAACTTTGGCTCCTGAGAGCCACTTGTATCCTTTCCATTTGAAGTATTTATTCATTTTCCCTATCTGGTGTGTACAACTGCATGATTGATATGTGAAATGCCATGATTCGTGACTACTTGTACTTTTGGTACCTCATTGAGCGTAAGCTCACCCCCTTCCCGTTATCTTTGTTTTCCTTACAGGGAACGACACTTTTGAACCGTGATTTTGAAGAAAAGGTCGAGCTAGTATAAATGTTCTTTTGTTACGCTCTTTTGTAATCAAAACCCTAATTTTACTTCGAACAAGTATTTCCCTTGACTTGTAAAGTTCCAACGTATGTATATAAGTAATTATTCATGTTTTCTCCGTATATTTGTTGATGAATGTATGCCTTTGTGTTCTTGATTTGGTAAGCTCCGATTGTTGGGTTTCTTTGGGTTCGATCGCGCGTAAGTTAGGGTTTGTGTGATTCGACTTCGTAGTCCTGGCAAGAGCTGGGCAGGCGGTCCGCCAAACCCTTTGGTCGCCTTAGGGGAAGGTGGGGCTGTCACACATCTCCACAAGGGTAGTAGCTTGTTACACCATTGGACAGGAAACCTCTTCTTGCGCACGTGCAACCACACCCAATTTCCAGGTTCAAAAAACCATCTTTTGACGACCCTTGTTTGCTTGCTTAGCAACTTGTGTAATTCAATGCTCACTATTGAAACGAACCTTTTCATGTAGCTTCTTCACATAATCAGCCTTTTTAACACCATCTAAATTAACACACTCAGAAAATGGCAAAGGTGACAAATCTAGTGGTATCAAAGGATTAAAGCCGTAAACAATCTCAAATGGTGAATAGAGAGTAGAACTATGCACAGAATGATTTTATGCAAACTCAACATATGGTAAACACTCTTTCCATGTTTTAATGTTTTTCCTATAGCACGTAAGAGTGTAGAGAAGGTCCTATTGACGACCTCAATTTGGTCATCAGTCTGGGGATGACTAGTAGTAGAAACTACCAGTTTATGCCTAACTTTTCCCACAGAGTTTTCCAAAAAAAAACTCAAAAATTTTACATACCTATTAGAGACAATGGTCCTCAGCACTCCATGCAATCTAATGATTTCTTTGAAAAACAAATTTGCAACATGAGATGCATCATCAGTTTTATGACAAGGGATGAAGTGTGCCATTTTTGACGACCTATTGACAACAACAAAGATACTATCATTCCCTTTCTTAGTCCTAGGTAGTCCTAAAACAAAGTCCATAGAAATGTCTATCCAATGTGCACTAAGAATTGGTAAAGGTGTATAAAAACCATAGGGTTGAAGTTTGGATTTAACTTTAAAACAAATGATGCATCTGGCCACAACTCGCTCCACATCCCACTTCATTTTAGGCCAGTAAAAGTGCTCTTGAAGGACTACTAGACTTTTGGAAACTCCAAAGTGCCCCATCAATCCACCTCCATGTGATTTCCTAACAAGCAAAGTTCGAATAGAACAATTAGGAGCACACAATCTATTGAGGTAGAATAGAAAACCATCATGGATGAAGAACTTACCATGCTCGGCTTACCACATGTAGAATAAATTGAAGCAAAATCTAGATCATTAGTATACAATTCCTTAACTAGTTTAAAACCAAGCAATTTAGCATCAAGTACAGTGAGTAAGGAATGTCTTCGTGAAAGTGCATCAGCAACCACATTGGTTTTTCCTACTTTGTACTTAATCACATAAAAAAATGTATCTATGAAAGTAACCCACCGGACATGACGCTTACTCCACTTGTGTTAAGACTTAATGTGCTTAATTGACTCATGGTCAGTGTGGATAACAAACTCTCTTGATCTCAAGTAATGTTGCCAAGTTTCTAAAGTTCTAACTAATGAGTACAACTCTTTATCATAAGTAGAATAATTTAATACTGCCCCATTTAGTTTCTCACTAAAATATGCAATAGATTTACCCTCTTGCATAAAAAACAGCCTTAATACCAACACCTAAAGCATCACAGTCAATTTCAAGTCTTATCAAAACTTGGTAGTGCAAGTAGTAGTGCGTGCGTGAGCTTGTGTTTAAGTAATTGAAAGGCTTTTTCTTGGCCTTCACCCCATGCAAACTTTTTATTCTTTTTAACAACAGCAGTCAAACGTGCAGCAATAATATTAAAATCTCTAATAAATCACCTATAGAAACTTGCTAAACCATGAAAGCTGCGTACCTCTCCAACTGACTTAGGAGTTGGCCACTCTTGAATGGCCTTTACCTTGGCTTCATACACTTTTATACCCTGCTCATTCAGAACAAAGTCTAGGAAGACAAGCTGGTTGGTGCAAAAAGAGCACTTCTTGAGATTAGCATATATCTTTTCTCTTCGAAGTACTTCAAGAACAGATTTCAAATGTTCAACATGCTCCTCTAAAGTTTGACTATATACCAGAATGTCATCAAAACACACAATCACAAATTTTCCTAGGAATGGATGAAGAACATATTCATTAACTGCATGAATGTACTAGGTGCGTTAGTTAATCCAAATGGCATTACTAACCATCCATGCAGTCCATGTTTAGTTTTAAAGGCAGTTTTCCATTCGTTGCCCTCTTTCATCCTAATTTGATGATAGCCATTTTTTAAATCTATTTTCGTGAAAATAACAACATCATAAAACTCATCTAGCGTATCATCTAATCGAGGCATAAAGTGTCGATATTTTACCGTTATCACTTTGACAGCCCTGCAATCGGTTCACATGTGCCAACTTTCATCTTTTTGAGAACCAATATAACAAGTACCATGTATGGATTTAAACTTTCTCGCACCCATCCTTTAGTCAAGAGCTCATGGACTTGTCATTGTAGCTCCTTGGTCTCTTCTAGTCCCATTCGATATGCTACTTTGTTTGAAAATGCAGCACCAGGTACCAAATCTAACTGATGTTCAATCCCCCTGATTGGTGGTAGTCCACTTGGAATTTCATCGGGAAAGACATCTTTGAATTCCTACAAGAGAGAAGCAACACTAGAAGGTAATGTGTAAGTGAGTTCACTAGTAATTAGCATCACCTCTTTGCACAAAAGTACAAATAAAGGTGTGTGATTGCCTAAACTCTCCTTACTCCCTTAGTTCTCACTATCATAGTGTGTTTCCTCTCTTATTTTCCCCTTTCGCCGACTTATCTACCATCTTTGCCCTCGCATTTTGCTCAGCTCTTTCACTCTTTGAATCCTCTTTCTTTTTCCTCTCGGCCTCACACTCTTTTTGAAGTCTCTCTTGATCTTTACGAACTTGACTTGGTGTCAATGGTACAAGAGTGAATTTTTGGCTCTCATGCTTGAAGAATTTGTTTGTGACACCATCGAAGCTAACTCCTTTGTCGAATTGCCATGGTCTACCCAACAAAACATGACATGCCTACATCGAAACCACGTCACACAAGACTATGTCTTCATATCGTTCGATGCGGAAAGGAACTTGGACTTGTTTGGTCACTCGAACATCTCTGTTGTCATTCAACCACTGTAATCTGTATGGTCTTGGATGTCGTAATGTTGGGAGTGATAATTTTTCAACCATCATAAGACTTGCTATATTAGCACAGCTTCCCCCATTAACTATCAAACTACACATTTGCCTTTGATGTCGCATCGAGTGTAGAAGATATTTCCTCTCTGCAAGTTGTCCACTTCCTTGGCTTGAGTAGCTAAGGCGAGTCTAATGACAAGTCTGACTTGTTCATCTACTGGAAACTCTTCTCCTTCCTCCTCTTCCATGAGTGGAGGCATATCCTCGTACTCCACTTCATCGTCTATGACTATTTCTCCATTAGGTAGAATAATCATGGTCCACTGGTTTAGGCACTGACTGGTGATATGTCCTCGGCCCTGACATCTAAAGCACTTGGTGTCGCGATTTCTGGTCTTAACCGAATCCACATGAGGTCTAGATGCTGGTTTGGTCCTTCTTGTCTCAGCTTTGGAGTATTGAAGCTGACCAATCCTTTATCTTCTTTCTTTGGCTATGAAAATCGAGTAAAGGAAGGTGAAGATCGGTTGTAATTTCTCGATTGACCCCTCCTCTTATTTCTCCTCTCGATTTTGATGGCCTTCTTCACGAAATCCCCCAGCTCTACATAGTATTGTAACTCGACTTGTTCTGCTATTTCGGGTTTTAAACCTCCATGAAACCTAGCCATTGTGGCTTCCCTGTCTTCCACAACGTCAGCCCGCAACATTAAGACTTCCATCTCCTTGTGGTAGTTTTCGACACTTCGAGCTCTTTGTTGAAGATGTTGAAGCTTCTATAACAAGTTATGGTAGTAGTGACTTGGGACGAAACGCTTCATCATAAGTTGTTTCAGCTCAGCCCATGTCTGAACAGGTTAGTTCCCCACTTCATCTTCGGCTGGTTGAAACTTGGTCCCACCAGATGACTGCATAATCTGTAAACTCCACCACTGCCAATTTTACTTTTTGCTTCTTGGAGTAGGCGTTGCAGTCGAATACCAGCTCGATCCGCTTCTCCCATTCTAGGTACAAATCTAGATCCAACCTTCCCTGGAACGATGGAATCTTCATCTTGATCTCTTTTATGGAATCACCAACCGGTTTAGTGTTGCGCCTAGGTCTCCTTTGCCTCAACTCATATCCACCCTCGAAATTAGAATCACTTGATTCTTGCTCATTGGCTTTCCCACGGCTACCTTTAGTTGCAATTTGTGAGAGTTCCAACTTATCACTTTGCTCATGTATGGCTTCAAGGGAATTGTTGAATTTTCTAGAAAAATCACCAAATAAAGCCTCGAGCTTGTTGTTCACCTTCCATCGTGCTTAGGTAACTTGCAAAATGTTAGTACAAAAGAAAGGATGGAAGTTTCCCTACTCACTCCCTCACGTGTATGCATTCAACCCTCGTGTTTCACACAATCACTCTAATACACTTACCAATTCAGCTCTCGAGACCCGCTCCTTGAAGAAACTAGAGTCCCTCCGTAGTGTTGACCGACTTATCAACTTGAATTCGTTTATGATTGTGGTAATTTAAGCGGATGAATGACACAACTGATTTGGATGAGTTTATGACTCAAAAAGACTCAATTTTAGCTTGTAAACCTGTTGGACAGATTTGTTTATGAAGGCTAGAATCAAGAATTCAAAGCTGGAACTAATGTGTCCTAGATGGAAATTTCCTACCCGAGATACACTTAGCACTTTAGACTAAAAAACCTGACTGATATTATGCAATCTATGCTGGTAAAATTGCTGGAAGTTATGTCTAAAAACTGCTGGAGAAGAACTAGGATTAACGTCTCAGGGGATTAGAAAAGATAGGACACAACACTGGGGAGATTGACACGATAAAGCTGGACTTTTGACACTTGCAACTTCTGAAAATTTATGTCAAACTTAAGACCTAACCTACTTGAAATTTGGATGAAATTGTTGGACTCTAAAGGACGAAATCTGATGGCTAGAACTATGAAAAGATAGCTAATTAACGACTCAAGAAAAACTGGAAAAGCAATCGACACAAGAACAAGTTTAGCGAGGTAACTCGACTCTAATTTGTGGCTGTCGTAACTTGCTCGTGTATCTGTTGTAATCTGAAATTTATTTGGACTGTTTACCTAGGAACAAATCTAGTTTGTTTCCCTTTTCCCAATGGATCAAGGTTTTTCAAGACTGGTTTCAATGAATTCCAAACGCAATTGGGGTAACACAATTGTCGGATTTAAGTACTTGTAATCTGAACTGGAATAGGATTGGGTATGCGGCTGTTTTGGTTGTTTTCTATTCAACCGACTTGATCACCCTCAAAAACACAAATTTGGGATGTTTCTGGTGTGTTGATTGATCAAGTTTCGTGGCTGTAACAACAAATTTCGTGGCTCAAATTCTGGTCTGAATTAAACCAGTCCAGAGCTCAAGACCAAGAGGCTTAGCTGCTGGAATTTTTATTTTATTTTTTTTTGCAGGTTTGAACATGAATAGGTTTCAGTCCCAAAAACCCAGAAATTTTTTCTAGAATTTGCACAAGATTATAAGTAGATGTTCTAGAATTCAAGAACGAAGAAGGTTTTGAAGATTCAACCCCAAACAATTCACGGTTTCTCATGTTTACGCAAGATAAGGTTCGGTTTTTTTTTCAATGAGAATGATGAAGGGTGGAACAATTGTCTATATACGAGACTAGAGTTCCAAGAATTTCTAGGTTGTCACTTGAACAATCAAGAAATTCCAAGGAATCTGTAGTTTCGGTTCAAGTTCCAAGGGTTTTATGCTCAAACAGTCCTATTCTTTTCCAAACTGATCACGAAACAAGCAATAATTCCAAGAAATAGTTTCGGTATCCTTCAAGAATGGTCACGACCAGAAAGTTTTCGAGAATCACGACTGATTTTCTCTGTTAACAACCCAAAACCCTACTACCAATAAGAACTAATGATAACACAAATTTCTGGGACTAAAAACGAACGAAAACAGCAAGAACAAGTGCTGGCAGAAATGAGAAACAGCAATCCTAAGGTGTGCGACTATGAAAGCCCTAGCGGCTGGTATTGTTTTCTTCTTTTTTGTCGATTTCTTTTCTGGAGCAAGACACGAATAAACCACACCAATTGACATCAAAACTGGACAGAAATCATCATGAAGTAAACAACAAGGACTTTAGACAGATTGCATGGGAAACTAAAGCACAATGAACAATTCAAGACACGATTGAACAAGAAACCCTAGCGGATGGGATTTATCTCTTTTGTCGTATTTTCTGGAATAAAAGTACGATAACCAACACGAATTAACACCAATTTCTGATCTAGAAACACAAAGAAACAAGCAACTAAGACTTCAGACAGATTATAACACAAACAAACTAACGATAACAAGAAACCCTAGCGCCAAGAAGTATGAAACGGACAAGAATTAAATAGAAAACTCAACTCAAATAAACAAAGACAAAGATATAACAATTATACCTTTAACTAGCTCTAATACCAGTTGATACAAACTGCGTTTTATCTCACATGCAACCCACAACATACAGATCTAAGAGCCTAGAAGTTGTATCAATGTTTAGAACAGAAGATCTTAACCTGTTGATCACGTGGTCAACAAATCTTGGTATAGTAGAAGACACCACAATCGAACGTGTTCTTCAATTGATAAGTCATGAACACTCAAAGAAATTTCTCTAAAATGTTCAAAGAGCTTTCGTAGAAAGCCATGAGAGAACTCGTGTTATTTTCTGAATATTTCTGATTATTATTGAAAAAAATGTCATCGTTAGGCTATTAATAGCCGTACAAGACACAAGACTAAATAACGACTTTCTTAAATCAAATCGGACACCTTAATTCGACTATAATTAGCAATTTAAAATAGCCAAATAAAACCATTAGTGGAAAGACTAACTAATTAAGGAATTTAATAACTAGCTAATCATGAAACTAATTTAATCAACTTGGCTTCAATCGTGAAATTCAATTGACTCGACCGAAACTTCCTTAACTTGGAGGAGATGAACAACCCTCAAATCTTTATTTTCAAGACCTTCAATGATATTTGGAACATTAACTTGGTCATGGACAGCAAGCACCAACCCTTGAAGTGTATCACAAAGCTGTTTGGCTCATACTCATGTAACCGGTCCCAAAGGCACTCAAACCCTCTCGACTTGCATAGCTGGCTGCTCATCTTGGTCTCCATCAAAAGGGCTTGCCCCAAGTTTTTTTTGAGGAACGGGATTCCAAGAAAAAGTTGGAATAGATATTTTAAGGGGAAAGGGCTTTCCACTTAAATGAAGCATATCAAATGCTGGAATGGAATGGAATGGACAAGTTCAAAAGTCTTTTCCTTTTCAGACCATTCCTATGTATCAAATGAGAGGAGAGTAGGAGTAAATGCAAAATAGGAATTATCGTGCTGACACCAAAAAAAAAAAAAAGAATGGTTGCATATATTACATATATAATAAAACTACACAAAAAAAAATACCTACAAAAAAATGTATAATAATGTGCTCAAACTTTAAATCAAATTTGATGATTTCATAACTAAATTCATCAAACTTATTTGACAAAATGTAGAAAGTAAGATTGTTACGGAAAATTTTTTAAAAAAATCATGAGACCATTTATAATTGTCCAAATTATTCAAATATCATATTGAAATACTATAAAAGTTATGATTATCAAACACAAGTCACTATCGATGAAAGAGGAACTCACTACCAAGAACAACTATCGATCTTCTTTGAAAAAGGAAAAAAAAAACACAAATCAAGACAAGTTAATAAAATTTTGAAAATAGTGAAAAACAAGAAAAAAATGCATTAAACATCCAAAAAATTGAAAATATCCAATTTTCCCGATTTTGACCAGTCAAACCCTCTGTTAATATTGGGGTTGACAAAGTCAACTGCTCTGCAGTCTAATTTATGGACACGGATCGAACCGAATGCACTAGAGACGGGTACGAGTCTGGTACCTGCCTCGTGCATCATTTGGCTGATTCGACCCACACCTTGTGGGTAAGTTATTTTCTGACCCTTTTCAACCTCGCATATCAGCGAATACGTGGTTATCGGGTACCCACTAAGATATGATCGAGTCAACGGATACCCGTCCTGCCCCACTTATCATTTAATTTAAAAAAAATAATTTATGCTAATTTAATTTTATATTTTACATATTCATGTAAGATTTAATAAAGATTTTTTTCTCAAAAAAAGTCTCTCAACAAGAAACAAACATGCGAAGGCAATACAAGAAAAAAAATTAAAAGAGTTCAAAATCAATTAAAAATTGAAATAAATAACACATTTTTTAATTATATATTCCACATTAATTAAACTCTTTTCTAAAAATATAAGATCATGACTTCTACAAATAAATCTTGTAAACAAACTATAGTCTTCCATATTTGTAATGCAATTTGTTCAATGAAATTGCTTATTTAACTCTAAAAATATTATTTTATAGTATGTGTATAAAAATAAAAATAAAATATGCAAGGTAGGTCAAGTACCCATGAATTTTTAATTATGTGACCCTAACCCGCCCTACATCTAAATGGGGTATCCAACCTTCGTTTGACCCAATAAAATAATACGAATCAAGTATCCTTATTTTTGCATCGGAACGAATTGGATCGGATATTATGGTTTTTGAGTTAGCAGGTACTTTTTCCCACCCCTAGCATGGACCTTCCCATTCTAGATATGTAACTGGGAAATGGTGTAATTTAAAAAATGGGGAGAGAAAGGGATTTGAACTCGGACTTCCAATTCTTGAGGACTTAACCTCAACTACCGGAAAAAATCTACTTTTCGTCTTTAAACTTTGAGTTAGGGACACATTTCGGCCCCAAACTTTAGACGCACCACATTTATTACATGAATTAATTATTTTGGACCACATTTAGTCCAAAAAGGGTAAAATATTCAATTTGGACGGAGAAGGCTGACGTGGCTATTGATTTTGACTGAGAAATTGTTTTTACTTGACGGCCACGTGCCAAACACGTGACTTTTTCCATCCAAATTAAACAATTTACCATTTTTGAACTAAATATGGCAAAAAATAATTAATTTATGTACTAAATGTGATGCGTTTAAAGTTTGGGGACGATATGTGTCCCTATCTCAAAGTTTAAGGACGAAAAGTGAATTTTTCCCTCAACTTCCAAATAAAAAAAAAAAAAAAAAAAGAGGAAAGAGAGCACGAGCATGACGCAAATAGCTGAAAGGTTATTGTGGGCCTCATCCAATCCGAGGCAATCTTGTCATATCCAATAAATTCACAATGATTTGCCACCTGTAGCTGCCAAATCAGATAAAAGGATTTTAGAAACGAGCCAACAACAATATTGCAGTCTCTTTTTTCCATAGCTACTTTCTATTCCTTTCCACGATGCCAACAACGTCTGCAACAGCATTCCATCCCTCAATGTGCTTCTCAACACCTTCATCTTTACCCTCAAATTCAGAAGATCATCAGGTCCATGTCTTAACAGCCAAACCCAAAAGTGTCCTCCATAAACACCCTCTCTGGCAACCAACTCATGCAAACATTTCTTTCCAATTCAAGGAAAAGATCCTTTGCCTGGAAATAATGGGTGTTGATTCGGGTAAAGCACTCTCTCAAAACCCTTGTCTTCATACAACTTCTTTAGACTCCATTCATTCCATAATTACCTTTTTGGAATCCAAAGGGATCCACCAAAAGGACTTGGGCAGAATCTTTGGAATGTGTCCCAAGATTTTAACATCTGACATCAAAACTGAACTGAATCCTGTTTTTAACTTTCTTTCATATGACCTAAGAGTACCTGATCAACATTATAGGAAGGTCATCAACAAGTGTCCAAGATTATTGATTTCGAGTGTGAGAGACCAGCTCAAACCAGCTCTGTTTTACCTTCAGAGACTTGGGTTCAGGGACTTGCATGCCCTGGCTTATCAGGACCCTGTGTTGTTAGTCTCTAGTGTGGAGAAAACCTTGATTCCTAAGCTGGATTTCTTGGTCAGTATAGGATTTTCAAGGGCTGATGCTGTGGGAATGGTGTTAAGATGTCCAGGTTTGTTCACTTTTAGCATTGAGAATAATTTCAAGCCTAAGTTTGAGTACTTTGCTAAAGAGATGGAGGGGAGTTTGGAGGAGTTGAAGGAGTTTCCTCAGTACTTCGCTTTTAGTTTGGAGAAGAGGATAAAGCCTAGGAACATAGCGGCTTTGGAGAAGAGAGTGAAGGTTCCTCTGCCATTGATGCTCAAGACTACAGATGAGGAATTCGAGGAGTTGACAAGGCAAGGTTGTGGATAAGAAATTCAGCGAAGGAGATAGATTGGTTATTTTTCTGTGATTTTTCTTTCAATTTCAATTTTTTAATTATTGTTATTACTTTTCTTTTTCTCTTTTGTATTTATAAAGCCTGAAAAGTACAGCAAGCAGCGATGACTCGTGTGACCATTCACTGATATTTTTACACTTTAAGGTTTACTGAGATTAAAGCGGATGGTAAGGTCTCCAGGGGAAAAACAAATCGAAGCTATAAACTTGGACATGACTGCTATAAGAAATTAATTTATTAATAAATTAATTTTAATTTCACACAAATATTTTAACTCGTACATTAGCACATTTTTTTATTAGTATTTGTTGTGAATTTACAGGAGAAAAAAGTGAAACAATATTCTTACATATTCAAGAATATTTTTATTTTAGAAAATGAATGTATCTAAGTGTTCAGATACTACATTAATCTTTGAAAACTTTTGTGCATACAGTTATTTTAGTTTAATATTATTCATAAAATAAGTAAGGTATACGTGAAGATTAATAGATTTTCTTTGAATGAATAACTTTCTAATTTTGCGTTTGACTAATAGTCTCCACCAAAGTTTCTGACCAAGATGTCCTCAACTTGCATTACATTCCCCAAATTCTAAGTTAAACGTTATACAACTTAATACCTTTGATTATGATATTTGCAATTGATTTGTCTGTTAGATCGTATTTGCAATTCAATGGCAAGTGTCCCAATGTTTTAGCGGGACCTTTCTTTAGCTAGTTGTATTTTGATCAGGTACTTAATAAAACCTGCAAAAATCCAAGCAAAACCAGAACAAAATAGATTTCCTGCAAATTGGCTCCCTTTGGATTGGCCCATTTTTTAAAAACTAGTTTTTTAAATATAATTCTATAGTAATACACAAATAGAAACAACTTAAAAAATATCCAGTCCATACAGTATATCAAAAACAATTCATAAATATATACAAAAAAATTAAAAAAATAAAATTTACAACATTTTTCATCTATCACTACCACCTACCATCACTCACTCACCACTACCATCACTCACTCACCACCACCACCCCTACCCACCACTTTGGCATCACACGATCAGCTTCAAATTCAAGCACCATACATCTTGATTCCTTTCAGGCTATTACATCTTTGGCTACTATTTAAAAAATCTTCACCAAATATTCGAGAAACCTAGATTTTGCATTGATACAAAAACAGCAAATCCATATGAAAGTGTGCTGGTGTTTAAGCTGGTAGCAGCCTGCAGTCCATTATTATTCTATTGGCTACACAGGTCTATATTAGACGCAGTCATAAATGAACAAGAAGCATAGAACTCATATGAACAAACATAATAGCCTATATTCTTTTACAATAACTATGGTTCCCCATTGTTCTCACATATCATTATTGTACATCTTCATCTCTATTGACTGAAACTTGATTCACCAGCGTGGTTATGATCTAGTGCCAGATAAGACATTACAGATGAATTCTTTGGTAGAGAGCATTATGTCCCCCAGCAAGTTTATCATAGTTATATCTGTTGCAAGTAAATCTCTAATGACAAAACGAGGATGATGTAACATGTCAAACCAGAGTAACAACACTTGATTATGTTCTCTATTGGAGTGTGTAATATAAATCTGGTCAAAATCAGGTTAACGCCTTTCCTTTTGGCTCCATTTTGAGAATTAGTAAGATTATACGCGGAGGACATCTTTCAGAAAATTTCAACTTCTAATCAGTACAGGGTCAGTAGCATGTATATTTGTGGATATACATCACCGGATGTTGCTAGCCTGTACAAAAAATTTGAAAGCATTCATAAGCCTATCTATTTTCTTTAAGACATAATCAGCAAGTATTGCTTTAATATTTTATACAAAAAATAATCTTGTAGCAAAAATACGTTCTCTAACACATGTTAAAAATGTAGGTCAATAGTTATCTGTTGCGTCTTTTTGCTCATAAACGAACCAGAAAATTTATCTTGAGGTGGAGAACTCTAATATACGTAAACTTAAATTTATAATGCAAAAAAGTTTTTAAGTTTTTGCAGGGGCAAAATTTTAAATTAATAAAGAGTGTTTTCGAAAACTTTTAATATTGTAAATGAGAAAAACTGAATTTTCGAAACCTTTGGGGAGGGGTGGGGGTCCCTCCCCACCACCCCCTAGTTCCTTCCCTAATTATGCTATTCATGCTCTATAATCCATCCGATATGGCATTTGGCGTCATGGAAATAATAAACTATCATCTCTATGCTTCCCATTCACCTCTTCTTCACCATAATATAGCACTCCTCCGAAAATATAGATGCCTATACCTTTGCCGGCCAACAATGGCAAGAATTTCCGTCTAAAAGTGTCGAAACAAAACCCCAGCCAAGTTTCAGGTTATCCTTCTGGACAAGCTTAATCATTATGTGCTAGCCCCAATCTATTTTGAACTATTAGGTGTCAAGGATACATTACCTATTAACCTTTACTGTCACTTTGAATACCATTTATATACAAAATATCACGCTAAGTTGTCCGTACATCCAGCATTTGGGTGAAGCAGTAGATTGAAACATCTTACTATAGACAATAGCAAATGAAAAAGCTTTTTGAAGAAATCATTTCTTCTTATTCATTAACTGCACAAGTATTTTGCTTATTCTTTGAAATTCTCTGTTTGGTGCTACTTTCCCTAAGTCATGAAATCCAAATTATTTATGTGATTCAAGGGCCTCACCTCATTACAGGTCAACTTGGACTTTTAATCCATCATGTGCAAGCTGGACGTGTATACCTTCCCTGAGAGAGAGAGAGATCATAAATAGTCGCAAAGTCTTCTTCGATTCCTCAAAAGTTGGGAGCTCTATGAGGAACACCAAGAGATTATACCTTTTAGACCATTCACTAAGAAATTCATTGTCTTTGTAGTGATCAAACTCATGGGTCATTCCAATTAAACAAAGCTCTCTTGGGACATAGTCTTTTCACCACATCGAGAGTCTGTTAACAACGTTATTTGCAATTGAAGAAGAGAATGACAATAAAGACACTTCTAGAAGTATAACAATAAAAACTTCGTTAAACAATAAACAAACCTGAGGTAAGCAAAAAGTGAACATTATGGGAGCCCTTCTGCAAAAGTAGAAAGAGAGCCTCCTTAGAGAGTGGAAGACCAAAAGAACAATCTTCAACATAAAACACACACAACGCACAGATACATCCCATCCAGGTGAACTAATATCTTAATTCATGCAATGAGAAAATGGAAGTACAGTGTATGCAAAATACAATTAGCAAACAGTGCAAGCATAAATTTGATGCAGCAAACACTAACGTGGCACAAGCTGAAAAGATATACATTATTCACCAAAACAAGAAAGAAAGGGACTTTTGTCTATATGTCTCAGTATCAAAGAGTCCACATGTCCATCCAGTAGCTCCTCTACCCCTCCTACAGTGCAGAAAAGATCTCCTTCCATGCCTTCATAATGAAATCTAAGGAACTGAAGCAAGATCACATGATCAGAACAACCCCGTTATTTTCTTATTATTCATGTAAAGTTGTCTCGTTACTTTCAAAATAAATTTCTTATTATCTCCAGTGGATCATATCTGAGGGACAGTCCCACCTTATTACCATTCACTCCAAGCATAATAGACTTTAAATGCCAGAGCAGCAGAGAGAGACCACAATTTCTCTGTAGTCTATATGCAATGTCTGCCTTGGCCTTTTCATTCTGGAGTTCAACTGTTAGAACCCATTAGAGAAAACATAACACAATTTGCAAGTCATTGGACCAAGCATCTGAGTAATAAGTATGCGAAAATGCTTGGGAATATACAAGGATCTATGAAGCAATGTCCCAACCCTAGATGAAGAGGAGCAAGTTTCCTGTCATTTTTTACCAGCTCAGTGACACAATATCTAGCAAGAAAGGATAAGCTAAGAAATGGGAAAGAGAGCATTCCATGGTGGGGGACAGCTGTTTCTTCTTATTCGTTTTTTATTCTCCTCTTTGGTGGGACAAGATACTAAAGTTTTTAAGGAAACATGAACTGAAGATAGATCAAAAATTGGGATGTGATGTAAAAATTTGGGTTGCAAAAATGTGCAGAGGCATGTGATGTAAGACAATACAGGTGAGAACTTGCCTGCTAGAGCTAGCAGAAGAAGACAGGACAGGATCCTGGAACTAATACAGGACTATGAACAGTACCCGCGAACAGTAACATGGTGGGAAAGAGGGGAAGAAGAAGGGGATTTAAGGGTGAAGAAGAACAAAATATATTCAATTTTTATTCATTAATCTCACTGCCTAAAATAATATATAAACATAAATATTATAAACAGTTAAGTTTCATAAAACTCCTATTCCTAAAAAGAAGTTGGCCGAGATCTCATGTAACAACTAAAAGACCAAATACCCTTAAGGCCCTAAATTCTAGAAACTACTAAAATGCAGAAAATTGAGTAGTCAATACACTAGAACCAGGAATCACCCTGGGCAGATCACTCAAGACCACAACTTCTTGCTTGCAAAGGATCCCTTAGCTTTATTCTTAGGCTTCCGAAGATGACAATACTCATCCACCCAGCTTATGGCTGCATCACACCATGTAAAAGAAAGAATAGGTGCAACTACAAGAACTCTCCAACATAATGGTAATCTGACAAATTTACATGCAGCAGAATAAGGCTGACTATTACAGACCATCACCACAACAACCTGCACCAGTTACAATTGAAGCACATGGGAGGTAGCCATTACTGTAATCGCCACCCCCAAGCACCTCCACCGCCATAAACACCACACACAACTTCTAAACAAACCATACTTAATTAAACGATGCAGCATACAGATAAGGCCCTCTCTTGTACTTCCTTTCTATCTCAAGTTCTCCCCAACTCATCCAGTTTAGGTTTCTTCATGTTGATAAAAGTAATCTTGACAGACAAAGAGATGAGAACATGGCTAAAAAGCTTTGTGTTGACAACTTTTAGCTAGGAAACCTTGAACATGAAAAAACTATGACCAAAAGATTTAAAAGAAGTAGGGTCCAATAAGCTTTAGTTAGCAGAGAATTTTTGTTAAATCACAATACTCCCACAAATTACAAAAAAAATAATAATAATAATTCAACTTTCTAAGCTCTCTATGAAATTATTCTGCATTGCAATACTGAGAATTGGGCTTGTAAAATTTTTGGGAAAAGAAGATTTATGAACTTAGACTCCACAATAGTCCTCAAAAAATGTAATCAAATAAAAAAAGAAAAAGAATCTAAGAACTGCAAATAAAAGCTAGAATATAGACAGTGGTGACATTATCCAGCTAAAGTGGAGGATTATAAACATAAATTAGGTATAGACATGTTCCCCAACTAATTATTCTGTGAATTGGGCTTGAAATTATTCTATGAACTCTCTATGAAATTATTCTGCATTGCAATACTGAGAATTGGGCTTGTAAAATTTTGTGGAAAAGAAAGATTTATGAACTTAGACTCCACAATAGTCCTCAAAAAATGTAATCAAATAAAAAAAGAAAAAGAATCTAAGAACTGCAAATAAAAGCTAGAATATAGACAGTGGTGACATTATCCAGCTAAAGTGGAGGATTATAAACATAAATTAGGTATAGACATGTTCCCCAACTAATAGGTCCTTGAATAGATGTAAAAACTAAAAAGCAGAAAATTTTTATAAAAGATGATTTACAAAACCTAAAGTAAGACTTTGCATGAGACTGACCTTATAAAGTGCATCCACAATGAGGAGGTCCAGCTGTCCACCACTATCCTTGGAGATGTCTAAAAAAAATAAAGCAAATTTCTCTGTCTTAGTGAAACCACTGCTGCAGATAAAGGCAAGATGAGATAAAATGACAAGACTGATCAATCTTATTCTTAGTTCATCCCTTTAAATAGGTGATCAATGTGCTTGATATAACTGGGAGGGACTTTTACACAGTCCTCTCTTATGATAATTGGCACAATTCATCCTTCTGTAACCCATTGCAACTGTTTTGGGTCTGCCTCTTCCACTATAGAATGTTAGACCACTGCAAAGGTCTTCTTCATCCTGCTATTCTTTATTCCAAGTTACTAATAACACCTCTTGTTCCAATAAAACTAACATTTCTTAATCAGAAGGAGATAGTTTTCTTGGAAAAAGAGATGCCAGGGGTCTGGAAAAACTCAGAGCAGTATCACATCAGGCTGCCTGTCTAAGGATACCATTTACCCTGTAAGACAAAATACAGACTATGCTCCTAACTAAATTCAGAAGTTTCTGTTGCATTCATAGAAGGTCCAAGGTCGACCAGACTAAGTTGTTGGGAGAGGAGTTGAAAAGGAAAATTTAAGGACTTCAGTTCAAACTTGGTTCCCAACAACAATCTTAATGGCATGAGAGCAGTTGACACGATGCTTTCTGTGCTCATCTAAAAGAATACACCACCGTTTCAGATCATTCTTCAGTAAATGTGAATTATGAAACTTCGAGAGCAGAGATGGTAAAGCATAAAAATAAGTCCATGCAGTATGGCCAATACTCACAATGCTCTGTGGTTGGCAAAATGCGTGAAACATCAGATAGATAAGCTACTCTATTTTTTCCACCAAAAAGGAAGCCTAAACATACATAGTCTTCGCCATGCATCACCTAATTGGAAACCAGAAAGAAAAACATGAGAGGGTATGCATGTAGTAGCATATGAATATAAAGTAGAAAAATGAGAGAAAACTAACTGGCAAAGGTATAATTTTTATGTATGTAGTAGCATATGAATATAAAGTAGAAAAATGAGAGAAAACTAACCGGCAAAGGTATAATTTTTAGTCCTGATGCAACAAATGGCTTCTCACAGTCCTCCTCAATAATCTTCCAGTCAAACTGTGCTACACGTCTAATCTCCTGGCCAGGCTTAAGTTTCTTATTAACCAAATATGGGAATTTTTGGGCAATGCTGTTCCAAGGAATAAGATCCAAGCATCAGCAATTATGCAGTCAATGAAAGTAGTATCAAATTTGGGTCACAAATGTAAGACAAGTGATGTGCCAGAGCTTAAATTAGAGTTATCTGTTCCACCAGATGTCGTTTTTCAGTAAAAAATTACTAATTCATGAGAACCAAGTCAATAGTGACTATTCTTAAATCTATGCCAACTTCTTACCCATTTGCTGCATCATCACTGTTTAAAATACACTTGACATTCTAGTTTATACAAAAGTCCCGTCAATTCATTTCACAACAATGTAAAATGTTGCAACACTTTTAATCTATTGTATAAGAACTTCCAATATTTGATTAATGTCTCAATAGTCCAACTGCAAAACTAAAACTTAGATGACTGAAGATTAAGATGTTGCAGACAAACTCTCAGTAATAAACTACTAATTAAAAAGCAATGCATGAGATTAAGATTTAATTTTTACAGTCAAAAGGCCAGAAATTTTACTTGCATAATATTCAGCAAAAATGAACACTCATCTGTTTAGTGCAAGTGTTCATGCTTGCTGAATTTTACGAAGAAAATATGCAAACAAAATAGGGGATGAGTGTCATACACTTGTAGTTTCTAGTTCTCTTCATATTACTTTCATGTCAAGATTTGGTTTATTTCATTGCAATAGTTTTTTGCATTCTATCAATGGTTGAACTAAAACAGGATTGGTTTTATGGTTTAGGGATGTGTCCCAATTTAAAATTTAGAGACCAAAGTCAAAAAGAGTATGTAGTTCAAAGGTGCAAAATGGAATTTACACTGAAGGAGTTGACTTAAAATCTAAAATATGATGGTAGAGGGTGTAACTCAAAGTTCAAAGGCCAAAATGATCATCAAGTTTGCTTCCCGACAAAATAGGAAAACTTTATTCTATATCTTCCAGGCCTCAATAAAACAAAGCAGAAGTTTATGATCCACTATACTTGCAAAGGGCTGGTGCAGGGCACAAAATTAAGGACGCCAATATATGTGAAGAAATTTGAGGTTGACAAGCTTGGAAATAAGTTAGGGCTCAGATTGTGGTTTCTTTGCTGCTTTGTGTAGGTTGTGTTTAAGTGTGTAATTTTGTATGCTTGTTTGTAGCAGTCTTGGTGGTAAAAGCTGGCTGCCTAATGATATCATAGTATAAGCCCTATGTGGCAGAAGTTTAGGTTCAGGCACGAGTGGTAGTTCAAAGGATAGGTCTCCATGGAAGTGCAAGAGACACCGATTGGATCATCTAAACTTCTGCCTCTTCCTCTTGCAGAACAACCTAAACTCATTAAAACTATCATGACAAAGAATTCCTTCCCAACTTCTAACATGATAATCAAGAATCATCTGTTTAGAAAGCTAATTCAAAGTAACTTAAGTCGAGAATCATTTTATCACCTTAAAAAGCCAGTAAAACACTTTACTGATTTACTCAGTAGTAAACTGAATCACTCCTATGTTTCTTGACTATTGTATCCTCCTAAATACGATTTTATTTGTTTTCAAATGAAACTCCTTTCCAACAATTCTTCTTCATACAGACTGTGATGACATAATGCAACATTCTACGTAGGATACCGACAATTGATGGAAAGGAGAGGTTAACCAAAACCTAAAACCCAATCATATTAATCGAGGTAGTTGTAAGAGAACCTTTCACTTCTATTGCATTTCTTTACCATTATATTTGTTGTTATTTTAATTTTTTTCTTTCTCAATAGTAGCATGTAAGTGAAGAGAAACAAGGTTAAAAGATCTAAATATCAACACAAAAGTGATTATACAGAACCTGTCCATTGAATGTTGAGATAGGTAGATGGGAGTAGGATCAATGTCATTTTTCGCGCTGTATGGCTGCACAGCACGAACATCATCCAATCCAAGAACCGCATCAGCATGTTCATGAGACAAAATAATCTGGAGATGATAACAGCATCAGATTACAACCATAATAAGGATCTGATGTAGGTTCTCACTGACAACAACCTCAAATTTTATTGTTTGTTTTCATCCACAGATGCCCTTATGTTGAATTCAAGCTACTAATACTAACTATTTAATTCTAACCAACACTAGAGATATCTGAAAAAAAAAATAATGGAAAGAAATCCTCAAGCAACCCTTTGCTAAGATCTATGCCTATTAGATTTTAGTTAAAGGAAAATAAATGAAAAGAATATAAGCTTATTGTAACCCAGAAAATTTAGCAACCCATCTAGCAATGTTAATTCCAATAAAATAAAATGTTTAAGTAAAACAAAGAATAATGATGCCACTGTTATTCTACTGTTATTACCATTTGTACATGCATCAAGAATAGCACTATCGTGGGTCAATAAAAAACAGAGAAAGCTACAGAAGACTCAGATTTTCCTCTGAAATTTTTGGCTCTTTATGTGTTCAAGAAGATACAAGACAAACTGGGGAAAATGACAAAAATTATATCTCTTTTAAACAGAATTGATAGATTATGTGACAAGAATCTGAATGATTTTGAGAGACCAATGGGGAAGCTCATTTCCCATGAACACACACAAGATCATCAATGGTTCTTTTCCCTTACAAAACTCACACAGAGTATATTTCAAACTAAGTCCGTTCTTTGACCTATTCAAACCTTTCTACTTAACCAGAAAATAATTTTTTTTTTTAAACTAACATGATAATTGTAAAGCTAACCAAAGGTTTGAAACAAGAAAAAGACTATAGTATTCTATAAATGCAGAAAGAGAACTCACAGAATCCATCCGTGGGACTTTGTGTAAAGTAAACCACCGTAATACTTGTTCCCTAAATGTCTTCCCAACATCAATCAATATATATTTGTGCTCACCATCCGTTTGACAGTAATCAATAAGGA
This sequence comes from Coffea humblotiana, assembly GCA_023065735.1. Classification (NCBI taxonomy): domain Eukaryota; kingdom Viridiplantae; phylum Streptophyta; class Magnoliopsida; order Gentianales; family Rubiaceae; genus Coffea; species Coffea humblotiana. The sequence goes on from CM041216.1 coordinate 18,132,138, forward strand.
GAGACGTATTGCACCTAAAAATACACAGGCCATACCTTTAGCATCAGCCATAACTAAAATTCCCACAGCTAAATAGAAATAACAGCCATACAACAAAGAGGAAATCATGCAGATAGCCATATACGGATATCCGTTTAGACATAGCAATGCTGCTGTTTCAAAAGAAAAACTACCAGTTAATCAATTATTATTTACTTGCTTTTCCTTTCTAAAAGACTAAAAATCTTTGCGCCTAATGTTCTTTTCCAAATACCAAGCAGTAAATATCTGAGTTTTTCAAATCCACTTCCATATCATATAATTGACCTTCCAAACCGACATTTTTTGCTTTCTCCGATTGACAATTAGAAGCTTAGCTTCGTTTATCCACCAAACACTTAAACTGATCCGCCAAAATTAAAAAATCAAAAGAAAAGGGACAAATATTCCATCCAAACCAAATCAAACTCCCAACGAACAACATGTTCCAACTCTCAAAGACTGCACAATTAATTAGCTAAATAAAAAATTGCTCATAACGTTTAACCATCAACTGCCCAATAACACTAACAACAGCAAACATTTCCCCAGAAAGTAATGCCTCAAATCAGTAAAAAAAATTAACCAACAACAAACCTGTAATTCGGGTTTTTTTCAGGTGGTATAGACAATGCTTGAGAACAAACAGGGCAAGGGGGATCAGAGGGTTGAATCAAGCAAAAAGCGTTTGGCACTGCACTCGAACAACCAGTGCCAAGGAACATCAACGCCGACAGCGGTGGCTCCTCCGCATTGCCATTCTCCGCCACCGCATTAAAAGTTGCCATTTATGTTTTGTTAAGAAGAGAGAAGCGGAAGAAATGAGGTAAGAGGAGAGTAGCGTGAGGAGGACGGAGCAGAGAGAGTTTACAAGGAATAATTCAGTGGAATTGGAATGTATATAAAGGTGCAGCTAGACAATGACAGCGGCTGAGGGGAAAAATTTTGTGTGCCAAATGTATAAATGTGACTTATTATTGGGAAATTGTTGTATGAGAAACACGATTTCAAAATATTTTTAAAATTTTTTAATATTGTGGTTAGATGTCTGTAGAGGTATTTTTTAGAACAAGCCCTTATTTAGCAAGAGGTCTTGTTTGGCAAGCAAGTTTTTGGTCAAATTTGTCTGTTACAAATTTTTTGACAACTTTAACTACAGTAATCTCAAAAAACTTTTCAAAGTTTTAAACTATACATTTCAAAATATCCAAAAATTTAAACATTTCAAAAAAAATTTCTACAACTTCTACAGTAAGTTACAATAAAGTTTTAGATAAATACCAAAAAAACTAACTTACCAAATGGGGTTTTTAATGTAGTGGTGTATGTAAAAAATTTCATTGCAAATGGTTCATTTATACTCAATGTTTTTTAGGTTGTATTTTGAATGTTTTTAGAATTTAAAATTTTTTTAATATTTTTATAAATTTGTTCCAAATTTCCTATTATCCATCACGACCGTCACCTAGAACAACAGCCACCCTCCCCCCTCCTCCTCTCCCTTCCCCTTTCTCTCTTCCTCCCTCTTCTCTGCCTTTTTTCCCCTAATCCTCTCATCTTCTCTCCTCTCCTCTTCCCCTCCCCCTCCTCCTCTCCCTTCCCTCGCCATCTCCTCTCTCGCTTCCCCAACAAGGGTGTGGCAGCCACTAGTAGTGGTGGCTGATGGTTAATGGTGGTGGATAGGCATGTCAATAGGTAAGGTCTGGATTGAATCCCTTTGATCCAGATCCAAATTTATTTAATTTAGTTAAACCCATATCCAGATCCAGACCCTTTTGGGTCTGAAAAAGTAAGTTCATACTCAAACCCTTATGGACCTGGATATCTAATGGGCATCCATGGGTATTTTCTGAACATACTAAAGTAAAAATGTATTTAAAATATATAGAGTTCATAAATAATATAAATACCATCCAATTTTTGTTTTCAAATAATAAAATTAACATTCAACAAGTTGAATGTAATATTGTGAACTCAAAGAAAGAATTATTATTGACTACTTCTATATATTTTCAAAGATTCAACTGCATCCACATTCATTATTTCATTTGTTTGCCTTTACCTTTTCTCCTTTTCTTGAAAAAGTTTGTACCAATTACAATGACAACTAAGATTAGTTTTTAAAAAAGAAAACAACCATAACATATATAAATATTTAGTCTTATTAAAGAAATGTAATTTTGTACCTCTTTTCTTATTTAAACCTCAATGTTGGTAATTATCTCGCAATCTAGCACTAAAATAGTGAATAAAATAAAAGTCATTTGACTAAGGACCGATGGCAAATAAATAATAGAATAAGAAAAATTATAAACACTTACTCATTGTTTTTTATTCAATTCAATCATCAGTAATCACTAATGTTTCAACCATATCTAGAAGCAATTTGACATGAGTTTCATCAATCACCTAACCATCAACATTAAATGCAGATTCTGATGCCATAAAATCTTACTGTTTTCGATCCAATAGTGATAAAATATTATATTATTTTATAAATTTACTAATATATATTATTTAATTAAATATATATGGATTTGGGTAAGGGCTGGTATAGATCTGAATTTGGATATGGATTCTAGGAAACCAAACCCTACCCAAACCCACGACTCTCTCATAGGGTTTGGGTCTTGGTAGGGTCTGAATTTGAGAAATTAAATCCAAACCTTATCCAAATATATTGGGTCTGGGTTGGATCTGGATAAGATCCGACCCATTGACATGTCTAGTGGTGGATGGTGGTGGTGTGTATAAAAAGAAAGAATTTTAAAAATAATTTTAATTTTTTAAGTGTATTTTTGAAGTTGTTTTTAAGGTATGTTACTCTAAATTTCACAAATAAAAACAGTTTGTGGGAAAAACAGCATATTTAAATAGAACAATGGTATTTTGATTGTGATATTAGTGGTTTTATCCTTCAAATTTTAAAATTTAAATTAAATTTAACATAAAACATATGTAAAGGTGGGGATAGCATTGAAAAAAAATAAATCAAGAATTACTTTAACTTTGATAATAGAACAAACATTTTGGGGTGGAGGTGGGAGCATATAAAAGCCACTGAGGGCCGAATGAACAGTGATTCATCGGCTGCTGTGATTTGACATGCTTGGGAGGGCGTTTATGTCATTTTACAATGATTTTGGGTTGATATTGGTATTTTGGTCAGGCCAGCTTTCTCTCGATCGACTCACGGGGCTTCTACACCCATCATATCGCAGCCGTTTGATGTAATTGTTGGCAGGAGGCGTCTAACGAATCGCCATCATCTTTTCCTTTGCTTTTTGTTGCCATGGAGGAAAATTGCCACGTCATTTTTGGCATGCTTCTCCTTTTACTTTTACATGAATTTCCTCAAGCGTGTTTTAACTTTTAGGGATAATTTCAGAAATCTCTCCTAAGGTTCCTGACAATTTCACTAAACTCCCTTAAAATTTAAAAAATTATACATACCTCCTTTGTCATTCAAAATGACAATTTTACCCTTAAATATTTTAATGAAATTCCCTTATTTGGTATGCTTATACTTAGAATAAATTTTAAAATTATTTTTCTTTTTTATTCCTTTTTTTAATTTTTCGTCAATAAAATTGTAGAACTACCCCTATTGCTTCTAGTTTCTATTATAACAAAATGTCAAACTAGTGATTTTTTTGACGAGTTAATTTTATATGTAATACAATGTTTTTGCTGATCTTTGTTTTCTATTTTTTGGTACCAAAATTAACAAAAAATTCGAAAGAAATTGCCCAAAATCACTACCAAATTATGATAATCCCACTACCCAAAAATTCATAAACTCTAAATGAATTATTTGAACATTTTCTTTTCTATTTTATAAATCTAAATCCATGATAAAGTATCATCAAAAGTATCCTATCATAGTAATAAAATTATTATTATAGTTATTTATCAAATAGTAGTTATGGACATGAAAATTTTGGCACATTTTCCTTATAATTATACTACATAATCTTATAATTGTATAGGGAAATAAATTAAAACTCATTACACAAAAGCATTTTTGGCTATTCATTTAAAAAATTGACCAAATCAATATTATTTTAAGATTTTGTTACTAAAACTATCAAATCAAGGAAGGTAAATGTAATTTTTCAAATTTCAAGAGAGTTCAGTGAAATTATCAGAAACCTCAGGGGAGGTTTCTGAAATTATCTCTAACTTTTAAGACGAAACCTTTGAACTTTTTCATCGGTCTGGACTGAAGCTGCTCTGCTCACTTTGTTTGGCGCTCCTCCTCCGCTCTACAAATTTAATAGGAATAATTCCAGAAACATTCCTTATAGTTTTTGATAATTTCGCTTAATACCTTTAAAGTTTTAAAAATTACATATATCTCTCTTAAATTTATTATTTTGGTAATAAAAATTATTTAATGGACAAAATTTTGAATAAATAACCCAAAATACCATCACGAAATTATAAAGTTCACTTACTTTCTCATAGAATTCTGAAAAATATTTGAAACATGCACAAAATCACAAACTCACTTTCATCCTTATCTCTACTGCTGTAAACCTTCCTTAATCTCACCTCCCAAATCAGTATTACTATTTCCATGGTCACCGCCACCATCAGTCCCCAAATTCTAAAACCTCAATCTAAAAAAAGGAAAACCCCTATTAAATTTAAAAAAAGTATCAATTGCATTAATATAACATTCTATCCCTTAAATGTTGGAGTACGAACACCAGTTCCACTCTTCTTAAACCTTCACTTCACTTCTTCTACCATTCATCTCTAGATTCTCCAAACAAAGCTAAAGTTAATTTGTAATATATTGAAATTGTGTTTAGGACATAATTGTTTATCCACAAGTGCGTCTTGTTTTTGTTTTTATTAATGTCTAATTGTGTGAAATGCGTCCATATGTACAATATTAGGAGCACATTATTTAATTGCATGAAAAAGATTAATAAATTAAGGTTATTATGGTCAGTTTACAGAGTTAAGGAAGATAATTATAATATTGAAAACCTAAGGGCATTGGGTGAAATTTTTAGAAACCTCAAGGAAGGTTTTTGAAATTATCCCAATTTAATATTGCTCATTTTGAGTATGCTCTCCTTTTTTGGCGTTTAGTTTTTAGTTTTTGACATAACTTGGCTACTCAGCATTCTTCATTTGTATGAATTATGTTTGGTCTTGGCTTATTAACTATTACTTCTCACAATTTGTATTCTTCCCTCTCATTTCTCATGTTTTAAATGATTTTTGCTGCCATGTATTGTGTATACTCTATTTTTGCAGCATAGAATATTAAATTTTGGTGCTTTTGATTGGTCCTACGTTTTGAGTTGACTGAGTGTTGTTTCAGTGTGTTTATTTCTGTTCTGGTTGCATGTTGATCTCCCTGCATCAGCTGATATTTATGTGTTCCAGCAGGGAGTTCATTTTATCATTTCGTGCCTTGTATAGACTCAAACTTCATTTCACGTGCATGTCTTACATTTCGTTTCATTCTCTTTAATTCCTTTGTTCAAGCTTTTCTGTATTTGGTTCTCGTGTCATCAATCAAAACTCGTTTAGTTCTTATATCCAAACACGTAATGCCAATTCTTAATCATTTTGGCTAAACGAATTTCACTTGAGGCATGATAACTTCACCTATAATCTAAAGCAGGATTAGAAGCTAAACATTGAAGAAATGAATTAATGCCAAAAAATGACATCTTTTATGTACACTTGAGCAGCTTCTCTTATCGAGGAAAAAAACATCCCCACAAGATCCTTAGGAACACTGCTGTCCTTCTTGTGTATAATATAGATTAGGAATGACACCCCTATATGTATGCAAATCTAAAAGGAAAAATTTTGGAAGAAAAAATTATTATTTTTTTTAGTAGATATTTTGTAGATACCCAACTACCTATCTTTTTGTAGAATCACAGACTAGGAAAGTGCATTCTCCACTACATCAATGTAGACATTCTATTAGATGGTACCATAAGATTGTTAAATGCACCTACCTTTATTAAGCAATCCCAATTGCTTCATCCTTAACTGACCCTACTCTAGAATCCTTCTTAGTTTCCCCTCACCACTATCACATTTTCAAGAAATCACACATTCTAGGCACCAATTCAGAAAAGCTCATGCATGGCGTGAGCCAAAAAACTAGTTATATTATAAAGGATGATACGATATTAAAAATGATCTAAACATACTACTATCTTTTTTTTTTTTTTTTACAAATTTCGATTGATATTACTTCCTCTCGACATTATATTACTTCCCCCTATATGAAGAATTTGGTGTACCAAAACCAAAACCATATGTAAGTGCTTAAGTACAATAATGGCGTACATTTGAACAATAAATGCGAGTAATTTATTGGAAAATTGTTTTTGGTTGTACGAGAAACATGTTTTCGAATAATCTTTTTTATTCTTTTAATTATTTTATTATCCAATGTACATTATATTTTAAAAAATGCTATGATATTATCGTAAACTTTCTAAACATACTATTTTCTTACATATGTTTTTATGAATTTCGATTAATATTACTTTTTCTCGGCCGTATATTACTTCTCCTCTACAATAGTGGAAAGCAAGAATTTTGTGTACCTAATATACAAATGTAGGTAAGTAGAATTACAGTGTACATTTGAACAATAAATGTAAAATAACAACAAATGCGACTAATTTATTGGAAAATTGTTGTGTGAGAAACACGTTTTCAAAATATTTTTGGATAAATTACCTTTTACCCCCTTATAGTTTGATATTTTACCATGTAACTCCCCTATAGTTTAAAAATCTATGTCTAAATCCTTCATAATTTGGGTTAATGTATCACTATTAGTTTTTCTGTTAAAACTAACAGTGAATAGTAAAAAGTTAAAGTCAAACTAATAAATTGATAAATTTACCCTTTTATTACTTCTTTTTTTCCTCCAACATAAAAAAGAAGAAATTGAAATAAAAAATAGATAAATAAGAAATATAAAATACCCATTAAAGATTTTGTTTAAAAACATTTAATGATATTTGTAGTAAAAAAGGATTTGGTTTTTTTTATTTTTTATATTTCCCTTTCATCCTTTTTGTTTCTTATTTTTTTTATTTCCCGTCTATCTCTTTTGTATTTGGAGAAAATTTTAAATTTTGTAGGCCAAAGTATAGGTTTTCAAAATCATCTCTTCTCTTCCTAGAGAGAGAGAGAGGAGAAAGAAAGAAAAAAGGTAGCGAAAGGGTAAATTTATCAATTTATTAATTTGATTTTGAATTTTTACTATTGACTGTTAGTTTTAATGAAAAAATTAATAGTGACACTTCAACTCAAATCATGAGGTGATCATATATAGGTTTTTAAATTATAGTGGGGTTATGTGATAATGTACCAAATCGTACGGCGATAAAAGGTAATTTGCCCAATATGTTTCAATTTGTTAAATTACTTTCTTACCCGACATATATATATGGAAAATTTGCCAAATTGGTCCCTAACATTTACACAAAAAAACTTTTTTAGTCCCTAATATTTAAAATCAACCAAAACAATCCTTAACTTATAAATTATGTTCCATTTTGGTCCTAATGCTCGTATTTGCTCATTTCTCCGACTAAAAATAGCACGTCTCTCTCACGTGGGCATATTTTCAAGGGCAAAACTGAAAAACACAAGTTTTTCTCCCCTTTTCAAGGACAACATTTTAGCATATTTTTCTTTCCCTGTTCTGAAATTTAGGGCTTTTCTCCCCTTTTGCTTCTGGTCATGGACTCTTTGCTAGCGAGCTACGCCTCTTCCAATGAAGAACAAGATCAAGAACAAGAAGATAAACCACAGCTCTCAAATCCCAGATCTGCTGGATTCCTCTCCTACTGTGACCCCCAAAATCTTCATCATCTTCTTCTTCCTCACCCATCTCCTTTCCACATCCCCTACCCCAATCCCACCCCCCAAAGCCCCCCGTCTCGTCGTCTTCCTCAACCCTGAATCCACATAAATCTAATGAACTTCAAGAAGAGAGGGATGGACAGCAATTGCTACAAAATCGGGAAAGTTCGAGACTTTTGACATCGCTTCCAAAACCATCATCATCTTTGTTCGCTTCGCTTCCTCAACCCAAATCATCTTCCACGTCATCTCTTTTCTCTTCTCTTCCGCAGCCCACCAAAACCCACAATCTTGATTCCCGGGCTTCGCCTCCTGCACAATCTGCTAGAAGAGGGTGGTGGTGGTTCCTTGGCGGTCGGATCACACAGCTTTAATGGAAAGGTGACGGAATCAAGCTCGCCGGGTTTAATGGTGGTGGTTCCTTAGGGGATCAACAGCAGCAGCCACACCGCTAGGGGGATTAAGCCTCAAATTGACGCGGGTGTTTTTCAGTTTAAGAAGAATATAATGAAGCAGCAGCAGCAGAAGCTTCAATTCCACATTTACACTGAAAACAATAGTGTTTTCCAGTTTTGCCCTTGAAAATATGCCCACGTGAGAGATGCGTGCTATTTTTAGTCGGAGAAATGAACAAATACGAGTATTAGGATCAAAATGGATCATAATTTATATGTTAAGGACTATTCTGGCTGATTTTAAATGTTAAGGACTAAAAAGTTTTTTGTGTAAATGTTAGGACCAATTTGGCAAATGTTTGACCTACTTTTATGAGACGGAGGGAGTAGTATGTTTAGACCACGGTCCAGGACAATAAATAGGCCCAATATGCCGTCAATAGGCCCATATTTAAATTAAAATTCGAAATTTCAAATTTTTGAATTATCCCGCCCACGTAGAATTTTGAATTTTGAATAATCCCGCCCATGCCGGGATTGCCGACACGTGTCCCCGGTCTAGTGGTCGCGATGCGCGACATGTGGCAGAGGGAGAGGACGATAAATAGCGGAGTGATGGAAGACTCGGAGCATTCCTTGCTTGACACGCCCTGTTCCCGGAGATTGCTCGATACGGTGCGTTTTGAATACCAGAAAAAAATGGCAAACATGAGGGACATGGCAGGATTCTTCAGGGTCGTGAGGGACTGCGGCATGGAGCACGTAGTGCTCCTCGGCATGTACTTCGCCCTTCGTATGGGGAGCCTTCGATTCATTCGCAAATTGGACCGGCTATACAAGTCAATTGAGGAGCTGAAGGGAACCCTATCTGATTCAGAGGATGCCTGTGATGATCCAAGCTCCACCGGGAGCAATTGAACCCCTACAGTAGAAGAAGTGGACTGATGAGGAGGAATAGAACCCCCGGACTCGGGAACAAGCTTCCATTGGATGATGAAGTGGACCCCACATACAAAACGATATACGTAGAAATGTAACGTAGTATACGACGTAGTATTCGAATATTCATACGTATGTAGGAATTTAATGCAGTAGTGACACGTGTAATAAATACGCAGTATGGAAATGAAAATACTTCAATTGATGATCACTATGGTTGGGCCTAGTGTATTTTTTTTATTAGGCCTGGTGCGAGACCCAGTGACATTTTTAATGGCCCAGTGGATCAAGAAGTTGAGAACATTTTCGATTAAATTGAGTTGGGCCTGGTGCGAGACCCACTAGAAATTAATTGGCCCAGTTGTCCTCTTATTGACCAGATGAGTCAAACATATTAACAATATATTCGGATATTATTTATTGGGCCTGGTGCGAGGCCCAGTGATTTAAAATGGCCCATTGGATCAAGAAATTGAGAACAATTTAACCATATATTCGGATATTATTTATTGGGCCTGTTGCGAAGCCCAGTTAACATTTGATCGACCCATCTGATCAAAAAATTATGAATAGGTTGAGAACTTAATTATTGGGCCTGTGTGGTCTGTTATCAGACCCAGTTACATATATTCGGATATTATTTATTGGGCCTGTTGCGAAGCCCAGTTAACATTTGATCGACCCATCTGATCAAGAAATTATGAACAGGTTGAGAACTTAATTATTGGGCCTGTGTGGTCTGTTATCAGGCCCAGTTACATTCTGACTGGCCCAATTTCTCAAGCAAGTAGGAACTCGTTGGGCCTGAGGGAACAGAGGCACATATGGTTATGGTGGCTTCTGGAATATTCTGTCGAGATTACTCGATAATTTGTCGTAGTGAATGATGAACGATCGCGGATCGCCCTTCTTGATGATATTAAGGGCCATTCCCTTATCTTCCCCCGACAAGCGTAGCGGCATATACCTCCCCCGTTTTGTCATATGAGAATCTACTCCGGCCATCCGGCCGGAACTCGCCCCATTCGACAAAATCTCCGTATTTTGATATGTAATCCCTAACTACGGATGAATTCCTCGCACTTTGAACATTTGGATAGAACATTGACTTTGAACTAAGTGATTTGATATCGAAAAACCTCGCAGATTCAGTGCGAAATTTACCTGTGAATTGAATTAGACAGTGTAGATGAGGAGATCCATCTTGGTGGGTTTCTTAAGCAATTCGTTTGTAAGTGGGAGAAATAGGAAACTGGATGTTCCTAATTGCATTTAATGTTTGTTGTTTGGGAATGGCACACCTGAGATAGGTGAGGAAGATGTTCTTCGCGTTGATGAAGAAGGAAGAAGGTGCTTTCGGCATCCTAAATCTCACCCCAACCTGATGACGTCACTCACCCCAATACAAACTATCCCTAGTATTGGGTAGAATGGGTTGGCTTAGATAGCCCTTCCCGAGCGTCTTACAATATTACAAAACGCTCGGAGCGACACATGGACGGTGGATAGGGTGTCCACGTGTCCTCCATCCGAAGATGGATGGCCCGGATCTGATCTGGGGAGGAGAGACAAACCCAACCCAGAACCTGGGTTCTATGGCCCGCAATGCGAGCCCCAACAGGAATGTGGGCCGCCGTACCCTTTTACCACGTGGCCCAAAGCCACTGGCCGCTCGGAGGAGCATGGCCCCACAATGGTGAACAGTGTATTAGGTGGAGTAGAGAACAGTGCTGCCGGCACTATTGGAATTTGAATTTAAATTAAAATTCGAAATTTCAAATTTCGAATTATCCCGCCCATGTAGAATTTTGAATAACCCCGCCCACGCCGGGATTGCCGACACGTGTTCCCGGTCTGGTGGTCGCGATGGGCGACACGTGGCAGAGGGAGAAGACGATAAATAGCGGAGTGATGGAAGACTCGGAGCATTCCTTGCTCGACACGCCCTGTTCTCGGAAATTGCTCAATACGGTGCATTTTGAATATCAGAAGAAATGGAAAATATGAGGGACATGACAGGATTCTTCAAGGTCGTGAGGGACTGCGGCATGGAGCACGTAGTGCTCCTCGGCATGTACTTCGCCTCGGCATGTACTTCGCCCTTCACATGGGGAGCCTTCGATTCATCCGCGAATTGGACCGGCTATTCAAGGCAGTTGAGGAGCTGAAGGGAACCCTATCTGATTCAGAGGATGCCTATGATGATCCAAGCTCCACCGGGAGCAATTGAACCCCTACGATAGAAGAAGTGGATTGATGAGGAGGAATGGAACCCCCGGACTCGGGAACAAGCTTCCATTGGATGATGAAGTGGACCCCACATACATAGCGATATACGTAGAAATGTAACGTAGTATACGACGTAGTATTCGAGTATTCATATGTATGTAGGGATTTAATGCAGTAGTGACACGTGTAATAAATACGCAGTATGGAAATGAAAATATTTCAATTGATTTCATCCTTAAACAAGATGTGTACAAATTCGAAATCTGCTTGCCGGCAATTAATCCAAACACGTGGCAGGGACCTACAAGATAATTCTAGATTAATCGGACTTATGATGCTGTAATTACATAATTGGCTCGTGATGAGAGCCCTGACCCTATTATTAATCCTAATGGGATCCACGTCCTTCAAGGAACAGGGAGTCCTGATCAGGAGCCGTGCCTACATCTTGTCGAGACGGAGCCTCTTGCGGAGGTTGTAGTTTGCCCAAATTGACACCGACTAAGTGGTCGGACTGGCCTGGAACGTGTTGAAGTAGAGGGGATCCTTCTGGAACTCTCAGGAGTAACTTCCTTGCTGCATCAAGGCTGAGAACGTGGTGTCCCTTATTGCATCCATTGCTGTGCAGGATGCAACAGCTACACGCGAACTTAATTCTCGTTGTTCGCCTCTTCTTCTTCTTGGACAGGTGGTGCCTGATCTTGATATCTGGGGGCGAATAGGTGTTATTCGACGAAGGAGAATGCCGCATTCTGCTAAATGGGGCTGAATCATCGAGATGAGATGGAGTGCATTTAAATAGCAATTGGAATGAGGATTGCTGAATACGCTTCTGAGAGTTACATATTTTCTTCATTGATGATCACTATGGTTGGGTCTAGTGTAATTTTTTATTGGGCTTGGTGCAAGGTCCAATGACATTTTCAATGGCCCAGTGGATCAAGAAGTTGAGAACATTTTCGATTAAATTGAGTTGGGCCTGGTGCGAGACCCACTAGAAATTAATTGGCCCAGTTGTCCTCTTATTGACCAGATGAGTCAAACATTTTAACAATATATTCGGATATTATTTATTGGGCCTGGTGCGAGGCCCACTGACATTTTAAATGGCCTATTGGATCAAGAAATTAAGAACATTTTAACCATATATTCGGATATTATTTATTGGGCCTGGTGCGAGACCCAGTTAACAATTGATCGACCCATCTGATCAAGAAATGATGAATACGTTGGGCCTCAGTATAAGTGGCCCACACATTGATAACCCTAATTCTATTCATTTATCTTCCCCGGCAAGCGCAGCGGCACACAGGTCCTTCGATTTGTCAAAATAGAAACTTCTCAGACCTTAAGATTCGAATGATCTAGAATTGAGACGATACTCCTCTCGTGACTCACAATCTGATAGAATGGATATTCTATGTGAGACAATGTCGATTTTGATCGATGCTCCATGACAGAGAGAATGAAGAAGGTGAACTACCTTCGAAGCACAATTCTTGCATCATATGCATAAATTGACTCGAAATCTGGAAGATCTTGGTATTTCCATTGAATATTGCTCTTAATTCTTGGTTTTGATCAAGATGAGATGATTGGGAAGTAATGGGTTTTTTGTTTTCTGGTGATAAACAGTGGATTCAGTCGAAAGGAAGACGATGATAAACAATTACCATCTCTATCCAAATGACGTCACCCAACCCAATAGAATGACATCACTCAACCCATTGCAAAGTATCTGTTGTATTGGGTAGACTGGGTTGAGTGAGCCCCTCATGGTGGTCCCCTTCCCGAGCGTCTTTGTAATATTATAATCGAGTATTGTCACATTAAATCCCTACATAAAATATGTTTGTCATATAATCGAGTATAATATGTTTGTAATATTATATATATTGTCACATTCTTTATAATATATATATATATATATTATAAAGAATGTGACAATGCTAATGATAACGGTCTAAACATACTACTCCCTCCGTCTCATAAAAGTAGATCTATTTCTTTTTTCACGTAGATTAAGAAATTTAAATAAAGTATTTAAAACAATTATTTTTGTTCTTACTTTTCTCAAATACACCTTATTATCATATATATATATATATATATATATATATATATATATTATAAAGAATGTGACAATGCTAATGATAACGGTCTAAACATACTACTCCCTCCGTCTCATAAAAGTAGGTCTATTTCTTTTTTCACGTAGATTAAGAAATTTAAATAAAGTATTTAAAACAATTATTTTTGTTCTTACTTTTCTCAAATACCCCTTATTATCATTTTACCCCTTAACGTTCGGTACCACTATCAATTTCCCCCTTAACGTTACCTTTTAGTCACTTTACCCCAAGACTAACGGTCAAACTTAACAAAGTTTGTTAATTAAAGTGAAAAGACATGTTTAGCCCTTAAAATTATTATCACTTTACCCCATAAATTATAACCTTATTAGCAATTTACCCATAGAGTTATTTTTTAGGCAATTTATCCTACTATTAAATCAACTTAACAAGTTAAAAAATTTTAGAAGAAAGTACCCTCCTCTTTATATAATAAAAATAATAAAAAAATTAGAGTGGCTTTCTCCTTTTTAGTATCAAGAAAAAAAGTCAAAGTGTTAATCTCTTTCTTCTTGACAATTTTATTAATATTGAAAAAACATAGAAAGATGGGGGAGGGGGGAGAGAGAGAGAGAGAGAGAGAGAGAGAGTTCAATTCTTTTTTTTTAAAAATACAAATAAGAAAGAATTAAATACTTTTATTATTTAAAAATTATTTCACTTTTCTATTTACCACCGAATTTCAATTCTAATCCCGACAACCTTAAAGTAATACGATAATATTAGACTTTTCTTTATTTTCTTTCTTTGTAAAATCTAATTTTCTGTCTCCTTCTTTCCTATCTCCTTTTCTTTTCCTAGTATTAATAAGTATGAAAAAAGAAATTTGGGAAAACCCTTTTATTTTTATGTTTTTGGATCTCTTAAAGTGAAAAAAAAGGAAGATTTACCATTCCAACTTTTTTATTTTTAATTATATATAAAAAAGGGTAAATATATTTAAAAAATTTTGACCATACTAGTTAGATTAACGATGAGATAAAATGCCTAGAAAATAATGTTAGAAATTAAAGCGATTGTATCACTATAATTTCAAGGGATAAAGTGATAATAAACAATATGATAATGTTATAGAATAAAAGGAGTTTTGTCCAAAATTCTTTACTTGTTGAGTTGAATTACTTATGGGGGTGAAGTGACTAAAAGATAACGTTAGAGGGTAAACTGGTAGTAGTGATATAGTTTAAGGTGATAAAGTGATAATAACCCTATTACTATATTATTCTTGAAACTTAGAGTACTTTGTTTTTTAGTGCAAAAGTCAATCTAATTACTGTTACATGTTTGGCTAAAAGGGTTAATCACATTTTATCCTCTTAAAGAATAACCCATTTCTCAGTTTACCCCCTAACCTTTAATTTTGCTCACTTAACCCCTTTAGGACAAAATTGCCCTTACATTATTTTGACATTTTATTTACCTTGTTTTTCTTTCTTTTCTTTCTTTTTCTCTTTCTTCTTTATTTAATTCTTCCTTTTTCCCACAAAAATCTTCACCTTAATGATTGAAATTAAAAAAGAGGAATTGCAGAGATCTATTCTCTCCTTAAATGATTAAAAAAAATTCAAATCACTTTCCTAAAATACAATTTTTTTATCCTTTCAATTCTTTTAATTTTGGGTTTTTCTCTTTCCTTTCTAATTTCTCATTTTATTCTCAAGAAAATATCATAAGATGAAATTGTTTTCCTTTCTTTTATTTCTTTTTCTCTTTCTTCTCTCTTTCATCCTTCCCAATAGAAATTCCATTTCAACGAAAATTTTTGTTTTGAGTTTGTAATTGCATATTTTTGGGTGAAGGTTTAAAAGGCATCAAAAACTAATTTTGATTTTTTGTATGATGCCACGTGTCACAAATTTCAATTGATGATTATTAATCAGGTCACAATTTCATCTTAAGATATTTTCTTGGGAATAAAATGAGAAACTAGAAAGGAAAGAGGAAAATCCAAAATTAAAAGAATTGAAAGGCTAAAAAATTGTATTTTAGGAAAGTGATTTGAATATTTTTTTAATCATTTAAGGAGAAGATAGATCTTTGCAATTTCTCTTTTTTAATTTCAATCATTAAGGTGAAGATTTTTGTGAAAAAGAGGAAGAATTAAATAAAAAAGAAAGAGAAAAAGAAATAAAAGAAAAGAAAACAAGGTAAATGAAAAGTCAAAATAATACAAGGGCAATTTTGTCCTAAAAGGGGTTAAGTGAGCAAAATTAAAGGTTAGGGGGTAAACTGAGAAATGAGGTATTCTTTATGGGGATAAAATGTGATTAACCCTGGCTAAAATGAACAACAAAAATAAAAGGGTTAATCACATTTAATCCCCTTAAGGTATACCCCGTTTTTTAGTTTACCCCCTAATCTTTAATTTTACTCACTTAACCCCCTATAGGACAAAATTGCCCTTACATTATTTTGACTTTTTATTTACCTTGTTTTCCTTTCTTTTATTTCTTTTTCTCTTTCTTCTTTATTTAATTCTTTCTCTTTCCCACAAAAATCTTCACCTTAATGATTGAAATTAAAAAAGAGGAATTGCAGAGATCTATCTTCTCCTTAAATGATTAAAAAAAATATTCAAATCACTTTCCTAAATATACAATTTTTTTAGTCTTTCAATTCTTTTAATTTTGGGTTTTCCTCTTTTGCTTTATAGTTTCTCATTTTATTCTCACGAAAATGTCATAAGATGAAATTGTTTTCCTTTCTTTTATTTCTTTTTCTCTTTCTTCTCTCTTTCATCCTTCCCAATAGAAAATTCCATTTCAACGAAAATTTTAGTTTTGAGTTTGTAATTGTATATTTCTGGGTGAAGGTTTAAAAGGCATCAAAAACTAATTTTGATTTTTTGTATGATGCCACGTGTCACAAATTTCAATTGATGATTATTAATCAGGTCACAATTTCATCTTAAGCTATTTTCTTGGGAATAAAATGAGAAACTAGAAAGAAAAGAGGAAAACCCAAAATTAAAAGAATTGAAAGGCTAAAAAATTGTATTTTAGGAAAGTGATTTGAATATTTTTTTAATCATTTAAGGAGAAGATAGATCTATGCAATTCCTCTTTTTTAATTTCAATCATTAAGGTGAAGATTTTTGTGGGAAAGAGGAAGAATTAAATAAAGCAAAAAGAGAAAAAGAAATAAAAGAAAGGAAAACAAGGTAAATGAAAAGTCAAAATAATGCAAGGGCAATTTTGTCCTATAAGGGGTTAAGTGAACAAAATTAAAGGTTAGGGGGTAAACTGAGAAATGGAATATACCTTAAGGGGATTAAATGTGATTAACCCAAAATAAAATTGCCAAACCATCAAACTTTTCAATTTGGAGCCATTAGAAGGCAACATATATATATTCAAAAATTTCTAATGACTATGTACATTAAATATGGGTATGTTAGTAAAATAACAAACTAACTACTCTTTACAAAAGGAAATAGACCTATAATTTGTGACATATACAAAAGGAAAGTGAGCCTATTTTTATGGGATGGAGGGAGTATTGCGTCATATATCTTTTTTAGAAATTTTAATTAGGATTTTTCTAACGGGTGAACATAGCTGGCGATACTGCCAGAGTGATAATTTTCTTGCCAGAACAATATTTATCCAAATGCCAATATTACCCTCAATTAGTCAACCCCATATATTCTCATTGATTTTGTTGGGCCCATTATCCACCAATTACTCCTTTCCTTCTCTCTCTAGCTAATTAATTGAATAGCTTGCCTACTTCTTCTATCTCTTTAATTTATTTATCTATTATTTTCATAATTCATTGATTTGGTTTTAAGCTTTTACCATATTTTTTCTTATATTGTATTTCTTTTACTTTAAAGCACTCTTACTTTTAATTATTGAACTTCTATTCAAAGTTATTTTTTTACAAATGCAATATGATTTTACTCAAACAACTAACAATCTAAAATGAAAATAATCCAAAAAATGTACGCACACTTTTCCTTCAAGATTCATGGGATATAGAACGTAACGCAATTTAAAGTAACTTTAATCAAGTTATTGAAAAATATGGACACATGTTGAAGTCAAGATTTATATAATAATTAGAAAAGTGGAAAAGATAGTGAAGTTTACAAGAAGGTCAACTGCATACTGGTACACTAAACTAGCAAAATTCAAAGAAATAAAACATGCTGCATATATCATAGGATTAAGTTCGAATGAACATCACAATAGTAATCACCTAGTTTTCTCGTGGTCTTTAATAAAAATAAGAATTTAAAAAATAGTAGACCATCAAGGTTCTAATTTTATAATATGGAAAAATGACTCTGGTATTGAATATTAGATGTGGCCTAATGACCCCTTTCTTCTCTTGCTAATGAATATAAACTCGTCCACTAAAGTAGCCATTGCACTGTAAAGATTTGAGGTTCAGCTAAAACTGATGAAGCCATTCAAGATTAGGTAAAACACTTATAATAAGAAACACCTGGAACATAGAGGAGTTACAAGCAAATTGATGAAAATTTATAGTAATGTACTGGTTGCAAAAAAAAAAAAAACACTATATGTACTAGAATAAAAAAATTATCCCTAGAAAAGAGCAGTAACAATTACATCCTATTCTGACAAGTTCATCAGCAACCGTAACATCTCCAGAAAATGAACGTACAAGAAAGATCTCATTAAAAAAATCCAATCTAGAAACATAATCAACTTCTATTAAAAATAAAAAAGAGTGCTTTAAAGTAAAAGAATTACAATATAAGAAAAATGATAAAATCTCAAAACCAAATCAATGAGTTATGGAAATAATAGATAAATGAATTAAAGAGATAGAAGAAGTAGGCAAGCTATTCAATTAATTAGAGAAAGAAGAAAAGAGTAATTGGCGGATAATGAACCCAACAAAATCAATTAGAATATATGGTGTTAAATAATTGAGAATAATGTTGGCATTTGGATAAATATTACTCTAGCAATAAGATTATTGCTCTGGCGGTATTGCTAGTGATTGTCCATAGGGCACTCTCGTTAACACACATAATATTCATCTAATATACCATGTGTATGTATATACTAACAATTATTACCCTCTCTTGCATTTATATACTTTTCCTATTTAATCTTACGTACCCTTTCTTGTATTTATTTACTTTTCCTAATTAATCTTGCATTTTCAAAAATATGACATCTGAAACATATTTTAACAAATGTCTTATGGGCACCCCTTAGACAGACCCTTTCAATTAATATTACTTCCTCTCTACATTATATTACTTCCCCTCTATGAAGAATTTTGTGTACGGAAAAACGAATGTAGGAACATAAGCGCAATAATGGTGGGCATTTGAACAATAATTGTAAAATAGCAATAGTGTGACTGATTTATTGAAAATTATTTTTTTTGTTGTATGAAAAACACGTCCTCGAATTATCATTTTTATTTTTTAGTTATTTTCATATCCAACATACATAATATTATAAAAAATACTACAACGTTATTGTAAACGTTCTAAACATACGATTATCTCATAAATCCTTTTATGAGTTTTGATAAATATTACCTTTTCTCTATATTATATTACTTAACCTCTACGGAGAATTTTTTATTGTTTTGATTACTTTTTTATTTGACATACATTATATTACAAAGATATTACGATATTATTGTAAACGATTCAAAAATAATCTTATTTTACATATCATTTTGTGAATTTTGATCAACATTAATCGAGCGATGTTATATTCCACATTTATACAATCTAAGGAATACATTCTGTAATCCCACCTCAGGCCGCTTAACCCACAAAGGCATTGGCAGGGAAATCATATTTAGAACCACTTAGAAACCGGAAAAAGAAAAGTATCTACCTACTTGGTGGAGAAACACAGAATGCTGGATCAAACCCTTGGGATCAAGGATTGGGTAATTTTATTCTGGATCCTGAAATTAAACGTTGATTTCCACTATAGTCCCCAAACTTTGTTTTGAGACAATTCGCCTCCTAAACTCTAAAACCTGTACAATTTTAGTCCAATCATTGATGGAATGCACAAAGCTAAGCATAGTTTATTATTATTATTTTTTTAAGTGTAAGTATGAAGTTTTCAATTCGAAACCTCTCACTTACACTCTCTTGCCTGTACCACTTATCTTATCCCTCCTTCCCCAAAACTTAGTGGCAACTTACCTTAACATAATTATTGCACTAAAATAAAGCAAAATGTACCAGGACATGGAATTTTAGGAGACCTAGAAAAGCCCTTTAAAGATGTTGTAGCCTTATCTGTAGTACGTTAAGCTTGCAAAGCCAATGAAAAGTACATGCAAACTATCTAGCCTAAGGAGCCCAAGGTAAATTTAAAGGATTGTACAATATAGATTGCTATATAGAACCAGCCACATATGCTAGACACTTTGGGACTGAGTTAGATTGCTAACGGTCTTACAATGCAAAAGTCTCTTTATGTTTTAAAAGATGCTATCAATCATCAATGGAGATGCGTGCTAAGGAGAGTGTCGACTAGTTCTCTGGTATATGATGCAAATTTGGCTCAATGCAAAATATGATGGTCCCCGAAAAAGAAATCCTTTCCTTATTTTCTATTTTCAGATATTATTTGCTAAGAGAGTGCTATATATTGTTATAGACGAAAAACAAAATTACATGAAATTCATTAAAAAAAAAAAGTCAAAGCCGCTTTAGTCTGCCCATATTTCAGCCAACTTGATAAACCAATAAACATATTTCAACACACATTAATTAATTAATATGTATCTAAAAAATCAATTACAATTCAAAACATTGAATTTTGACACCATCGTTAAGACCAATTGTGATGCTTCAAGAAGTAGCAACTTTTCTGCCTACCAACTTGACATGTTCTTAGCTTAGGGTTCGTGAAACAGGATTCTACAATGGATTTAAAAATACTTGGCAAATGAAATGGAAAATTGTGCTAATTCAAATTGCGTACCCCAGAAGGAAGGGGGAAAAATGAAAAGCAATTGCGTACCCCAAAAGAAAGGGGAAGAATGAAAAGCTGTCATAATTCCCTTGTTTTCCTAGCACCTCAACTTTAACCTTCTCTGCAATTGTCATAGTCAAAGTAAAGTGAAAGACTAATACAACGTCGGTCTTAAGTCTTCCAAAATCTTTCTTCAATTTAATTAATTTGATGCTGAAGAAGCCAAACATGACCAGCCATATTGCCCATGTCTGACTAATTGACTGGCTACAATTCCGTCTTTGAATTCCAAAAGTTCAAAGTGACAAATAGTTTTATGATGAGATATTATTCCTTCATTCACTGGTAACTCGCATACCCTTTTTCTGATTTCTCTTCATTTGAAACCACAGATAAAGTGAGCAAAGTGAAAGCAACAAGAAACTTACAAGGAAAAAATAGGTAACATGGCATGCTTTGTGCCTTTTAATACCACAAACATGGAGATAAGCCTTCTAGTATTCAGGCCAACAGTTGTAGAAGTTGATGATGTTGTGGAAGGTCTGAAGTATTTTTCCTTGTGCACGGAGGGGCTTGGTTGTCTTCATAGTGCTATATTGAGAAGTATTCATGGAAATATGGTAAGAACTTACAGTATTCGTAATCTTTTTCTTGTTTCTTTTTTGCTAGAAGGGAAACTAGCTAAAGGGTGGGATAAACAGTGGGAAGAGGAATTGATTTCTTGTTCTTTTGCTTTGAATTTTCTTGATTACAATCATTTTCTCTATGTTTTTCTTTTTTTTGAATTTTGTTGTTGACAAGGGATCAGGAAGAAGAGTGAAAAGATGAAAGGAACAACTGTAATCAGTAGCCGATTTTTAGATTAGAGGGAACATTTTTTTCCTTAGGATTGCACTTTTTTTTTTTGATTGGAGAATGCACTAAAAGTATCTTTGGGAAAAAGAATTTCCAGAGCAGCAAAACAAACTGAGACAATTGATTCTTAAATATTGAATAAAATCCCTTAAAAAGTTTCTGACAAGAATTCAGTTTTGTAAACTTTGCTTGTTAATCATTTAATGTTGTACTCTGGCTTTTCTTTGCAGATCATTTGGTATGGAGCATGGATGAAGAGATCAGACGAAAACAAGGATTCGCTTAGTGCTGCTTTTGTAAGTTGGATTAGCAAATAGTTAAACAACATTTTGAAATATTCTTTGTTCTGAATATGTGTAGAATATTCGTAGTAAAATACAGATTTGCGTTTTGTTGACGTATTCAAGACAATGAAAAATTCTTTCCCCCTTCACAAGATAAGATTTACTTCATTTCATTCAGATAAGACTTGTCATGACATGAATCTGAACCTTTGCAAATTGAATTCATTGTTCCTGCATACGGCTCATTAATTTCCACACACATGAAATACAGTTAATGTTGAACTCCGGATTGTCTCCGTCAATCATCAATGTGTGTGGTTCTACTTCTTATCACCTAGGGATATAAGGAGTTTAAACAAGTTGAATCTTCTTAGTGGTCAAATTTGTTTGATTATTTTGTCAAATTTAAAATTTTGATTCAAATTTGACTTATTTACAGTCGAACTCAAACAAGTATTTATCGAGCTGAATTCGAGTCCAAGTTTAAGTAGTTTGAAATTTTTACATGTAAATTACACTTTTATGCTAATAGTCGAGCCACACTTAGAAAAATTTTCAAGTATAAATTACTGTTCAAGTTTGATTTAATTAGCTGATGAACCAAACTTGAATGAATCTTACTGAGTCAATTGAGTTGAATTCGAATATCGAGTAGTTTGATTCAGTTTTCAACCTTATTGTCACTTAGATTTGTTATAATTTCATCAGACTTTCTGCTTCTTAGATCGGACATAATCTAAACTCAGAACTAATTTCTTTGGATTGAGAATACAAAGCAAAAAGAAAATTCATTAGATTGTCTCTGAGCATAAAAATGTGGATAAATCAAAGACCCTTGTTTGAATTACAAATTGAACTTCTAAAGCATTTTACTTTGATGTCTTTTTCAATGTATTTATTGGATAATACCTTATTCTGGACGTAGCGCAGCATTACATTTTTGACTTTCACTTGTAGAATCGACCAAGTCAGCTTATACTGCCACTTCAACATTTTCTTTTCCCTTTTTTCAGTTTCAATCAAAGTTGTTTAGGGAACAATCACTAAAATATGTGATGTTGGCCCAAGACCAATTTAGGGAGCCTTTGAATTCCACAAACCTTTTGCATCCGTTTGCGCTGAAATAAACTATCCTAAAATGTCCATCACGATTGTTAGTTTTGTGAGCTTTTACATTTTGGGAATATTTTAAGAAAAATGATGACCTGTTGGGATATGATTTATATAAGATGAAAAAATGGTTGAAAAGTGAAAAAAAAAATGTAATCGTGAAATGTGTTCAAGGTGTATTTCCAGAAAAAAAAATTTCAAAATACGACAATCGAAATAAGTTCTTTACATTGGCTTTTAAATTCCACATTGATAATCTATGGGTGTTGCTTACAAAAAACAGTTGAATTGATTTGATATTATAGCATAATTAATGAAACCTTGCCATCAGTAATCCAACTAAGTTCAAATATTTTGCTTATATGCGGGTAAATTTGTTGATTACATTACTCCCAATTTTTGACATTCCTTGTGACACGGTTGGACACAAAACCCCGACCAAGTCATCCCGTGACACTTGTAATCTTATCATTAAAAGAGAAAAAGAAAAAGTTTTCGCCATTGGAACAAAAAACTGGTTTGGTAATCTGGCTTTTTGGGTCACGAAATCTCTTCTGACATGCGAAGAATTAAAATAGACATTTGCAAAAGATGACAGTCAGTAGATTGCATAAATTTATGGTTTTTATTCTGACTCCTTCCATGTTTGATTTCAGAGCTCGATGCTGACAAATGTATCGAGTATGGCCATCTTAATTGATCAAAGCTTCTTTGAGGCATATGCTGGAGAATCAAGAGAGGGCTGCCAAGCTGCAAAAATTTGTACAGGAGACATAGTTTCCCTGAATTCAACTACTCTGTCTACTGATGATATGAACAAGAACTACTTCTCTTACGCGTGTTTAGCCATATTCAGGACGCGTTTCCTGAAGATGGAGGGTGCAACAGCCGGAGTCTGCTTGAAATCCCAAACCATGTCTCGAGTCGTCGGTCTTTTTGTGTGGAAATCTCTTCATCATTGCTACTCATACATCTTGAACACTGACTATCGAGAGACAATTTTGCCATATCTTGAGGGCCATTCTCTTGATATCAAGTATGACATTTTTAGAGTTGCCTATGTCAGTAGCAACAATGCCGCAGATATTCAGTTTTTTTCATCATCCAGACTGTGGCAGAATCATGTGGAAGGTAAAGGAGGCTGCCCGGTTACACAAGATTTTGAAAGAAAGGGGCAGGATATTAAGCAAGCACCGTAGCGTATTATACCCCAAAAATTATAAGCAATCTTTGTATAATATCAGTTTCATTTAAGCTTTTAAGTTACACACTCACATTTTCATACCAATTCTGCTACGGTATTCTTTTCTCGGTTTTAGTTGTGCTGGAGGATACCTGAATAAGAGAGACATCATAAAACGTTCTCCCTCTTGCTAACTTTTTAGCATTTAAGAGCAGTGTTTTGAATATCGGTTTGGTTTGATTGGTTATAGCACTAGTTTGGTTCACTAGTCAATTCGAAATGTTTTTTGAACTAGTCAAATTCAGTCAAGAATTAGTTGAATCGGTCCAAACCAGTATAAAACCATTTCGAAGGCTCCGTTTGAATTAATTATTTTTTAGAATGTTTTTGAAATATTTTATTGTAACAATGTAGATGAAAATTTTTTACTGTAGATGAGGTTGTTTTTTAGGCTATTTTTGGTGTTTTTGAGGTTTTTTTTTTTGTGTTTTTGGTGTTTTGAGGTTGTTTGTAGTATTTTTATGGTTGTTTTTGTTTGTATATTGTTGTAACATTGTATATGAAAATCTTTATTTTTCAAAAAATGACCAACCCAAATGCCACCTTATTTTTTCATTTTAGAATTTCACAGTCATATAAGTTACTTGACAACTAAAAGAAAAAAAAAGAAAAAAAAGAAAAACCTCTGATCCAAACTGAATCGGTTAAACCGGTTTGAACCATGAACCAGAAGTTCACGCGGTTCACTTAATGGTCCGGCTTTAAAAACATGAAGCGAGCATTGCGTCAAGATTGTTCCTGCGTATCTTTAATCGTCAGATAGGACAAAAAGACTATATGTTAACAAGGTAAACATTTTGTTAAGGCATTACAATGCAATACTGTTAAACTGTATTCTCAAGCTAATGAAATGGTGAATAAGAGGTCTTAATTCAGTATGTTGCAAAGCTTGAAAAGGGCATGGATTCAAGCATTGCCCACCAAAAGGGATATAGCCGAAGGAACTAATTCGGAAACTGCACATTTTCTTTTTTCAAGATTGGTTCTAAATACTGCTGTGAGAGAAGCAAAACCTTTTAAATGGATAAATGAGATTTCCATTATGAAAGTGATACAGTATGAAGGTTTACCTGTTAGTGATATAGTCTACCTTATGTTCTTCTTTAGACTCCATTCATTTTCATTGTATTAAATCTTAAGCACGTAAGTGAAACAGATGAAGTCTATTTTTATCTATTTTAGTTTAATGTATTGGATCTTTTGTAGCTGCAAAATTTTTGTTCTAATGGAATTAACAGGGTTATTATCATTTTAGCCTTGCAACTTCTTGTTCTACTATTAGCTTTTTCCTAAATGTTAACTTTTTTAGTCAATTTATTCGTAAGATTAACGGCCAAATACAAAGGAGTTTGGTAATTCAGGTAAAAAGATCATTTATCACTTTATCCATATAAACTATAATATTGTTATTAATTTACCTTATTAACGTTACCCATTAGTCACTTTACTCTTTCCATTAAACCAACTTAGCATGTTGTAATATTTCGTCGGAAAGATTTTGGACGACAGTACCTTCCTCTAGTATATAATTAAAAACCTCTGGCTTTAAAACCATTCCTTGCTCTTTTACCTACCACCCAAAACTCCAAAGACCTTTCCACTGCTATTACTCAATTACTAAAAGCGGGGAAAAAATTGAGTGGAAGAGCCTATTGGAGTTTGGAGTTGGAGTTGGGTGATAGATAGAAGTTTATGGAGTTATTTTAAAGTAATAAGAATACTGGATTTGCCCGTACTTTCATTTCTTTAAAATTGAGTTTTCTCTTTCCCTCTCTCCCATCTCTTTTTTATTTCTTGGTATTAATAAGAGCCAAAAATTAGATGAAATTAGGGTGAAAGGGAGAATAACCATTCCAACTTTAATTATTTTAATTATATGAGAGAAGGATATTTCTACTAAAAATTTTTCAAGATGCTAAGTTGGCTTAACAGTAGGGTTTAATTGCTGAAAACATAATGTTAAAGGGTAAAATAAGAGCAGCAGTATAGTTTAAGGAAGTGTTAATAATTGTATAGTAGTGCTTTAAGAAAGAAAGACATTCTTATCTAAAATATTTTAACATGTTGAGTTGGCTTAATGATTGGGTAAAGTGCCTAAAAAATAATGATGAATGTAAAGTGATATTAATACTGTACTTTAAAGGTCAAGGCAATACTAACCCGAATTAAAACTGTCAAGTCGTTCACAATATCAAGTATTTGAAGGTGGAAGCCAATATCGATTATTCTTATTTGGATTTATTAGTTAGAATCTCTACATATGTAAACGATGATTTAGGGGTTTTTTTATAGTTATTTTTGAGCAGTTAAAATGTGATTTTGTCCTTTTCGGTATCTTCTTTTTCGGGTTACGATATCATTTTTATAATCTAATCTATCCTAATTTAGAGGAAGGGGAGGCTAAAAAAACTGTATATAAGGGGATAGTAGGTATAAGAATCTGACTAGATTAAAGGAGTATTCTGACATCTCTTTTAAATTTTTTTCACTACAGTAGGATTTGATTCCCAATCTACGGTCCACAGAGGAATTTAGTCCTTTTCGATATCCTGATTCTTTGTTTTTGCATAAGAGGCTTTGTACCTATCGCTCTAGTCGTGTACTTTGTTATGCCTGGTCAATTTTGACCCTTGTACTTTAGTCGAGGCAGTTTATAATTGGCCATCTTTTTGTCTATTTTGCCACTTAAACCACCGCCCCTGCATAGTGCATCCTGCCTAGTGCATACCAACATTGGTCCGCTTGCCTTTTGGTAGTTGTATTTCTTTTTGGTAGGTATGCCATTTTTCCTTTTGAGGTGGTGTTTATTGAGATAGGGGTCAAGTCTTTGTCTATTTCTGTAATTTTGTTGGAATATGTGCATTTTCCATGGTCCTCCCCTTTGCTGGGCTGTACTACACTTCTTTTCTCAGGTCAAATTTGCCCTTTTCCTCTCTTTGATGCGGTTCAGTACTTTCTGTTGGCAAATATTGTAGGCTTATCAATCGGGTCATATGAGCCGAACTTTCATAAGTTCAGGTTCAACTCATTTAATTTATAATACTTTCGGATTTCGGGGCATGATTTTCAGGTTAATAAATGTAAAGATCATATTAAACTCACAAAATATTTGGATTTTGAGCCTTGTTCGGGATTGGTCCGAACTCATTTGTTACTCCTCAATTTCCTTAATATAATTACTATAACTATTAAATTGTAAAATTAATTTAACATTCACAGGACTACAATATTAAAATTAAACATGAATAAGTAATAGTTCTTAAAAAGTACATAAATCAAAAAATTTTCAATAATATTTATATCTAATTCGTTCAAAATATATGAAAAATATTAATAAAACATGCGGTCATAAGCCAATACATCTTCAAAGGTTGGAACTTCTTCATAGCCTTGTAATTTAAATCCAAACATGCTTGATGATTTGTGTTTCTAGACCAAAAAGAAATCAACCAATATTATGCCAACATAAAAATTTACTTAAGCAATAAGAAAAGTTAAAGTTTCAATTATACATTACTAATATTGGCTCTCAAAAAGCTAGTAGAGGAGTCTTTAGATGTATTTTTGTACTTTGTAATTTGTATATATTTAGTATTTAGTAATAATATATTTGAATATATAATTATATATAATATCAAAATATAAATATTATATACATATATATATCATTATATACATATAGGTAATTAAAGGGCCGGACTCATATTCGGTTTCAACTTAATGAGACCCAAGTTCGGACTTATTTTTTAGGCCCAACCTTAAGCCGACTTACTGAATGATCAAGTTTATCGGATTTTTTCTCGAACCGAATGAGCCAAGCTCGGGCCCCATTGACTGTCCTAAAAGATTGTGGTCCATGTTTGTACCATTTTGAATGAATGTTGTTCTTTAACTAGCTTTCTCAAAAAGTTTTAGCAAATTTGCAATTTTCTCCTTCGCAATCCCTTTATCTGGTTCATTGAGTTTCATGTTTTAGATGTGTTGTCCTTCGTTGGTCATTTGCTTCACCTTTAATTATTTTATCACCTATGTATTATGAAAAATGTTTATTACATAAAAGAAACCCAAGAATAAATTATGTGATATCGAATTTAAAATTTATAAAAACATATATTAGTTGTTACATAAATTTTAAAGCAAATAATAGAACTTTTCCTGTCAAAAAAATAAATAATTAACCCGATTACAACCCAACCTTCACGTTATTTCTGCCTAAAATGATAAAAATAAATATATGTATAAACTACAAGAAAATTTAAATTTAAAAACACAACAAACTATATAAAAGAAAAAAGAAAGGGCAAAGTACCCAAATAGTATTTCAACTTTTATGTGGAGCCACTTTTGGTCCTTTGGCTTTAATTAGGGACAACATTTTCCTTTAACTTTTATTATTAGATCAATTTGATCCATTTACTATAATCTGGGACAATATCGTCCATAAGTTTCAAGGAAATGCAAACTAGGAAATGCATAAAGTACATGTTGCCCTTAGAACAACTTCAACACGGAATGGAGTTAGATAGATAAAATAACAATTAAGTTCAAGTAAAAGAATCACTTGTAAAAATAAAAGAGTGAGGAAAGAGAAAACAAACACAAGCAAATTATATAGGTTTAGCCCTTCTCTTATTGCTTGCATCCACTCCCAAACTTCTTCTAAGTTTCAGTATTTCTTTATTAAGTGTCTCTTCACAAATTGTGAATCAGACAATGACTCAGTAGAATTGAAGATTCAATCTACCTCACAATATGTTAACCAATCCTAGTTGAGTCTAGATTTTTACTCTTACTCGAAAAACCTCTCAACTATTTGCTCCCTTCTCTTAGTTTTGAAGAAAACACTCTAATGTACAAGTAAAGATCACCTTCTCCAAGATTTTACTTTTTCCTCAATGAGAAATCTCACACAAAATCTTAAATGAATTGAGGTAAAAGAAGAATCAATACTCGAATAGTGTGGATTTACAAATAAAAACTCAATAATACCCTAAATAGTGTGGATTTATAAAGATAAGCTGACAAAGAAGATAGGCAATTTAAGCTCATGAACTTGAGTAGGAATAACAGGATTTGAATTGTAAACTCTTGGACATGTTCCTTCTCTTGTTGAGCCTGAGATTTACAGTTATGGCCCTTTATAGAAACCCAAAACTTGTTCCAAATGGTAAAAAATATAGCTATTAAAATCCAGCCATTAGGCCGATTGGACATCTGATCCAAATACACTGCATCCAATCCTAGATAGAACTAACCACCAGCCCAAAGGCTGGTGGCCACCATCAAGCCATTAAGGCTGGCTTGATGGGGGTGGGTTGCCACAGTATGTGGCTCTTCAACAAATCCAGACGGGTGTGTAGTGCACCCGTCTAGTCTGATGGTAGTTCAGTCTCCGTTAGCCCTCTCCATAGGCCCAGTTGGGTCCCCTCTAGAATATGTTAGAGTAGGAGTAGGAGTAGGTATAGAGTAGACTATTATCGACTGTCAAAAAAAAAAATCCTAGATAGAACTGGTGATCAAACGCATGGCTATCCAAACCACGTGTTCGAACAAGGCAGCCAACTCTTTGATCTTTGTCCAATTGGCTGATCCTAAGGAACTGTGTGAGGACCTAAAGATTTTGTCATGTTAGCCGTTTTAACTCCATTGCATTTCATTCATTTAGTTATTTATTTATTTGTTATAGATTTGATAATGATTTTAGTCTTAATGATTTTATTAATTTTTATATGTGTGAGAGTTAGAGACTAGGGTCAAATGCGACTTTCTTTTGTGGGGGTAAAAGGGAAACTTTGGAGAAAGAGGGAGTTTAGTGCAATAAGAGAGAAGTGGGATATTTGGAGTAAGAAACTACAAGAAAGTGACACTTGGCACCATAGGAACCAAGTTTTAATCCTTTAAGACTTTTTGACCAAGCATTCTTACTAATTTTCCTTTCATTTCAAGTCTTAAAAATAACAAACAAACCACAAGAGGAAGTGAGAGAGAGAGAGGCCGAGAGCTTGAGGAGGAAAAGGGAGAAAAAGCTTCAACCAATCTAGCTTCAATCTTGCTTGGATTTTGAGGGAAAAGAAAGGAGATAACTTGGGGTTTTCCATCAACCTTGGCATAAGATTGGAAAGGAAGAAGATTTAGAGGATTGCGTTGAGTTTCATCTTGGTTGGAAAGCGAAAGAGGTAAAATGCTAGATAATCCTTCTTTCTTCACTTTATGTTGAAAACAAGTTGGATTGTTGGAATAAAGACATGATTTGGTGGTGAATCTTGGTAGTTTCTCAAGTTGATGATTCTTGAACTTTATATTTGAAACTTTAGTGTTTGTATGTAGATATGATTATGGTGTTTTTTTTGTTGAGATTGTGGCTTTATATATCTAATGTTATGTTGGAAAAATTGGAAAGAAATTTCTGCTTGATGGCTGAACTTTAGGGCTGGAATTTCAGCTTTGAATTCTAAATTTTCATGATGATTTAAAGCTTAATTTTGCTCAAGGAGCTCTATAAGAATTTAGGTTAAGTATGTGTTGGAATTGAACTAAAATCTTGAGTTTTAAGTGGTAAGAACACCATTTCTTTCACTGTTTTCATGGCTGGAAAATTTGTTCAAAGCTGACCAAAAGAGAAAGTGACATTATATAGCTTTGTTCTTGGTTTTGTGTGGTGAACTTGTCACATTAATGCCCTAAACCCATGATTAGACATTCACCCTAGTATGATTGGAGTGGAAAATGGAAGGTTTTAAAAGCTGAAAACCTCACTCTTACATGTTTCAAGTTTCAAGTAATAAATTTCCAGCCTAGGAGAAAATTGATTTGGGTAGTTTAAACTCAATTTGGTGGATGAAAATGAGAAAAATGTTTGCACTATCATTTGCTTAAATCTTTGACCTAACGTATACATGAATGTTTCTCCTTGAATTGATTTAGAAATCATGTGATTTGGGGTGAGATTTCTTAGTTGGAACTTGGGCGTAGTTTCGTTTAAATATTGTGGCTTGGAGTAGTAGATCCTAATGCGCTCCATATACTTGATTCTAGGGTTTGGAAGTGAAGCCGAAGTTGCTCCCGAGGCGAACACTTAATCTTTGTTGTCATAGTGAGTGTTCTAAGTGCATGTGAAGTGACTACGTGCAATGTTATTTTTCTTGAATGACATGCTTGCTTGGTTGAGATACTTGTTCTTGACTTGATAATATCGGGACGAGGATGTACTTTATCATACTCGATCCTTCATGGATAGATTCTTGATATTTGTATTAAATGAACTGCTTTACTTGTGCTTGACTTGTTGGTCGTTCGGGTGGTTATCCCATCGACTTTCTTGCGTGCTTGGGGCCCCAAACCCCATTGGCTAGTTGGTCTAGTCGAACCGGCAAGGGCTTGGTCGATGAGATCAATGAACCATGGGTCTTGTTAAGTGGATTTGGACTTGAACTTGCACTTGAGCTCTTGAACTTGAACCGGTATACTCGAATATTACCCTTCTTGATTTTGACGTGCGGGCTCGGACGGGGGTTGAAAGTGGTTGGAGAATGATGTGAAGTGGTGAAATATTTGATAGTATTTTGGTATAATGTTGATGGAGTGTCAACGGAATCTTGGTTCTTGATCAAATTACTTGAACAAGCTCATGAGAGCCCCATATCCTTTTAAATGAATATGTGAATTCTTAATTGAAGTGTACTTGCTCTATATTGTGGTGTATTATGATTTTGTGGCTTGAGTATGATATCATTGTTGCATGACTTTCTTGGAACCTCATGGAGCGAAAGCTCACCCTTCTAGTTTTGTTTTCCTTTCAGGGGGCGAGCGCTTGGGCGAATGACTAGGAAGGGCTGGGTTTTGTTGGAATCTTTTGCTTTTGCACAGTTGTACCAACTTTCAGTTTATTTTTGTAAGTTGGGAACTCGACTGTTGTAAATGGATCTCGTAGTGAATTTTAAGACTGTATTACTCACATACTTATGTATTTCGGCCTAGATTGTTTTATTTAATCGTTGGAAATGTGACTCTTGTTTTAACAGGGTTGTAATAAGTTAGTGCTCGAGTCCTAACGAGAGTTGGGCAAAGCGGCCAACTAAACCCTTTGGTTCGCCTTAGGGGGAGGTTGGATCATCACAAATTGTATCCGAAAGTTGCATCCAACAGGCAATTTTCGCCTTTTGGTTCATTTTTCTTTTTCTTCTCTTTTCCAATGATGCATTCACATGCAAAAGCCTATAATGTGCAACTACAAGTAGACTACAAAATTATAAATCTTTTGTATACAGTATCCACTGTAAGATTAACATCAATAAATAAAAATTCTTGCAAGTTCTCGAAATTCACATAAACATTTCCAACTATTAGCAAATATAATGCATAAAGAAATATACAATCTTTATGTCAAATAAAATCTGGAGTAAATAAATAATGTTTGTCAAAAGAAAAGAACAAACAAGAAATCACAATTATAACAAGATCACTATCTTTTTTAGCCTACAAAAAGAAAATAAAAAATCAATACATGTATAATCTATAACTAAACCAAAAAACCAAAAGTCACAACTACTATTTAATAGACAAAATGAAAAATATATATTTTTCCTTTCTATTATTCTAAAACCTAATGACAAAATCTATTTACTCCTTACCATTAGAAACAAATAAAAAAAATTTATCAAGATTTGTTTTATCTATATAATATCCACTTTTGAGTCTTAATATTCACTTTTTCTATTAATGTTTGATTGAGAAACACAAGCAATTTTATCTTTTAATCCATTTACACTAGAGTATGCATATCATAATAGTAAAATTAGAATAGAGTAGCAAATTTATAGAAATAAACCAGGTAAAAAAATAATTTTAAATTATGATAGTTATTCATCCACTTTTACTAGTTTTTCAATGTACAAAAAAATTCAAGAACCAAAAAAAGAAAATGACAACTAATATTAGAAAAATGGCAAAAATATAAAATAATTTTCAATACACAAATACATATCTGTACCACAATGGACACACCTACGAAAAGGAAATTAAAACAAAGAGAAATATAGATGTTCATTTGCACAAGAAAAAATTGCCAACACAAGTATTGGATTTATCCTAACATCAGTGGCAGGAGGAAATTCGTCTCAGGAATCTAATGATGATGGGCTTGCCTTTGTATTAAAACAATATTTCCCAAAATATGCAGATGAAGCATGGTTTACTCTAATATACTAGATATAGAAGTAAATATTGCTTTTTTTCTTGATTATCTATATTTTTTTATTCAAAGATCATTATAATATTATTAGAACTTTCAAAAGCAGGAGAGGTATATTTTTCTGTTTTTATAAATTGCTGACTTTTGTGCCTTTTTATTTTGGTAAAAGTAGTGCTTATTATAAACGATACTACTTTAAAAAGCAAATAAAGTGAAGAATAGATACAAAGATTCTATCACATAAGAGTGTTCTTGCCGAATATAAACAAAATTAAAAAACAACATAAATAATATGTTGACTTTATAAAAAAAAAGATATGAACCATACCCTCACAAATCATGTTAATTTTTATAGTGGATTATAGCCAAACATGTATACTCTATAATGAAACAATGCTTCATAGGAAAAATAATCTAGTAGAAAATAAATATTTGCAATGAGTACGCTTGGATAGTAGATTATTTGGGATAAATTTTAAAAAATACTGTAGCATTTTTTTTTGTATGATCTATGTGAGATGAAAAGGTGGTTGAAAAATGTGTTAATGAAGCAGTGTTTTCACAAAATGACTAACCGTGAAGATCAAATTTTAGAGCAAGCTTCAACATTGAGCTTGAAGATTTAGTTTGAAGGTAGCTTTGCAAATCTTGATCTTTATAAGTATCAAAAACTATGACAAAGAACGTTAACGCATTAGCTTTAATTGAAAATTTTGCAGTAAACAACGAGGGGGAAAGGTTTTTCTTTTTCCGTTTAATTACTCATCAAATTTCTTCAGCAAGCTGAAGGATTTTCTTGCTTGGTGAAATTTGGAACTTTCTGGTTGTTTAGCATAAGAAAATAGAGAAAGAAAATATGTGAGATAGATGTATTGCTCTCTGATTCCTCTCTGTATCTTTTTTCCCCTTTTGTGTTATAAGCACATCAGTAGAGAGAGATATAAATCTCATTCTCTTTTGCCCTTTAACAGTTGACCTGAACAGAAGATCCAATCAAATCACAGATTTTTTTAAAAAAAATAAAAATCCAAGGGTTCAAAATTTATTTAAATAAATAATTCTAAGATTTAAAGGTCAAGAAATTGGTCAAGGATTTCATGATTGTATTGGAGAAAAATGAACATAGTATCTACAGCTTTAATAAAGAGTTGCAAGTTGGGGAGATTGAAAAGGTATAAAGTGATAACAAAAAATCCAATCAAATCACAGATTTTTTTCCCCTAAAATCAAAATCTAAGGGTGCCAAATTTATTTAAATTAACAATTCTAAGATCTAAAGGTCAAGAAATTGGTCAAGAAATTCATGATCATGTTGAGGAAAAATGAAAATGATATCTACAACTTTAGCAAAGAGTTGCAAGTTGGGAAGACTGAAAAAGTATGGAGTGATAAGAAATAGAGATGCTAGGTGTTGTTCATTAGAAGCTGAAGCAAGAGAATGACAGCAACTGTGGTTTTCTATTATATATAACAGTCCCTAAGGTCAAATTGGTCATTTCACTATGAAAGGCAATTGTGGTTGGTCAATAAAGGGGAAAAAAACTAATTTTTTGTTCTTTCATCTTTATACCCCTTCCAACTTTCATCATATCTCCTCTCACCATAGAACTCACTAGGAACAGCAAGTGCCAACCCTTGCCAATCTTTATTAACAACTCAAGAGTTGGGTCTCTGAGCTAGATTGAGGTGACTAGATTGTGGATGGGGTAGAAAAGCATGTAAGGAATGTGAGGACTCATAATTTTATTCTTAAAATAGTTATTTTTATAATTATTTACCCTAGTATTAGTTAATTATATTATCGTTGCATGAATTGCTTTTAAATTTCGCTTTATCGCGCGCGAATCGGAAGTTCGCGTATTTCGCGTCAGAACGGCTAAGTGGAGATTTGAGAAATTAATACTAGACTACTAAGAGTGAATAATTACAGTATTAAAGGAATTATATTGGAGGATTAGTGCACTAGTGCAACAAACAAGAGAGAAAAGTGGTGGAACGAAACACTATTCGAGCACTATTCAGAGTTGACTTTTACAAAGCTTCTTGGCCACAATTTCTTCAAGCTTCCAAGGCAAGATTGAACACTCAAAACCCTTCTCTCTCTCATACCTCTATCGGCTGACTCTCTCAAGGAAGGAGGAAGAAAAACTCCATCTCTATCTAGCTTCATTTCCCTCACAAATCTTCCACCAAATCACATACTACTTGGAGATTAGTTCTAACTTGGAGAAAGGCATCATCTTGTGGACTTTTTTTTGGAGAGTTTTGGTGAAAAATTCTGGTTTCATCTAGGGTTCAAGAGGTAACCTTCATCTCCTTTAAATCTTTCCATTTAATCAAAGTTTAGTGGTTAGATTTCATGAGTTTACAACCCTAAGCAAGAAAATAGGTTAGAGGACTTGAGGAAACCATTTATCTTGCTTTAATCTCTAGGCTAGCGGTCTTGAGGTGGATTATAGGTAGCTGCCTTGAGGATTAAAATGCTTGATTGTTGTGTTTATGTGTTAAATGAAAGGTTTACGGTTGGAAAATGAAGAGAAAGTTGAGAAATTTGTGAGATGTGTGCTGGCCGAAACTGTCCTGCTGTTATCTTGCTTGCATTCCGAACTTTTGTTGGTTATTTGACTATGAAATTGATGGATATATGTTGTATATTGTGTGTACAAAGTGCCTACCAAAAATCATTTCATTTGGTTGCATAAAACTTGAGCTTTGGCAAGAATCAAATCTGGAAAACGTATAGTAGAGGTCTCGGACAGTGCCTCTTTGTTCGAACGTAACTCTCTGTAAAAAAGTCAAAATTGAGCGCCGTTAGCGGAATTCAAAACTAGTACCGTTAGCGGAATTCAAAACTAGACATTCATAACTTTCCAACGGTATAAAAATCACTTGCTAGTTCGAACTGAGTGAACCGTAGTGATTCAGCAAAATTGACTGTCCTGTTGTGACTGTCTGTCCGAGAGGAATGGAGAAGCTGCATCTTGTGGCTTGACTTTCTCTCACTTGTGAAATGATTTTGGAAATGACTCTTTCTGATGAAATGTAGCATTTTGAACCTAGTTTACAACGCCGTAAACCATTCTTAATTTGAACTTGTATTGAGTGAGATGTGGTCTGATTTCGAAAGTGCAACAAAGCTGGAAAACTGGAAAGTTTTTCCCTTCTTGCTAGCCGAATGGTCAGGGTTGTTTTGGGATGTTTTGTTTCGAAAATTTTGATGTCAATTGCTTATTTAATGTTTCTAGAACCTTGGTTTAAAAAATGGAGTGAATTGGGATTGATTTCATTGGACAAAAACCTTTGGAAAGAAAGAAAGAGTGGGTTGGCAGATTTGCTTTGAAAATTTCATGAACTTTGGTCGTTTTGTTAACAGACTTTCCACGTGATTTTTTGCGTAAAATTTGATAGAGAGGTAGTCCACATATGGAAGTTTAAGTGTACCAAATTTGATGTAATTTCAATACCATTTCGATACCCAAATAACTCCCCAAAGATTGCTCTTCAAATCTGGAAATTTACCTATCAGTTTGCAAGTTTTAGCCAACTTTGAACTGTTATATCTTGATGCTCAAGACTCCGAATTTAGTTCTGTTTGTCGTGGTTGAAACCTTGTTTGGAAATCTTATTGTGTTACAAATTTCAAGGGCTGATTCACTTTTTGTGAATTATGCCGGATTTTCAAAGATTGCTGGAAAACCAAGACTGATTCAAATCTGTCTTCTTGGAACTGAAACTTTGACCTGAAAAATGACTGCTTTCCGTTTAGAATCTTGGAAAAGTTTCTTCTAGGAACTTTTAATAATTTGAACCTAGATTCTAACGGTATAAATTTTTCCATTTTTGGACATGCCAAACTCAAGATTTGATTTTCCAAAAATTGTCGCGCAAAGCTGAAATTTCCCGATTTCTTAGGGAATGAGTTTTTAAGAACTTGTCACTTTCTTTTGATATCGATGGACCGTTTTAAACTCGATTGCATGGAAGAGGCAAGTCTCTCTTAGGACTTTAACTCCTCACTTTTGAACCTCGATTTTCGAGAGATTAAAGTTCTCTTTTAAGACATTGACTTAGTCTAAACACGTGTACATCCTTTCTTGATTAATGCATGGTTGTGAGTAAAAGTTACTCGTTATTTGCTCAGGCGCTCAAGGGGATCTTCAAGAGAATCTCGAAGCGGACGCCTAAAAGCTTGTTTGAGCACTTACTCACTTTTTGACTTGGTGAGTGTCAAGTGCATGATTTGTTGTGAAATACGTGAATTGCTTCTTGTTAATCATGTGAATTAGAATTGCCCAGACGAGTGTGTACTTTATCGCACTCGTTCTCTTTTAAATGAAATTATGATCGAATTTCGCTATGTGAATTGATAATCAACTCGTGTGAATTGATGTTCGACTCGTGTGAAATGATGTGGTTGTGAATCGTATTTGTGATCGTCGATTAGAGCGTTGTCTCATCGACTTATATTCGTATTCGGGGGACGTCCAAACTCGTTGGCTAACTTTGCGAATCGAGCCAGCATGGGCTTGGTCGAGAAGCTTAGTAAACCATGAGCACACACGAAACTTGATCTATTGGAGAGATCTTGCTTGGCATACTCGCATAGTATTGCCACGATATACTTAAGTAATATCAAAACCTTGATGAGCGGGTCCGGTAAGGGGGTGTAACGGTGATGGGATTTGAGGAAAGTGGTGTTTCTACAGATTTGATACTTATGTGGTTAACGGAGTGTCAACATGGAATTTGATCAAGACCTTGACTCGATTACGTGGAATTTAGCTCCTGAGAGCTACAGTGTCCTTGAATTGTTTCTGTTTACTTTTCCTACTTGAAATGTTAATTACTCGAACTTTACAGTTTTACTTACTGTATAAATGTTGTGCTACTTGGACTACGTGTTTGCATGTGTGTTTCTTGGCCTCACGAGTATTCAATCACCCTATTAGCTTTGTTTTCCTTAACAGGAGCTGAAATGGAAAGAATTGGGGAAGCTGACTTGATGGACTTTTGATTAGGGTTTTGAATGTAATTGTTTAGACGACTTTTGGAGGTTGTATATTTTGGGGAATGTTGATGTACTTTTGGTAACTTGTGATGTAAGACTTGTATATTTTTAAGGAAGCGACCCTTTCTTATATTTTCGACTTTTAGTATCGATTGATTATCCATAAGTTGAATTCGTCTCGCAGTGAGTCTTGGCGAGAGCTGGGCAGACGTCCCACCGATACCCTTTGGTTCACCTTATGGAGAAATGGGGGCGTCACAAGGAAAGGAGCTTTTAGTGGCATAGTGGTGGCCTTGTTCAATTTAAAAATGTGAGGACCCGAATTTTTTTATTTTATTTTTACTGGCTTATCTAAATATTTATTTATTCACTTCCTCCAATTAATTTATTTCATTCATTTTAATTGCATCTGCATGGTACATTGCCTCATTTTATGATTTTAAAACGTTTGCTTGTAAACTTAATTTTTTTGTCGCTCAATTAGTAAAAATTAGAGAAACATGTTTTTCGAGACAATATTTGGTCCGAGAGTGCAGTGGTCTTAGAGAATTAAGGATGATCGATGGTAGACTAAGAAAAGTTAATTGAGAGATTAGAGGTGGGTGAGTTGAATTAAGCTCAATTAGGAGCACTAATGAACCACTATTCAAATATTGACTTTTGCACCAAAGGATTAGCTTTATGTCACATCTTTCTTTCATCCAAATTACTTCACAAAAGTCACACAAAACCCTCTCTTCTTCCCTCCCTCTTGGCCGAACACTCACTCCCTCCATTTAGCCATAAATTTCATCTTCATCTTCTTCATTTTGCTCACTAAAACTTGCTCCAACCTTGCTCATACTCTTGGATCATCCTCAAGCTTAGTAGGAGACTTGGAGGAAGAGAGATTCTTGGTGGTTTAGAGCTTGATTTCTTGAAGTTTTGCTTACTACCATTGGAGGAAGGTAACCCCTCAAAGCTCCCATTTTTCTTTCAACTTTTAGTTAGTTTTTAGTTAGTTGTAGCTAGATAAGCTTGGGTTTGTTGATGGGTTCCATGAACCTTGACATTAGGTAGATGCCTTGAGGAAGATTATTAGATAGTGGTCTTGAGGATTTCTTGTTTGTTTGGTTGTTGTTTTAGTGATTTCTAGCTTGGTTTTGGTGTGAGAGTTGGAGAGAAAAATTTGAAGAGAAAGAAGAAGCAAGGCTATCCGATTTTTGCTGGTTTGTTTCCCTTGTTTTAATTTCAAAATTTGTGGTTGTATTGATGCAAAAATGCTTGCTACATGTTGGGTTATGTGTATGTAAATTATCTTCCAAAAAATACTTCATTTGAATGAGTTAAAGTTGAGCTAAAGGGAAGAAAACAAACCTGGAAATTTCTGATCATTGCAGCCGATCAGTGCGCACTCAACAGCACATAATTTTTCATACAGGAGTCAAAATCAAGTGGTGTTTATGACATGTGAAACTAGACTCCGAGGGCTTTCTAACGGTATAAAATTCACCTGCTAGTTCATTTTCTATGAATCGCAGTGAACCGGCAAAGTTGGCTGTTTTCCCTTACTGTTTTAACCGAGAAACAAGCACAGCTGCAGTTTGTAGCTCGTTTTCACTC
The DNA here is from genome assembly GCA_023065735.1 of Coffea humblotiana. NCBI lineage: Eukaryota > Viridiplantae > Streptophyta > Magnoliopsida > Gentianales > Rubiaceae > Coffea > Coffea humblotiana. Next base: position 18,171,938 of record CM041216.1, read on the forward strand.
CTCTTACGAAATGAATTTGAAGACAGTTTCTTCTAGTGATTTTTAGAATTTTGAATCTAGTTTTCAACTCCATAAACCATGCTAATTTTGGACTTGTGTAGCTTAGTTATGATCTGATTTCGAAACTGTGTCGGATATTCCAAAGCTGGAATTTCGTGAATCAGGTTTCAAAAACCAGCTTTAGAAAAACTGTTGTATCTTGGTGTAGAAAAATACAAATTGAGTTCTATTTATTGCGTTTGAAACTAGATTTGGAGTTCTTTCAGTGGTACAAATTTCAGGGGCTAGTTCGATTCCTATGAATTTTGCTAAATTTTCAAATTTCACTGAAATTCAAGACTGTTTTGCCTTGTTCTTACTGAAGCAGCGATTTGGAACTAAAATTTAACTGGGTTCTGATTTGAATCTGGGAAAAGTATCTTCTAGAGAGTTTATTTCATTGATTTTATTTTCCAACGGTATAATATTTGCAATTTTTGGACATATGGAACTCAAGTTATGATTTTTTAAAGAACGTTGCCAAAACTAGAATTTTTCTTATAAAGTGACAAACTCCAACGTGGTTTAGAAACATTTTCTAGGTTTCAAACCTAACCTTCTTGATTATTTGCTTCTCATTTCATACTTGAGAAATGGATTTCACCTCCTAGTCTTATGCCCTTGGTTTCCATGAAAATGAACCATAAATTGGAGTGTTTAGCTAGAGTAATTCTTGAGGAATTTCACTAGCCTCATATTTAAAATTTGGAACTTTTAGCCCCAATATTTACTATGAAAATAAGTAACGTTTTGATGGATTTTGACTTCATAAGTTTAGAAAACGTGAACGCTCATTTATATTCTAAAACTTGGGCATAGGATTAGAAGTTTTAAGATATGAAAACCATTTTTCCTTTCCTCGATTTTCATGCCAAAAATTAAGTATGATACTCCTCTTTTGAAATTAAAATTTCTTGCTACGACTTGACTCGAAAACGACTTTTGAGTTCCCCTTGAGTATTGTTTAAGTGATTAAGCGAGAAAGTCTCTTTTAACTCGACTTGAACTTGTGGCTTTTGAGTGTGGGCAGCAAGAGGATATTTTTCTTAATAACCTTGGTCGAATACCTAGGTAACCGTGATTGTGCATGTCTCAGGTGATCACGTGGACATCAAGGAGCTCGTTTGACCTCTTGTTTTTGCTCTCACTTTGCTCTTGACTTTTGGTGAGTGTTAAGTGCATGCTTCATGTTACTATGATTGAAATGATATTTATACAAGTGCTATGTGATTCGTGAACTTGTCGAGATGAGGGTATACTTTATCGCCTTCGTCCTCTCCTCTTGAATACTTACTACTTGTTATACGAATTTGCGTGACTTGCACTTGTACTTGAACATGCTTTTAACTCGTGAGCACTGAGCGGCAGCATGTACCACACCCTATTCGGGTGGGAGGTGCCTCTCATCCCGACTCAGTGCTATGATCGATTCTAAGTCGATTGGAGCGTTGTCTCATCGACCAATTGTACTTGTGGGGACGCCCCAATCCATTGGCTAATTTAGTAACTCGAGCCGGCAAAGGCTTGGTCGAGAAGTTTGGTGAATCTTGGGAAATTTTATAATTTGATTTTTTGAGATCTTGTTTGGCATACTCGAATAGTATTGCCATCTCGTGCTTGTTTGGTTCCGGATTCGAGTGGGTGATATGGTGGATGGGGGAAGTAAGTGGAGTTCTATGGACGTGTTGCTACTTGAGTTGACGGAGAGTCAACCAAAGATGGTTTGAACCGGCCGAGATGTGGGAATAGCTCTTGAGAGCTCTTGTATCCTTTCTATTTGTGTTTTACTTGCTATTTGCTCACATATATGAAATTCATGTTAAGTGTGCTATTCGACTTAATTCGTGCTACTTGCTTGCTTGCTTGATTTTCTTGGCCTCACTGAGCGTTAGCTCACCCTAAATTGTTTTCCTTAACATGTTTTGGAAGTGGAAGTTGGGGACTCTAGACTAGCAGTTTTTGGTTGAAACTAGTAAATCTTTTGTATGATATTTGGGACATTTGAAGTGTAAACTTTGTTATATTTGGGTTTTTGGATTGTAATTGTAAATGGTGCTTAGAAGAATCTGACTTGTATATTCGAAGTATTTCTTAATCCTAAATCTATGGTTGACTTGTGGTTCTCTGTTAAGCTAGAATGTGTGCGTGAGTCCTGATGAGAGTTGGGCAGACGCCCCATTGATACCCTAGGGTTCGCCCTAGGGAGAGGTGGGGGCGTCACAAAAAACACAAGCACTTGTCCGATAGTAAGACAGATGTAAGGAAAAAATTCGTGTAAATGTCATTCATCTAATACAAAACATAAATTTCTGCCAAAAAAAAGTTATAATCAAGAATTACATAACCCGAAAATGATGACATCTTCAAATTAAAAGGATTGGCTAGTTTACCTTTGATTTGTACGTACATGATAGTTTTCTAGATGCTAGTCTATTTGTGAATTATTTTATTTTTGGATAATTTTACTATAACATTTATGAAATTTGGTCGTAATTTGAGTCCAAAAAGTTAAGATAACACATGGCTATTTTGGCCCTTTTCCAACCCCTTTGGCTAATCTTTGGATACATTTGAGCATTGGATGATGACCTTTGGGAAAAATTGAGTATGAGGTATAGTTTTCACATGATTTAACAAAACCAATAGCAATGGCCATCGACGGCGTGGTGGAGCAGTTCCTGAATCCTCATCGAAGAAGATGATTAGAGATGAAAAGCCTTTTTATCATATTCTATTCTTACCCTTAAGCCAATCTAAAATTAAAATTGGACCTCTGATTTTCTTTATAATATTATTTTATGTTTTAAAGTGTTATGCGATAATTGTATCATTATATCACTAAAAATTGTTGACTATTCTTATTTGACTGTTAAATATGATGAAAAAACTAGTGGTTTCACTTTCCTAAAAAACTATTGTTGTGTTGAGGAGAGGGGGGAGGGGGAGGGGAGTAAAGTGTAGGTTTCTAAACCATAGGGAGTTAAGATGAACATTTACTTAATCATAGGTTGGTATTTGGTATTTAACCCAAATCTCATCAATACATCAACTTAGTTGCTGAAATCTAAATCTCTTATCAATTTAGCTTAGGTTAGATGCTTTTTTTTTATTTTAGCTTATATCATCCAAAACATCAACCGATAAATGTCATGGATGAGATGAAACCTTATTCTTATATTTCTAAAGAAACTTTTGAAATATGTAAAAAAAACCTTGGATGAGATAAAAGATTTAGAGAACCAAAGAAATGGTGTCTCGATTGAAATTCGTTTGACTACTAGAGGGGAGACTAGCTTTAATTTATCAAAAGTAAAAGGAATGAATAGTAGCAAGTGTAGTGCAAGTGGAAGTACTAGAAATGTACCAACACAACCAAGAGTGAGAGATCCTATGGATAACTTTGCAAAACTAGGCAAAATACTTTAAGTTCTAAGTGGAAAAAGGAAGAAAGAAAAGAAGTTCATGAATTGATAGGTCGTTTCTTTTTCTCAAGTGGCCTTGCTTTTAATGTTATAAATGACCCTTATTTCCTACCAATGTGTGAGAGAATTACAAAGTATCAAGTATGGACCTAGCTTTGTTTCACCTAAAATGCGTGATTTGAGGACTTGGATACTGAAAGATGAGATACAAAATATTAATAATATGATGGTAGATCATGAAAAGATATGGATATAATATGGTTGTTCTATTATATTTGATAGTTGGATTGATGGAAAAAAATGGTAGATGCCTGATAATTTTATGATTAATAGTCCTACTGGTGCATGATTTTTGAAATCTACTGATACTTCTAATTCTTTAAAAAAAATGGAGAAGTTTTGTTGATTATCTTGACAAAGTAGTAGAAGAAAATGAAAAAAAAATGTTATGCAAGTTCTTATAGAATCAAATTTTGTGAATTTTGGAAAAAGATTAATAGAAAAGATAAAACACTTGTCATGGACTCCTAAGGTGCATAATAGTGATTGAATTTTTGAATATTTTTTCTTTATCTTGGTCAAATATTGTGTTAATTGATGGATCCTACTCATATTTTGCATTTAGCGACAATTGTAGGAATTTGGAATGAAAAGGAGATAAAATGGTGTTTTTCTAGAAAACTTTTGCCGAGTTAGGTGTGGACGGGCCCAGATGTGTCTGCGAAGTTTAGAACGCTCGAGATTCTACCCGTGAGAGTTTCTAAATCATAAGAGAAAACAAACAAGATTCCTTTTCCAGTGCATGCCCTAGTCATAATAGGAAATATATTAGTCTAATTTTCCTTTTTTCTGATATTCCTTTTTTCCTAATATTTCTTTTCCTATAGGATCTTGGTTATTATTTTTACAGCTACAAAAATAAGGAAAGACATTAGAATTTGAGTTCAACTTTTTCTTGGGATTTTCTCCATGAGGAGGAACTAAACTCTTTTTGTAGCTAGAGGATAACTTGAAGAATTGGTTCTATAAACATCCATGAGATCGAATTTATTTTAACTGTTTCTCCGATTCATTGGTATTTGTATGTTTTCTGTATTTTATGTCTTATGATTATTGTGTGTGATTAAATGAGCGCGTGATATTTCATTATTCATAATAGTCTACTACCAATTAAAATTGTTAAATCCAGAATTGTTTGATTATTTTAATCCTTGTGGTGACTAGCATGATTGAATTTGTGTTAGGAAAACATACGATTTAATCTAAATAAACCCTTGTAACGTGTTTGCCGGTTAGAACTTAGCTTTTCTAGTTTTTATTATAATTGAGAGATTGAATCTTACAGTCATACCTAAGGTCATCTTTTGATTAGGGAAGTAGTTGATGGTCATTTCTTAACTATTGATAAAGCAAGAAAAAGTTAGCTATCAGAATTTGTTAATGGCCATAAATAGTTTATCAATAAATGATTGAATTTATTATTGCATCAAGGATCAGTTGTATGAACCATCTCTAAAAGTTCCTCATTTGGTTGGAGCTTTACTTATTATTGATTTAATTTTAGGAAAAATTGTTCAAAATGTCCCTCGCATTTTGCAAAATGATTTTTTTCGTCCGTCACTTTTAAAAGTGTAATTTTATGTCATTTACAAATTTACATTAGTCATTTTTTGTTCCTACCTAGGTTTCCAACTAATTTTTGGTCAAAATCTATCATGTGCCTTGCACGTGATCATTTTTGAGGGGCAAAATTATCAAATCAAATTTCACATAATCCAATCCATAGTCTCTCACATTTCACAATATGAATTTTTTCGTCCCTCATATTTTACAAAATGAATTTTGTCATTTTTCATTGATCATGTGTATGAATAGATTTTTTTTTAAAACCATACATATTTCTATTTGATTTCACCTGAATAGTACGAATAGCACGTAATATATTTCCATTTTTTTTTAGCGTAAGTGGGAGGATTTGAATTTGAGACCTCTCACTTACACTCCCTCCCCTATACCACCCAACCAACTTGCTTAGGTGAAATCAAATAGAAATATATTACATGTTATTTGTACTGTTCAAGTGAAATCAAATAAACATATACATGGATTTTCATAAACAAGAAAAAACTATTGGTACGCATGTCACAAAATGAATTTTTTCATTCCTTATTGATCATGTATACGAATAGTTTTTTTTTTCTAAATCCATGTATATATCTATTTGATTTCACCTAAACAGTACGAATAGCATATAATATATCTCTATTTGATTTTATCTAGAACTACAATTAGCTTATTTAGGTGAAATCAAATAGAGATATATTACATTTATACTGTTCAGGTGAAATCAAATAAACATATATATGAGTTTTCAAAAATAAGAAAAAGTACACATGATCAATAAGGGATAAAACTTTTCATTTTGTGAAATGTGAGTGACAAAAAAATTCATTTTGTGAAATACGAGGAATGAAAAAATTCTTTTTGTAAAATGTGAGGGACTATGGATCAGATTATGTGAAATGTAATTTGACAATTTTACCCATAAAAAATTATCACAAGCAAGGTATATGGTGGATTCCAGCCAAAAACTAGTCAAAAACCTAGATAGGGACTAAATTTGACCAATATGAATTTATAAGAGACGTAACATTACACTTTTAAAAGTAATGGACAAAAGAAGTTATTTTACAAAATGTGAGGGACATTTTGAATGATTTTCCCTTAATTTTATTTTAATTCCATTTAATTATTTTTGTGTGAATTAATTAATTATTTTAATTCTTCAAAATCCTCCATTAACTCTTACTCTGGAATAAACAAATTTCCTCCAATCCCTGTGTAGACGATCGTACTCACTGCTGTATACAAGTTTTGCATTCTCTTGATTAGGTAATTTATTATTGAACAAATTTGATACCTGTCAATTTTTGACGCCATTGTTGGAGATTGGTGTTTTGATTTATTTATTTATTTTTCAGCTTTTCTTTTCTTTTATCTTCTGGTATTTTGTTAGTTTATGTCTTGTTCTACTCGTACATGTGAATTAATTTTCAATCCCGAGATTGAGAAAACCACACGTAGGCTAAGGCAAGAGTGCAGAAAACGTAAGGAAGAGCAGTCATCTACTGCATCTCCAGGGCTAAATTTGGCTATAGAGTTGGTGGATTCTTCAAGTGATTATTCTAGTGATTCTGGGAAAGAAGAAGACACCATGGCCAACAACAGAACACTAACGGAGTTGTGATGACCTAGAAAAAAAAATTTTAAAATTAATTATTTTCTCACTTTCCAACTAGTTGCATTTCTATTTAAATTATATTTGTATAAAATTTGCATTCATTTAGTGATTTACTTGTTAAGTGATGAATGAGTTTCTCTTGTTTGCTTATTTTAACTTTCGAGCGTTTAATTTCTTGAAAATTGTTGATTTCGCGACTTATTAGTGAATTTGGCCAAAACCCTAGAAGAATATAAGTTAAGATATTAGTGAAGTTAAAAAAGATTTTTGGGAGTTAAAAGAAGGTTAGAAAAGCTAAGGGATTAATAGCAAGAAACTTAAGTGGAAGACACTATTTAGACACTAGTCAAAGTTGACTTTAAAAACCTTTTTTGTGGCTTGTATATTAGCTAAAAAGCAACCCAAAAAGCCTACATTTTTCCTCTTGGCTGGCCGAACCTTGAGAGAGAGAGAGAGAGAGAGAGAGAGAGAAATTTCACTCTTTTTGAAAATTCTTGAAGACCCAAACTTCCCTTTCACCAAACTACTTGAACCCTTGGAAGATCTTGAAGGAAAAGGCTCGTAGGAGTGGATCTTGCCATTTTCTTGGGTTAATTTTGCTATTGGAGCTTTGAAGAGATAAGTGGCTAATCTACTTCATCTTTTTGCTTTTCAAGCAATTTTGGATTAAATCTTGGTAGATCTATGGTATTTATGGAAAACCCATGGTGGGTTTGAAGGTTTTATGGAAATTTGGTACTAGGTGCTTCAATGATCTTAGTATGCTTAGATCTTGATATATTTGTCTAGAATTTGGTGGATTCTTGTCTCTTGAGATCTTAGGGTTAATGATTGATGGAACCCATGAGGATTTGAGTGTGATTTATGGTGGATTGTTGATGAAAATTGGAGTATATATATGCTGAAATTTCTGTTTAGATGGCCAATTATCATGGGCAAATTTTCATCTTTACCTTCCTTGAATTTGTGGCTTGTTTGTACACTTGTGCTGGATTTTTTTTAGAAAATTTGATGCTACTTGACTCTATGTATGTTAGTTGGATTATGTTGAAAAATTTGTAAGAAAATGAAGTGGTGATGTGGGTTATCTAGTTGGAAAAAGTAAAGTTGCAAAAGTTGGAAAAATGGCCTAAGTCAACCAAATTTGTGAGCCAAAAACTCCAACTTTAATTTTCTATTTTAAAACAGTTTTGGGTGGAATTTAGCTTAAAAGGTTCTATTGGACTTTGATTTTGGTATGTATAATGATTTTAGATCAAAATTTTGAAGTTAAAAAGAGGGGAAAGTAATATGTCCTCCAAAATTTAGTGGTTGACAACTTTATGGATTGATTTGACTTTGGATCCTTGTTTTAATGAAGTTTTGGTCAATTTAATTCAAGAAACCTTATTAAACTTTGATCCTTATTTATAAGATGATTTTGGGACAAAAGCTACGAATGTAAGTAATTGAAAAGTGGACTTTTGTTATGATTTGCTTACTAGAAAACTTGTAGGAGTGAAAAGCCTTGTTCAAATTTTTAAAATGCTTTTGCCCTAATGGAAAGTTGTATTTTACTTGAATTGTCGATTTGAAAACCTGAATGGGTTGAAGTGTCTAGAACACTAAAGTTGACTAATTTAAAAACAAAGTTTTCGTACTTACGTGAATTAAATTGATGAACACTAAGGGTTCACTTATATGTTGTAATTGTTTGCCAGGGTTGCAATCTGAACATGCAGGCGATCCTTCTGTGAATGCTTAAGTGCTATTGGGTGAGTGTTCTAAGTGCATGGTAGCACTATACAAATACTTGATATGTTAATGAGATTGAGAAAATGATATGACTATGAACTGTCATTCTTTTGAACTCGTTTATGAATGGGCGAGTGTGTACTTTATCGCACTCAACTCTACTGAATTATTATTGCTATAAGTGAATGTGACATTATATTATTGATATATGGGGTGTTGCGGCCCATTTTTGAAAAAATAATAATTACAGGTTATAAAAATGAAATTTTTTGATTAATTTTGATTAAAAATGGATTTTTGATTTTTAGTGAATATGAAAGAAACAGGGCCTAAAATAGGATTTAAAGTGCGATGATTTGACCCAAAATAATAGTTTAAAAAGGGTTTTTAATGAAAAAATAGGAGTCGCCACTTGATATTGAGTTAAGGTGTACCAAGTCACCTAAAATGAATTTTAAATAAAAAAATAGAGAAAACCCTTTTTAAATGACTCAAAGTTTGCGAAAATCAAGAGAAAAGGGGTCGGGAGTCACGGTTGAAGAAAGGGAAGGCAAGGATAAAATCCAAGGCACCCTTTCAACCTAACCAAGGCTAGTTGCGTGATTTAGTCAAAATTTTTTTCTTATTTTAACCTAAAAATTTATCACATTTGGATGTCACTATATGAATGTAAACCTAGACCTAATGTATATCGGAAGGGTCAATATGTCTCTTTGAATTTTAGTTGGTGCAAATCGCATTAAATTGCGATACCCAAAAGTGACTCTTTGAAGAGGTCACGAATATGCAACAATGAGACTTGAAAAAAATAGAAAATTATAATATACAAATACACGTGATCTAAGGGAATGCATCATAATGGGTGTGGGGAACTAACACTCGTGATTTCAATTTTCCCTTTAATAGAGGGAATACAAGCGTGCTAAGGTTAGAAAGCCATACTCGTCCATATCCCATATTTGAGGGGTACTCTCCTAATTTAGGCAAACAAAATGATCTAACCTAGTTCTAACTTTTGTTAACTGAAATGCAAGTCTAATGTCATGTCTCACATATAGGAATAAGAGATATACATAGGGGAAGTATCGTGCAATATGCAAAATGATAAGGATCCTAAGAGTGTAGAAAATATGCATAAAATGTAGTGATTGTCACGCAAATATGGTCTAACGCGTAGATGGTCGCTAAGGGTCTAGCGTTGGACTAGCCCATGTCTATACATTCTCACTAGTATTGGACTAGCGAGAAAACGGGAAAGAGGACCACAACTAGCGTTGGACTAGCGTGGAATCGAAAAAAAAGGGCCACAACTAGCGTTGGACTAGCGTGGTGACGTCATGCATTTATTATAATCAAATAAATCATATAAAACATGATAAAAGTAAATAAACACATAAATCACATATAGCACATAGCACATAAGCATGATATCTAGATGCAAAGATCCTAAGAAATTTCGTAAACACATAATCACACAAGCATGCAAACATATAAAAGAAAATAAAAGCGAATAAAGGCCTAACTATTACAATTTGGCGGCCCTAACTACAATCTAAAAGGGGAAAGAATGAAATGAAATAAAATAATAACCTAACTATTATAATTTGGCATTTAAATGCCCCTTGAATAATAAAAATTAAATTAAGATGAATATACGAAATTAAAAGAAACAAATAAAATGCATAAATAACAAAACAAAACAAAATAAAAAATATTCAAAAAACATGCAATTACACACATAAATTCACATAGGATCAAGTAAAATCAAAATAAAGGAGTAGAGTGTACATCCTTTGAATTGGTAATCTAATGAAATGAAATTTCTCTTATTTACCCTCCAAAACAACAAAATGGTCAAGGTATCGTTTAATTAACAAATAAAAGCAACAACATGTAAAGAAATGGGAATGATCATGAAATTGATTAACTAAAGCATTTAAATGAAGGTGAACAACCTATATTCAAGAAATTAAAACAAGCAAGGACCTAATTGAAACAATTATAACAGTTGGAGGGGTCAAATTACTATTACAAATATTAGGGGGTGAAATCAAAGCAAAACAAAGCCCTCAAGACTAATTAATCTCTAATTATCTCCTAAAACCAGAAAAAAAAACTTTGTCTAAACATGGTTAAAACATAAAAAGAGATTGATTGAATTTCAAAAAGGGTAAAATTGATTGATTTTCCTTATTTTTGGGCCAAAGCGAAATAAAGGGAAACTTGAGGGGTTAAAATGCAATTTGTTTTTGATTTGCATGCAAGCTACGAAGAAGATTTCTTCTTCTGAAGCTTTCCTGCAACTTCTGAAGCCTTTCAACAACCAAACAGCAAAAAATTTAACAACAACAAAGGTCTAACCTCCAAGTTCCCATTAAGTTTCATAAGCTCATCATCAAGATACCATGTTATGCACACAAGAGAGAGGGAAATCAGCAACGTGGGGAGAAGCTTGCAAATCCAGATTTATTCAAAACCACTTTCCACCAGTTTCTGGGTTTTCTATGGAAGCTTATCTACCCAGCCAACATTTGAGCCTGATTTATGTAGCTTTGGACCAAGAACATACGACCCCAACATCAATCACCCAATTTCTTCTTTCAAGCACAAGATTAAATAACCCATCAGGCAATGAAACCCACTTGGTGGGCTGTCGCGGGAGGAAAAACAACAAAACATAAGAACGCATGAAGCTTTCTTCCAATTTCCTGAGTTTTCAGTGAAAGTGTGCAAGTTTCTCTTCGCTAAACATAACTAAAATCTGAACCAAACATCAAACTTTGATCTTAAGCAACGAAATCACAGAAATTCAATCATCCAAGCATGCAAATTTTCGGCAAGAAATTTCTGCAATTTTCTGGGTTTCATTACCAAACGGATAAGTCATGCAAATTAGTTTCCAAACTAGCAAAATGTGCAACTTATACCTTTTACTTGAACCCAACATCAAAATTTGCACAAACAGAAAAAAGGAACCACAACTGGGGAAACATCAGAAAGCAACACATGATAAAAGTCAGGGAGCATGTCCATCGAACCAGCAGCAAAAGTATCATGGGATTCATACTTTTCAACCTCGGATTCTCATGAAAAAACAGTTTTAAAACACCCAAGGGAGAAACTGAGGTTACCTTGAACCTTTTGCAAAGTAGAATGATCGTGGAAATCCTCCAAGAGATCATGCCAATCTGGAAATGCAGTTCAAGAGAACTTGCTGCAGAAAATTTCAGCGTTGACGAAAGCAACACTTTGAACCGTGATCTGGTCAGCTTAGAGCTGTTTTCTCCAAGAAGTTTGTGAATGAACTTCTCCTATGGTCTTCCAAGAAAGCGCAGAAGCCAAAAGGTTCTTCCAAAACCCAAGATCGAAGTAGAAATTGGACCACGAAGCAAGCTAGTTCACAGCCTGGTTATGGGTTTGCAGAAGAAGTTTTTGCATTTTTTCTCCCTCGTTTTCTCTTTCTTTTGCTTCCTTTTTCTCTCGTTTTCTTTCTGTTTTCTCTTTCTAATCCTCTCCAGACTCTCTTGTTTCCCTCTTGCTCAGTTTTTCCTTTCTTTTTTCTCTTCTTCCCCTTGCCCGCAGCTCTTCCCTCTCTCAGCTCTCTCTTTTTTCCTTTTTGTTTTCTTCCTTTTTTCCCAGATTTTCCCCTTGCCCGTAGCTTCCCTTGCTGGTTCCTAATTTCTAGATTTTTTCCAAGCTCCACCTGTCCTAGCCACCTCTCCCCTTGCATGTTGTAGTGTCAAAAAAAAATAAGAACACTTGTGTAACCCTTACTTACCCCACTTAGCTAGCTTGCATGGCCTCCACCTATTTTCTTTTTATTATGTTATTTTTGTTTTTCAAAACAAGTTTAGGGTAACCAAAAAAATGTTAAATGCATCACTAATTTTCATTTTATTTTGAAGCACTTGAATTTAAAAAGATTAAAACAAATTTTTGTGAGAATTTTCTTTTTTCAGAAATTTAATGCAAAAATGTCTTAAAAAGAAAAATGATGAAGCTAATTTACTAAAATAAGCAAAAATAAACACTAACTATCATTTTGCAAACTTAATCAACTAAAATAAAATAAAATAAAATAAAAACAAGAATAAATAATAAATAATAAAGCTAAAATTGAATTAAATAAAAATTGAAATTTTGGTGTCTACATGGGGGCCCCAAATCTCAATGGCTAGTTATTCGAGATTGAGTCAGCAAGGGTTTGGTCAACTCGATTAGTGAATCTTGGGTAATGTATATGTGTTGGATCCATACTGTTTTGAGTATACTTGAGTAATACCAATTTTTGAAATTTTGTTGGTGTGCCAGTCCTGTAGGGGGTGAAAAGTGGACGGAGTGGTGTGAGGTGGTGATTCTACATGGACATGAAAGTTGACGGAGTGTCTACTACGTGAATTACTGATTGATCAAGTGTTTGCCAGTGCTCAGTATCCTTAATGATTGACATATCGAGTTTAATGATGTGCTTATATGATTCCTCTTGTTTATGCTTCTTGTTGACTTAAAATGTAAAATTATTGCTTTCTTAATTGCATGTCTTTCTTATACCTCATTGGGCACAAACTTATACCTTTCCTTTTGTTTTCCTTAGCAGGGTTTGTTCGTGATTCGGAGAATTAGCACTTAGTTTTTATTTTAGTTAGACTAAGTGATTAGGGTACTATATTATTTTGAATAGGAATTGTAATTTTAAACTCTCTCTTGTATTTTGAGTTACCTCGACAGACAACTGTATGTATTAGTTGTATTTAGCGAATGCTGAGGTAAGGTTGGATATTGAATTTGATTTTGTGGCTTGTTAACGAGTCCCGACGAGAGTTGGGCAGGCGGCCCGCTAATAACTTAGGGTACGCCCTCGAGAGAGGTGGGGTCATCACAGTTGGTATCAGAGCATAGGTTTCGGGGTAATCTGGGCCGAATAGGGAACCCTGTAGATATGAAGTAATAGGAGTGCTTGAATAACTTGTTAAGTTGTGAATTGTTTAAATATTGACTTTTAAGTGCTGGGGTTTAAACTTGATAGGTAAGTCTAAGTTTTTTCTTCTGTTGTCATGTAGGACATGGAAGGAGGGAACAATGATAATGAGGATCCAGCGAGGTCACGTCGAGTCATTACTTATTGAGAGAGACCTGGGGGACCTCTCCGGCGTTGGGGACCTGGGCGTCGGATTCGGCCATGTGATTATTGGAGGATCTACTCGTATCCTGACTGAGTAGTCCTAGCCGTAGATGATGAGAGGAGGAGGTTAGTTGGAGCCAACCGTAGGGCTTAGACTGAAATTCAGAGGTTGAGAGGCATCATGAGGATGCAGGCTGATAGGATTCAGGACCTTCAGAAGGACATTTTGATGGAGTAAGAGAGGACGAATGCTTTTAGAAAGCAGCTGCAGGCAGTTAATGGCCGCCTCACTAGAGTGGTAAGAGAGGTTAGTGACCGAGCTTGGGGTATCATTGATGAGTGTGGAGCGCTACTCCATGGGGTGATTGGCGCTAATGCACCTGTGGAGGGTCAGGGCGACTGAGCCCCTAGAGAGGGAGATGCAACTAGTTCTACTCATGAGAGAAAGTCTGCTGATTCTGTTATGGATTAGGATATCGCACTTTGAAAGTTCTTCCTTTTTTTTGTATAGGGGATAATCGATAGATAAGGCTTCTTTTGATATTTTTGTGCTCTTGATGAAGCTTGGATGCTGTATTTTGTGTATTCTGGCCTATCTCCCCTAATTTGAAAAATCTTATGAACTCTTTTGGTCTGATGTACATGCCTATGACTAGTTATCATGAATGAAATATTTATTTTACTTTTAATTGGTGTTATAGTTTGTACATGTAGTTACATTTTATTTATGTATCTTTAGACTTGCATTAAAATCATGGATGGTCGGAGTCGAGGTCGAGGTTGGGGACGTAAATAACCCCAAGAGTAGAGGGGTGATCAAGGATCTGCAGTTGATCAAAATCGGGGGCCAAGGGCTGAAGTAGGTGACCAAGTGGCTACGACCATCAACCGAATGACTGACCTCTTGGAAAGGATAGTGGATAGGCAAGGTCAAGAACCCATGATTCAACTTGGGGGTTTTGAGGGAGGAGTAGACAGAGTTTTAGAACGATTCCAAAAATTTTCCCCACCTAAGTTCTTGGGAGGGCCTGACCCTGAGATAGCTAAGAGTTGACTCGAAAGAATGGTCGATATCTTCGCTGCCTTAAATTACACTGAAGAGCGGCAAGTGACCTTCGCCGTTTTCCAATTTGAGGGAGCATCTCGATCTTGGTGGAAGGTCGTGAGAATTAAGTGGGAGAGAAACTAGACCCCTTGGACTTGGACAAATTTCGTGAGAGAGTTTAACGAGAAGTACCTTCCTCCTTTGATTTAAGAGAAAAGAGAGGATGACTTTATAAGACTTCGACAAGGCAATTTAAGTGTGGCGGAATATGAAACTCAATTTACTAGCCTTTCAAAATTTGCTCCAAAATTGGTCATGACTGAGCGGAAAATGGTAAGGAGATTTGTTCAAGGGCTAAATGTAGAGATTCAGAAGGCTTTAGCAGTAACTCAAATTGATACCTTCGTTGAAGCATTAGAAAAGGCTCAGAGGGTTGAGAGTGCAAGGCTTCAAGTCAAAGCCTTTCAAGCAAGAAAAAGGAATATGTCGAGTGGCATATTAGGGCAAACCAGTAAGAGCATGCCATCTCCTAAAGCTGGCAGAGAGACCGGTGGAGTTAGAATGTTAGAACCACCTAGAGTGACTCCAGCGAGAAGAGGCCAAAGTGGTCCGGGACAGTCAAAGAATACCTCATAAGGGGGTCAGGGAGTAACCCCTTATGCACCCTGTGGTTATTGTGAAAAGTCGGGTCATGTTGAGAGTAATTGTTGGAGGAAAGGAAAAAGGTGTTTACGCTGTGAAAATGTCGAGTATCAGATTTCTAGTTGCCCGCTCATGTCTTCAAAAGGAAGTAACACCAATGATCAGATAAGCCTACTACTAAGCCAACGAGTTCAGGAGGGGGTAGACCTAAAGTGCCGGTTAGGGTTTATACTTTGGATCATCAACAAATCCCTGACTCGACTGAGGTTGTAAAAGGTATGATCCCTGTATTCCATTGCTTAACTAAGGTTTTAATAGACCCTGGTGTGACTCATTCATTTGTGAAACCTGATTTTATTAGTGGGGTAGATATAAAACCTGCTAAATTGACTTATAATTTGGAAGTTAGAACACTCACGGGGGATCAATGTTTGACCTCTAACTTGGTATATAGAAATTGCGAAATTTGGGTTGGGGAGCGTAAGTTGTTGGCTGATCTAATAAGTTTACCGATTAAGGGATATGATGTCATTTTGGGGATGGATTGGCTAGCTCAATATCATGCTTGGCTGGATTGTAAGATGAAAGTTGTGGAATTGTGCATTCCAGGGAAAGCAATACTAAGACTAGACATGAGAGGAAAGTTAGCCTCGTCAGCCCTTATTTCAGGGATTCGAGTTAGGAAATTGTTAAGTAAAGGAGTTCGAGAGTATCTAGCCTTCCTAATTAATGCGCCTGGGGAACAAGTAAAGTTGGAAGATGTACTAATAGTAAAAGATTTTTTCGATGTTTTTCCTAAGGAGTTGGTCTCGTTACCACCTGAGAGAGATGTGGAATTTAAGATCGACCTGCTGCTAGAGACTGCGTCTATTTCTAAAATTCCTTATAGGATGGCACCAATCGAGTTGAAAGAATTGAAGTTGCAATTACAAGATTTACTGGAGCGAGAATTTATACGTGAGAATGATTCGCCTTGGAGAACTCCAGTCTTATTTGTTAAGAAGAAAGATGGGAGTTTGAATCTGTGCATCGATTATCGAGGGTTGAATGATGTTACTATTAAGAATAAATATCCTTTACCTCACATAGATGAATTATTTGATCAATTACAAAGAGCTGTGATGTTTTCAAAATTGGATCTTAGACAAAGATACTATCAACTAAGAATCAAAGAAGAGGATGTACCCAAGACTGCTTTTAATTCTAGATACGGGCATTTCGAGTTTTAGTGATGCCTTTTGGATTGACTAATGCCCCAACAGCTTTTATGGATCTAATGAATTGAATTTTTAAACTTTATCTGGATCAGTTTGTAGTAATTTTTATTAATGATATTTTGGTATACTCGAAGACAAAGGAAGACCATGAATACCATTTGAGAATAGTACTGCAAACCCTAACGGAACATCAGTTGTATGCTAAGTTTAGCAAGTGCGAGTTTTGGTTGGATGAGATATCTTTTCTTGGGCATGTAATTTCTAAGGATGGAATAACTGTGGACCCAACGAAGGTGAATGCGGTATCTAAGTGGAAACAATCAGAAAATCCCAATGAGGTTCGTAGTTTCTTGGGTTTAGCAGGTTACTACCGTCGATTTATCCTAGATTTTTTCAAGATTGCCAAGCCATTGTCTGAGTTAACCAAGAAAAATATCAAGTTTATCTGAGATGTCAAGTGTGAGACTAATTTTCATGAATTGAAGAAGTAGTTGACTAGTTCACCGATTTTAACTTTACCAAGTGAGAAAGATGGTTTCACAGTGTATACAGATGTATCTAAAGAAGGGTTAGGAGGTGTATTGATGCCAAAAGAAAAAGTAATAGCTTATGCCTCTAGGAAATTGAAACCCCACAAGCAAAATTATCCGACTCATGATTTAGAGTTAGCCGCGGTGATTTTCGCCCTCAAGAAGTGGATGCATTATTTATATGGGGTGACCTTTGAGGTGTATACAGACCATAAAAATCTTAAATATTTGTTTTCCCAAAAAAGAGTTGAATTTGAGGCAACGTCGGTGGATGAAATTTTTGAAAACTATGATTGCACTATTAATTATCACCGGAGTAACGCTAATGTAGTAGCAGATGCACTAAATTGAAAAATTTAGATAGCCGGACTTATGATTAAGGAATGGCGATTATTAGAAAGGATTAGTGAGTGGAATCCTCAAATTGAACATAAAAAGTAATTTGTGGGAATATAGTTGTGAGGTCCACTTTGTTGGAACGTATTAAGGAAACACAAAAGGGAGACCCTACGATTTATAAGTAGAGTGAGAAAGTGCAAAGAGGAGAACTTCTAGAATTTTACTTGGGATCCGACGCAATTTTAAAGTTTAGAAATCGAATAGTGGTACCAAAGGATGATGGAATAAAAAGAAAAATTTTAGAAGAAACTCACTGCTCAAAATATTTAATACATTTTGGAAGTAATAAAATGTACAGAGACTTGAAACAACTATATTGGTGGGATAATATGAAGAGAGAAATAGCACGGTTTTATTCAGACCTGCCTTATTTGTCAGCAGGTGAAGGCAGAACACCAAACCCTCAGGATTACTGCAACCGTTAGAAATACCTGAATGGAAATGAGAGCACATTACCATGGATTTCGTGTCGGGGTTACGAAGGATTAAAAAGGGTTTTGATGCAATTTGGGTGATAGTCGACCGTTTAACTAAGATTGATAATTTCTTGCCGATTAACATAAAGTATCATTTGGAGAAATTAGCTAAACACTACTTAGATGAGATTGTGAGGTTAGATGGGGTGCCAATAAGTATAGTGTCAGATAGAAATCTCAGATTTGTATCTCAGTTCTGGCAAAAGGTACAAGAAGTTTTGGGGACTAAGTTAAATTTTAGCACCACTTACTACCCTCAGACCGATGGACAATCGGAAAAGACTACTCAAACTCTTGAGAATATGTTGAGAACTTGCGTTTTGGATTTTAGAGAAAGTTGGGAGCAATACCTAACTTTGGTAGAGTTTGCCTATAATAATAGCTATCACTCAACTATTCAAATGGCTCCATTTGAAACTCTTTATGGGAGAAAATGCCGTTCCCCAATTTATTGGGAAGAAGTAGGGGAAAGAAAAATCGTGGATCCAACAACATTACCGTGGATTGAAGATGCTTATGAGAAAGTAAAAATTATACGTCAAAATATTCAAGCAGTTCAGAGTCGGCAGAAAAGTTACGCAGATAATTGGAGAAAAGACTTGGAATTTGAAGTTGGGGATAGGGTTTACCTTAAGATTACACCATTGAAAGCTAGTATCATGACAGGAAAGGGGGAGAAGCTCAAGCCGAGGTATGTGGGACCGTTTAAGATTTTACAAAGAGTGGGAAGCGTAGCATATCGCTTGGAGTTGCCTTTAAGTCTTTCTAGAATCCATGATATTTTCCATGTCTCCCTGCTTAAGAAGTACCACCCATATCCAACTCATGTACTCTAACTTGAAGATTTAGAGATTGACGAGTCATTGACTTATGAGGAACAACCAGTACAACTTTTGGATCGGAAAGTGAAAGGATTAAGAAGGAAGAAAATCCCTTTGGTGAAAGTCCTGTGGAGAAACCATGGAGTAGAAGAAGCGATTTGGGAGATGGAGGAGGAAATACGGAAGAACTATCCAAATCTGTTCGCCAGGTCAGGTGAGAATTTCGAAAATGAAATTCTTTTAAGGGGGAGAGGACGTGATGACCTTGAAAAAAAATTTAAAATTAATTATTTTCTCATTTCCCAACTAGTTGCATTTCTACTTAAATTATATTTGTATAAAATTTGCATTCATTTAGTGATTTACTTGTTAAGTGATAAATGAGTTTCTCTTGTTTGTTTATTTTAACCTTCGAGCGTTTAATTTCTTGAAAAATATTGATTTCGCGAGTGAATTTGGCCAAAACCCTAGAAGAATATAAGTTAAGATATTAGTGAAGTTAAAAAGATTTTGGGAGTTAAAAGAAGGTTAGAAAAGCTAAGGGATTAATAGCAAGAAACTTAAGTGGAAGACACTATTTGGACACTAGTCAAAGTTGACTTTAAAAACCTTTCTTGTGACTTGTATATTAGCTAAAAAGCAACCCAAAAGCCTTCATTTGAGAGAGAGAGAGAGGGAAAGAGAGAGAGAGAGAGAGAGAGAGAGAGAGAGAGAGAAATTTCACTCTTCTTGAAAATTCTTGAAGACCCAAACTTCCCTTTCACCAAACTACTTGAACCCTTGGAAGATCTTGAAGGAAAAAGCTCGTAGGAGTGGATCTTGCCATTTTCTTGGGTTAATTTTGCTATAGATTGGAGCTTTGAAGAGGTAAGTGGCTAATCTACTTCATCATTTTGCTTTTTAAGCAATTTTGGACTAGATCTTGGTAGATCTATAGTATTTATGGAAAACCCATGGTGGGTTTGAAGGTTTTATGGGAATTTGATACTAGGTGCTTTAATGATCTTGATATGCTTAGATCTTGATATATTTGGCTAGAATTTGGTGGATTCTTGTCTCTTGAGATTCTAGGGTTAATGATTGATGAAACCCATGAGGATTTGAGTGTGATTTATGGTGGATTGTTGGTGAAAATTGGAGTATATATATGCTGAAATTTCTGTTTAGATGGCCAATTATCATGGGCAAATTTTCATCTTTACCTTTCTTGAATTTGTGGCTTGTTCGTACACTTGTGCTGGATTTGTTTTGGGAAATTTGATGCTACTTGACTCTATGTATGTTGGTTGGATTATGTTGAAAAATTTGTAAGAAAATGAAGTGGTGATGTGGGTTATCTAGTTGGAAAAAGTAAAGTTGGAAAAGTTGGAAAAATTGCCTAAGTTGGCCAAATTTGTGAGCCAAAAAACTCCAACTTTAATTTTCTATTTTAAAAACTGTTTTGGGTGGAATTAAGCTCAAAAGGTTCTATTGGATTTTGATTTTGGTATGCATAATGATTTTAGATCAAAATTTTGAAGTTAAAAAGAGAGGAAAGTAAGATTTCTTCCAAAGTTTAGTGGTTGACAACTTTATGGATTGATTTGACTTTGGATCCTTGTTTTAATGAAGTTTTGGTCGGTTTATAAGATGATTTTGGGACAAAAGCTAAGAATGTAAGCAATTGAAAAGTGGACTTTTGTTATGATTTGCTTGTTAGAAAACTTGTAGGAGTGAAAAGCCTTGTTCAAACTTTTGAAATGCTTTTACCCTAATGGGAAGTTGTATTTTACTTGAATTGTCGATTTGAAAGGCTGAATGGGTTGAAATGTCCAGGACACTAAAGTTGACTAATTTGAAAACAAAGTTTTCGTGCTTAAGTGAATTGATTTGGTGAACACTAAGGGTTCACTTATATGTTGTAATTGTTTGCCAGGGTTGCAATCTGAGCGTGCAGGCGATCCTTCTGTGGACGCTTAAGTGCTATTGAGTGAGTGTTCTAAGTGCATGGTAGCACTATACAAATGCTTGATATGTTAATGAGCTTGAGAAAATGATATGACTATGAACTGTCATTCTTTTGAACTCGTTTATGAACGGGCGAGTGTGTACTTTATCGCACTCAACCCTATTAAATTGTTAATGCTATAAGTGAATGTGACATGATATTATTGATATATAGGGCTCCAAAACTTAATGGCTAGTTATTCGAGGTTGAGCCAGCAAGGGCTTGGTCAACTCGATTAGTGAACCTTGGATAATGTATATGTGTTGGATCCATACTGTTATGGGTATACTCAAGTAATACCAATTTTTGAAATTTTGTTGGTGTGCGGGCCCGGTAGGGGGTGAAAGGTGGACGGAGTGGTGTGAAGTGATGATTCTATATGGACATGAAAGTTGACGGAGTGTCAACTACTTGAATTATTGATTGATCAAGTGTTTGCTAGTGCTCAGTATCCTTAATGATTGACATATCGATTTTAATGATGTGCTTATATGATACCTTTTGTTTATGCTTCTTGTTGACTTAAAATGTAAAGTTATTGCTTTCTTAAATTGCATGTCTTTCTTAGACCTCACTGGGCGCAAGCTAATACCTTTCTTTTTGTTTTCCTTAGCAGGGTTGGTTTGTGATTCGGGGAATTAGCACTTAGTTTTTATTTTAGTTAGACTAGGTGATTAGGGTACTATATTATTTTGAATGGCAATTGTAAGTTTAAACTCTCTCTTGTATTTTAAGTTGCCTCGACAGACAACTGTATGTATTAGTTGTATTTAGCGAATGTTATGGTAAGGTTGGGTATTGAATTTGATTTTGTGGTTTGTTAATGAGTCCCAGCGAGAGAGTGGTGGGGTCGTCACAGGAGTTGACTGCTTTTGATGTGAATCAATAGCCACTCTACATCACTTTTCCAACTTTAGATTAAAACATTGCTTTCGAATTAAAATCCGGACTAATACGTCTTTTACCTTTTTTCATGGTCTTCTAGATGAGGAGTCGCATAAACACTTGCAAGAATTCTATGTAGTTTGTTTGAGTATGAAACCTCCTGGTGTTACCCAGGAATTGATTGAGATGAGAATCTTCCCGTTCTCTTTGAAAGATGCAGCAAAAGACTAGTTATACTACCTACCTATAAGAAGTATTACAACATGGACTAAAATGAAGAAGAAATTTTTGAAGATATATTTTCCTGCATCTTGAGCTGCTAATTTAAAGAAAGAAATTTGTGGAATCAAACAACTATATGGAGAGTCCTTATACGAATACTAGGAGAGATTTAAGAAACTATGAATAAGATGTCTCCAACATCAAATTAGTGGCCAATTGTTGATTCAATATTCCTCTAAAGGAAAGGCCTCCTTCTAACAGACAAAAACATTATTAATGCTATAACTGGGGGAGCATTGGTGAACAAAACTCCTAGAGAGGCATAGGAATTGATTGAAAGAATGGCAGCAAATTCACAGTAATTTGACACTCATGGTGATGTCCCAATTCGCGGAATAAATGAGGTAAATGTTCCAACTATTCAATAGTAATTATCTGAACCAACCTCTTTTGTTTGACAATTGGCTATAGGAAATATGAAACATACCAAAACTTGTGAAGTTTGCCATGTCCTAGGTTATCCAACCGATATGTGCGCCACAATTTAAGATGATTTGAATGCACATGCAAATACAGTTGGAGGATTCTTAGGTTTGCCACTAAGGTAGTATGATTCCTACTCCAATACCTATAATTTGGATTGGAGGATAATTCAAACCTTAGCTATAATGGGAATAGGCAACAGAATTTGTTTTCCAATGGACAACAAGGGTTTCAGCTGCAATACCAACCTCAGCCTCAACCTTTCTCCACTAATTCAAATATATCTTTAGAAGACATTGTTAAAATGTTGGCTTCTAATACTGTGCAATTTTAACAAGAAACAAGGTCAAGTATACAAAACTTGGAAAATCAAGTTAATCAATTGACGACTATAGCCAATCATGTGGAAGCCAAGTTGGAGGGAAGATTGCCATCACAACCTTAGGTGAATCTAAAGAATGTGAGTGTTATAACCCTCAAGAATGGCAGGGATTGCCATCAGAACCTTAGGTGAATCTAAAGTGGTTGTTCTGATGGATAGGAGTGGAGATCAGATTGTGAAGAAAATTGAAGAAAAAGGGTGGAGCAATATAGATCCAAAGGTAATTTCTGATTCTCTGGTTCAAGTTAAATCTAATCCACTGCCTTTTCCTAGCAGATTAGAGAAGCCAAAAAAGTAAGATAAGGATTAGGAGATCTTAGACTTATTTCACAAGGTGGAGATAAACAGCTCTTTATTGGACGTGATCAATCAAGTACTCAAGTATGCCAAAATTTTGAAGGACTTGTACTCCAATAAAAGAAGGTTAAGAGGAGATGAGAAAATTATGTTGGGAAAGAATATATCGACAGTATTACAAAGGAAGCTTCTACCTAAGTGTGGATCCCTTGTAAAATTGGAAATTCCAGAATTAGAGGTGCAATGTTGGATTTAGGGGCTTCTATTAATGTGATGCCCAAGACTATATATGCTTCCTTAAATCTAGGACCATTGAAAGAAACAGTGGTAATAATTCAACTGGCTGATCGTACTAATGCTTATCCTGACGGGTTAATTGAGGATATTTTGATTCAGGTTGATGGATTAGTATTTCCAATTGATTTTTATGTGCTTGATATGGATAATGAAAACTCTGTAAATCCATCTCATATTCTATTAAGTTGACCATTTTTTAGTATTGCACAAGTAAGAATTGATGTTAGTAAAGGAACTCTTACAATGGAATTTGGTGAAAAAGTTGTTTATTTTAATAATTTTGATGCAATGAAGTACCCTTTTGAATCTAATTCTATGTTTGCTGCCAATGTAATTAACCCTATGGTGTAGAAAGATTTTGAATTTGATGAAAAGTATAAGCTAGGGATTGTGGTGATCAAACATCTTAGGTTGGTAATTGCCAATGATGTAGAGTTAAGTGACAAATTCAAGCCATTGTCCATCCACTTAAAGTCATCCCCCAGTGAAAAGAGTAGCATAGTTCGTATGGTTAAGGATTACTCCATTTATGAAAGTTATCAGGAGCACATGATGGAAGCAAAGAAAAAAGTTGAAAGATTTCGTCCTCGTTAAGCAACTATGGCAATATCTAGCCAAAAATATTAAAAAAATGCACTTATTGGACAACAACCCGATTGATTTTGAATTTGTTTTATGTTTATATTTTTTTATTTTAGGTTTTAGTGTTTCTTATTTCATGTATGTTTTGTTAATTTTATTGTATTGGTGGATAGAAGACTAGTATTAGGCAACGCGTGCCCATGCTCACTTGATTGTTGAGTTCTCAGAATAGATTCAAATTTTCCGGAAGATTAGAGGTTGATAGGATGTGCCCGCGCCTTTAAGTCATGCTACAATTTCACGATACTGAAATTTTTGACCAGAAGACTTCTATTCTGTGATTGAAGAACTTGACTGCCTACTTTTAATCTATTGGATTTTTCCCACCTTTTGCTCTTGATCCTTAACAGTGTGGTACCCTCCTTCTTGTTCAAGGAAGTTTCGTTGTCCCCTTTCTTTATCTTTTGTTCTTTCTTTTGTACATCTTTTGTTCTTTCTTTTGTACATTGGGGATTATGTTAAATAGGTTTTACTGTGCTTATATTTTTCTTTTCTTTTTATAGCTATGATGAATGCAATTAGGATGCAAGCGTAAGTAGTGTGATTATACTAGCTAAGTATCTTATTTTCTTGACAATGGATTTAAATGACGAGTATACAAGATTTGACATATTTTTAACTACTTTGTGAGATTTTGAACCTATTCATGAGCATCTCATCCAAATTTGCTTTATTTTCTATTGTTGAGTAGTTGTTGCACATGGTGTTGTCATTCTAAAACTTGCTTTGTTATGCATATTGAGAGCATATTTTGTTGAATTTGATACATGAACATGACAAGGGCACCTAGAATTAACCCCTTTTTGACTTTCTTAAAAACTCACATTTAGTTTATTTACCACTAATAAGCCCTCTTGAGCCTTAACTCTTTCTTTGTTCGAAAGTCACAATTGTTATCCGAAACTTTTTTGTTTAAACTTTCTTATTGAACTTTGTATTAAAAGGATGTTCTAATCTCATTGCATGAATCTTTGAAGTATTATTGTAAAGTGATGATGGGGAAGAAAAATGCTAGCAAGTGCTTGGTTTTCAAGGTTGTTTATGCCAAGCTTGAAAAGAAGGAAAAAAAAGAAGAAGAAAAATGATGAAAAAAACGTTGAAAAGAAGAACGACAAAAAAATTAAAGAAATGAGAGAAGCACCAAAAAAATTGGTGAAGTGATTATGTGACGCCCCCACTTCTCCCAAGGGCGAATCCAAGGGTATCCGCGGAACGCTTGCCCAACTCTCGTCGGGACTCACTACAATCCATAATTCAAAACTAGAAATACTTCAAATTTTTTCAATATACATTTAAAGTACTCCAAAACATTTCATACTTACCATTAGTTAACTTTCCAGCTTAAATACAATCCAAAAGAATATGTACTACAGTCATAAGCTGCAATACAACTTAAAGTCTTCAAAAGAAAATAACCTAGTATTATTCACGGGCACTCTTGGTCTGGAACCCTGTTAAGGAAAATAAAAGCGTGGAATGAGCTAAACAGCCCAATGAAGTTCCAAACTACACTAGCAGTTCTAATAAATCAAGTAAATTGAGCATAACGCACATACGGTTCAAGGTTGCACATTGGCACATTAGAATGAAACAGTTATCATTGTACAGAAATAAACACACATTGAAAGGATACGGTGTTCACTTGGAACGATTTCGGTCCACTTCACCTTATAACTCCAGTGATCCCCTCGGTTTGTCTGGCCATCACCTTATTCCTCCAGTGGTAATACTCGAGTATACCGAAACGGTGGCTCAGGGTTCCAACCTACCCGATCGAGCCCAGTCCTGGCTCGAGCAGGTTAGTAACCAAGGGCAGGATCCAGTTCAGCTTAGAGCTTACAACATGCGCGAGTAATCAAGTAAATCGGTAAACGGTAGTAGTTCACGGTTAATGGTAGAAATTTACGGTTAAATGGTAGAAATTTATTATTTTAGTAGGTCGAGTGAGATAAAGTACACACTCGCCTTAAAACGGTGGACAGTTACATAGGAGCAATTATAGGGTGCACTTAACACTTAAGCACACAATAACTATGAAGTAAACATGTAGCAAAACTGTTCAAGTCACGTACACCTACAAGGAACACTCACCAAAATCAAGAGTGTAAAACAAGAGTGAGGCAAGATCAAACGAGTTCCTCGGGATCCTCTTGATCACCTGAGACATGTACAATTACAATTCACTTAGGTATTCAACCAAGGTCTAGTAGTATTCCCGCTACTCTCACTTAAGAGATAACGCATTCAAATCGAATACAAATATCACTTAATAACTTAATCCACGAGGGTAGCATTTGAAAATACCCAAGAATACATTAATCAAAGTCAAGTCATGTCCAAGATTCTCCAAGTTGAAGATTAAACAGATCTCTAAGTTTTGGCACGAAAACCAAGAAAGATGGAGGATTAGTTTCTTGTCAAAATTCCCTAGTTGAACGCCCAAGTTTCAAGTATAAGTGAGCTTTCTCATTTTTCAAACTCATTTAGTTAAAATTTAGTAAAACTGCCATTAACGGCTCACTAACTTCTTTAGTCACCAATTCAAGTTGTACCCGTAAATCGAGTAAAATTCTCAAGTTCTCTTTTAATAAAAGCCTCACTCAACGTCCATTTTCAACGATTAAATCGAGGGCGTATACTCAAGAGACTATGGTGATAGAAGCTTTGACTTTCAAATAAGGATGATAAACACATTTTTACTTGGAAGCTCGGCCAAAACATTCCGAGTATAAGTTCACAAGAAACTTTTCAAATCATTCTTTTAAAATACGTGTATAATTGCCAACTCTAGTACAATTATCAAGACCATAAAAATAGGGGTTGAAGTCCCTAATTTGAGTACAAAGAGAAGTACCATTAACCAAGGGAGTTATATGACCAAGTAAATGCATCAAGAGAGGTTTATCCTTCGGAAACCAAGATTTGAAATGAAAGTTCAAAATTCCAAAGAGACCTCATATTAAACCATGAAAACAAACTTAAAACAGTCCAACACTCACAAAGGAAGGTGGAAAGTTCTTAAAGGAGTAATTTGGTTGAAACAGAAATTTTCCAGTTTAGAGTGACATTACTTTGAAAAATCGTATCTCGAGTTTCATAAGTCCAAAAATGGAAAAATTTATACCGTTGGAATCTTGGTTCGGAGTACTAAAAGTTCTTAGAAGACACTTTTCCAATATTCTAAACGGAAGACATTCAAATTTCAGCTCAAAGTGGCTGATTTGAGCATACAAGACAGTTTTAATATTGTTTTTCGGCAAATTTTGGAAATTCGGCAAAATTCACAGAAAGTGAACTAGTCTCTGAAATTCGTAACACAATAAGAATTTCAACCAAGGTTTCAAACACAACAAACAGAACTAAATTTGGAGTTTCGAATATGGAGATACATCAGTTCAAAGTTGGTCACGTTTTGCAAACTGTTCAGTCATTTTCCAGATTTGAAAAGCTATCTTTGAAGTATCATTTAGCCATCTAAATGGAATTGAAAATACACCAAACTTG
This sequence comes from Coffea humblotiana, assembly GCA_023065735.1. Classification (NCBI taxonomy): domain Eukaryota; kingdom Viridiplantae; phylum Streptophyta; class Magnoliopsida; order Gentianales; family Rubiaceae; genus Coffea; species Coffea humblotiana. The sequence goes on from CM041216.1 coordinate 18,199,325, forward strand.
GTACACTAAATATTCCATATGTGAACTATATCTCTACCAAATTTCACACAAAAAATCACGTGAGAAGACAGTTAACAAAATAGTCAAAGTTCGGGAAAATTTCAAAGCAAATCTGCCGTCCGTGGTTCCCTTTTCTTTTCAAACGTTTTGTCCCACACAATCAACCTCAATTAGCTCAAATGTTGAAACTAAGGTTCCATAAACATCCAATGAGCAATTTATAGGTAATTGACATCAAAGTTTTCGAAACAAAACATTCCAAAACAAGTTTGACCATTCGGCTAGCAAGAGGGAAGAAACTTTCCAGTTTCCAGTTTTGCTGTAATTTAAAAATCAGGCCATATCTCACTCTATACAAACTCAAATTAAAAATGGTTGGTGGCGTTGGAAACTAGGTTCCAAAATCTACATTTCATCAGAAGAAATCATTCCAAAATCAGTTCAAAAGTAGTTCAAATTCAAGCCACAAATTACAGCTTTTCATTTCCATTCGAATGAACAGGCTGAACAGAACAGCCGACTTTTATCAGTTCACTGCAGTTCACACAAAACGAGCTAGATAGGGATTCTTATACCATTTTAAAACTAAGAATGTCTAGTTTAAAATTCCACAAACGGCACTTGATTTTGACTTTTGCACAAAGAGTTATGTTCAATCAAATATACACTGTTCAGGCCTTCGGATGACCATTTCCAGATTTCTTGCAAATTTCGAAAATTCAAGTTTTGCTCAACCAGATCAAATGATTTTTGATAGAAACTTTCTATACACAATATACAACATAGATCAACCAATTTCACAGCCAAACAACCAACAAAAATTCGAAATTCAAGCAAGAACAACAACAGGGCAGATTCGGCCATCTTGCTTCCTCTCACAGTTTTCTCTCTTTCTTTTTCCTCTTCTAGTTTCTTTCATTAAAACTCATCACAAACACACTAACACACACATAAACATCATGGCAGCCCTCATATAACCAAGGTGGGAGTTCATAGAGCCCACTTCAACCAACCAAATCCAAACAACAACAACAATACGGAAGCTACAAGCTTCAAAACCAAGAAATGAAACAAGAAAGTAAAAGCTTTGGTGGAGATGTTCATACCTTCAAAACTCAAGATGAAACCTTAGATGAAACCAGAAATTTTTAGCCGAAACTCTCCAAGAAAAGTCCTCAAGATTGCTCCTTACTCCTAGATGAAGTGTTACTCCAAGTTATTTTCGATTTGGTGAGTGAAATCAAGCTAAACAAATGGAGTTTTTCCTTCCCTTTTCTTTCTTGTTGGTCTGGCCGAAAATGAGGGAGTGAGGAGAGAGAGATGAGGGTTTTTGTGTGATGGAAACTTGGAGAGAAAGAATGAAATAGTAGCCATAAGTGTTGGGCAAAAAGTCAATCCTTCAATAGTGCTCAATAGGGTTTCGTACTATCACTTTCTCTCTCATTTGTTGCACTTGTGCACTAATCTTCCAAGGTACCTCCTTTAATATGGTAATTATTCACCCTAAGTAGTATAGTATTAATTCCTCAAATCTGCAATTAGTCGTACCGGCGCGACTTTCGGGAAACTATTGACGCGCGCGGTAAAAGCTTAATTTGAACTCACTAACATCTAATCCTCAATTAACTTTTCTTAGTCTACTATTGATCATTCTTAATTCTCCAAAACTAATGCACTCTCGAATCGAATATTATCTCGAAAAACGTGTACTCGTTATTTCTCGCTAAACGAGCAGTAGAGAAATAAAATTTGCTAACGAAACGTTTTAAAATTATAAAAGGGACATTTTTGCATACAAATGGACTTGAAACGGGTGAAATAAATTATTTGGGGTAAACGGGTGAATAAATAATTAAATAATCCAGTAAAATAAAATAAAAATAAGAAAAATTTCGGGTCCTCACAGATTATGTAACTACTTGTTATGTTGTGATAGTTTGGCAAAAGCCATGATTGTTTTTGCACTTGCTAGGTTAGATAAAGTTATAGTTCAAAACAAAAAAATAAGCAAAGTTGGTAGTTAAATTCATGCAATGAAATTTTTTTTAGCATCCCTTTAATATAGTTACACTTAAATTTACCTTTTTATCCTACCCCTTCCTCAAGTCCCATTACAAACTTGTTAAAAGTCCCTTGGATTTTTGCTTTGAGTTTACTATCAGTGGTAGAGATGTGATATATATGAGCAACCCTATGGTAATATCACCTCATTGTGCTGGATTTGAGAGTTATATTATACCCTAAACACTTTCAGTGATGAGTGTCTATAAAATCCATGTGAGGATTGTTGAATCTAGCATATTCTGATCTTGATGAAATTGTTGAAGAAAAGTGATGCTTGTGTTGGTGTATTATGCTGAGAAATATTTGTTTCCTTGATTGTACTTTTGAGCTATGATATGCTTAAGGATAAGTATAGTTTAGGTGTGAGAGAAATTGATAGGATGCATAATAGTGATTAAATTTGTGAGTATTCTTTCTTTATATTGGTCAAATATTATGTTAATTGATGGATTCTACTCATATTTTGTATTTGGTGACAATTGAAGGAATTGGAAGTGAAAAGGAACTAAAGTGGTGTTTTTCCAAAAAACTTCTGCCCAGTTAGGCATGGGTGCGTCCAGATGTGTCTGCAAGTCTGGAACGCTCAGGATTCCACGCGTGAGAGTTTCCAAGTCATAAGAGGAGACAAACGAGATTCCTTTTCTTGTGCATGTCCTACTCATAGTAGGAAACATAGTCCCAAGTTTCCCATTTTTCTAGTATCCCCTTTTTCTACTATTTTTTTTCCTATAGGATAATGGTTAGTATTTTTGCAGCAATAACAATTGGGAAATACATTAGAATTAGGGTTCAGATTTTCTTTTTTTCTCTGACTGTACATAGACTTTTTGTTGGGGTTTTCTCCATGAGGAGTAACTAAATTCTTTTTCTAACTAGACGATAAATTAAAGATTTAATTCTACAAACATCTGGGGGATTGAATTTATTTTAACTATTTCTATCATTTATTGGTATTTGTATGTTTTCTGAATTTCATGTCTTATGCTTATTGTGTGTTATTAAATAGGCGTGTGATATTTGATTATTCACAATAGTTTTACTACCAATTAAAATACTTAAATGGATTCCACGCGTGAGAGTTTCCAAGTCATAAGAGGAGACAAACGAGATTCCTTTTCTTGTGCTTGTCCTACTCATAGTAGGAAACATAGTCCAATTTTCCTTTTTTCTAGTATCCCTTTTTCTAACTATTTTTTTTCCTATAGGAATATTGGTTATTATTTTTGCAGCAATAACAATAGGGAAATACATTAGAATTAGGTTTCAGATGTGTCAGCAAAGTCTGGAACGCTCAGGATTCCACGCGTGAGAGTTTCCAAGTCATAAGAGGAGACAAACGAGATTCCTTTTCTTGTGCATGTCCTACTCATAGTAGGAAACATAGTCCAATTTTCCTTTTTTCTAGTATCCCTTTTTCTACTATTTTTTTCCTATAGGATATTGGTTATTATTTTTGCAGCAATAACAATAGGGAAATACATTAGAATTAGGGTTCAGATTTTTCTTTTTTTCTCTGACTGTACATAGACTTTTTGTTGTGGTTTTCTCCATGAGGAGTAACTAAATTCTTTTTCTAACTAGAGGATAAATTAAAGATTTAATTCTACAAACATCTGGGGGATTGAATTTATTTTAACTATTTCTATCATTCATTGGTATTTGTATGTTTTCTGAATTTCATGTCTTATGCTTATTGAGTGTTATTAAATAGGCGTGTGATATTTGATTATTCACAATAGTTTACTAACCAATTAAAATAGTTAAATCTGTAATTGTTTGGCTGTTTTAATCCTTGTGGTGACTGATATGATTTAATTTGTGTCAAGAAAACATAAGATCTAATTTGAATAAACCTTCGTAGTGTATTTGTTGGTTAGAACTAGGTTTTTCTAGTTTTTATTGCAATTGAGAGATTGAATCTTACGATCGTACCTAGAGTTATCTCTTGAGATTAGGAAAGTAGTTAATAGTCATACCTTAACTATTGATAAAGTAAGGAAAAGTTGACTATTTAAGTTTGTTGATGACTATAACTAGTTTATCAATGAATGACTGAATTTATTATTACATCAAGGATTAGTTATGTGAATTATCTCTAAAAGTTACTCCTTTGGTTAGAGCTTTACTTATTATTGATTTAATTTTAGTTTAATTCCATTTAATTATTTTTGTGTGAATTAATATTTATTTTAATTCTTCAAAATCCCCCATTAACTCTTGCTTGAAAGAAACATATTCCCCTCAATCCCAGTGGAGACGATCCTACTCACTACTATATACAAGTTTTACATTCTTTTGAGTAGGTAATTGATTATTAAACAGATTCAACACTGTTAGTATTGCACATTGTAATTGATCTTATATTAGAAGATATAGGAATATGAAAGTTAAAAATACTACCCCTGCAAAAGCAAGACAGGGTGGTCAAGTTTCATTTATGGACATAGTTGGGCGTTGAGTTTGACGAGATCTTTTACCAGAGGATTTTGAACTTCTACGACCCGCAATTACATGTTTGCTTACTACTTATATTATCCTTCAAGGTGTTTATGGCAAAGAAAAAAGTTCAATTTATGTTCACTTCAAAGGTTTGAAATACTTTTTAGGCAAAACATGTTGAAGGTACAAAAGCTAAAAGTACATTTATATATGATTCTACCAATTTTGGTCTTACTTGCTTATTTGTATCTAAGAAGTGTAGTTTCCATTGGTGGCTATTTTGAGCGGAGTTGATTCACAAGAAGATCGCTATAGGGATTTATGATCATTTAATGAATTTTGCAAAGAAACAAATTACTTTTGAATTGTGGGAGGAACAAACCAAAGTATGGGCCTGTTTTGAACAAAATTGCTGCAAGATGGATACCAAAACTTGATTAATTATTGCATGTTACGAATATTTTTGAATCCTCAATTGAGGTTTCAAAATGATTTTTCATGTATTGAGCATGTAAGGTAACATTTGCAAGAATGCATGAATCGAGTGCTTGATTTGAGACTCTCGAAATTGATATCCAACTTGATCAATATGATTATGCTAGAAGGGATTTTGATTTTCGAGTTGCAATTCGCTCAAGAATATTAGAAGCACCAGGTCAGTATTAATTCGTCATAAGAATATTTAATTATTTTTAACTATTATATTGATTATTTGTCTAATGATTATTTTTCCTATTTTTCAATTTGCAAAACTCTAGAGTTAACCAAATTTGTCATTCATGTGCTTAGTTTGACTTATAGCTCCTCAGGTTGTGAAAAGAATTGGAGCACTTTTTAATTAGTGATTTACTTCAATTCTATTTTTATTACTTTTTATAGTCATGCCTTGTCTTGTTAACATTAAATATAACTCTTATTTTTCTTGTTTAGATTCATATTAAATATAGAAATAGGTTTGAGCACAAGAAATTGAATGCTGTAGTATACGTTATGTGTCATGTGAGGACCCGTAAAATTCCTTATTTTATATTATTTTATTCTATTTCTTTTCATGCATTTTCTTTATTTTATTTTACTACCTTAATTTTCTAGACAATTTTTATAAGTGAATGTAGTTTTTAAATCATTTTTCTGGTATAAGTTAGCTCGTGTTAATTTTGAAGTGTATTAAGGACGTGGGACCCGCTAGGCGGTAAGTGCGATAAAATTTTGACGATTAATTGAAGTTTTGTATAAAGGGATATTATTTTATAAGGTGTTAAGGGATAATTAGAGGTTAGCTAGATAGTTTAACCATTGGAAGACAAGAGGATGAGATTAAAACCCTAGGACGCCATTTGTCACGAAACCATTGCAAGTTGGACTTTGACCAACATTTCTTCACCTTTACTAAAAATCAAATTTTGACCAAAATCATTTTCATTTTTCTCTTAGCTTGGCCGAACAATAGAGGAGAAAAACAAGGAGAGAAACTTCATTTTCTACTTCACTTGCTAGCTTGAATCTCGAGTTTTAGCCTTCAACTTTGCAAACTACTCCATAAAAGTGCTAACTATGGTAGATTCCAAGGTGTTGGTGGAGTGATTTTGGAGGAAAGGCACTAAGCTACCATCTTTCTTGAGGTTACAAGGTATTTATAGCAAGAAACTCTCTCTACTTCAAATATATGCAAACTAGTGGCTTATGTGTTGAAATTTTGGTAGTTTTATGCAATATTCCATGAGTTGAAGTGGTGTGATGGAAATTTTCAGTTTTATTGGTGAATTTTCTGCCCATATATGATGTTTTATGATTGGCCATGGTTTGATAACTTTACCATGTGTAATATTGAAGTTTTATAGGCTAGTTTAACTTGCCTAAGGAAATTTTCAGCTTGTGTACCTAAATTTCAGATTAGGGTTTCCAATTTTGGTGTGATTGTGGTTGATTTTGGAGCACAAATTGGCTATATGTGAAGGGTATTGTGACCCTAATTAGGTGTGTTTAATAGCTCGTGATTTATATGTGAAATTGTGGCTGAATTGAGATGAGATTGGGTGTTAATGTTAGGATGGAAAAGTATAGAAATTAAGGGGAGGTGCTGTCCAATTGTTTAGGCCGTTTGGTTCCTTTAAGTTGAGTTGCATTTTGGTAGAAATGAAGGGCTTTGTGGTTGTTCATGTCCCTAAGACCAACTGTTACCTTTTTACTCAAAAGTTATATTTTATCTCTTTGTACTAGTAGTTAACTCGGAGAGGCATATGACTTGTAGTCGAGCCTCATTTACGCATTCCGTTTACTGGGTTTGTGGATGTGGGAACCATAATTGTTTTGTCTTGGTTATTTTAGGGTTTCTCGGTGATCAAAGCCATATTTTGGGCGGAAACTTTTGAAGTTATCTTTGCTTGAACTGGTGAGTGTACCACTTGCATGACTTGTTGCTTACTTGATTACTTGTACCTGCAATTCGGTGAACTTGAAATGACTGTAATATCCATTTATTCTGGACGAGACGAGGGTGTACTTTATCACACTCGTCTCTCTCTTGCTTATTTGACTGTTTTACTGTATAAACTTGAATCTGTTAATGTGCCTGTCCTGATGTCGTTTGGAGGTGTATCCGACGACCTTCCTGTTAAACCTGAGCTCAACCTCATGGGGAGTCAATTGAATCGAGCCAGCAAGGGCTTTGGTCGAGGAAAATTGACAAAACCATGGGGACTGTTTCTGGGGAATCTTTGGGTATTGGAGACTCTGGATTCCCGGTATACTCGAGTATTACCACCACTGTTCCTGTTGAGGCGTTCGGGCCCCGGTAAGGGATATGTTTGGTGGACGGAGTTTTGGTGTAAAGCGGTGCTCTACTGGACTGGTTACTTTACTTGAAAGTTGACGGAATGTCAATTATTACCTGATCAAGCTCTGGTGAAGCAATGGGAATTCGGCTCTTGAGAGCCACCTGTATCCTTTCTATTTGAAATGTTTACTCAATTCCTTCGTTGGTGTGTAATATTTGACTGATTAAAAGTAAAGCTCCATGATTCTTGACTGCTTGTACTTTTTGGTACCTCATTGGGCGAAAGCTCATCCCCGTTACCTTTGATTTCCTCACAGGGAACAATACTTTGGCATCATGATTTTTAAAGAAAAGAGTTGAGCTCGTAATAGACATTCTTTTGTTTATGCTCCTCTGTAACCGAAACCCTAATTGGTATTTTGTATAAGTAAGGATATTTTGACTTGTACTTCAAGTAATTCGTTGAAGAGACCAATATATGTATGTTGGCAAGTGTATAGTTATGTATATTCGTTGAGAAATGCATGTCTGTGTGGTTGTATGAACTTTATTTATACCCGTTGGAAAGATCGGGCGAGCGAGGCATTTGGAACGAGGAAAGAAAAATTTCTGGCGGGAAATCTTGCAAGAGAATCCGGCCGTATATCTGGCCGAAAAACTGGCCGGATATGTGGCCGAATTGGCAGGGGATTGGAAAAAAATTTTGGGTTGGCCACTGCCTCGAATCCGGCCGGATATCCGGCCAAGTCTTGGCCGGATTGTGACGTGGCCATAGCTCTTTTGTTTTCATTTTGGTTTTTCGTTGGAGCGTTGTATCAAAGTTCTATTGTGTCGTTTAGTTTAACTAATTCAGTTTCCGACAGTTCTTTTCTCGAAGTTCTTTTGCACATTTTGTAAGGTTTACGTGTGTGTCGGCTCCGTAGTCCTAGCGAAAGCTAGGCAAAGCGGTCCGCCGAACCCTCTGGTTTGCCTTAGGGGGAGGTGGGGCTGTCACATGTCATACTAGTTTAAGGGAGAGAATTAAAGTTTTGAAATCCAGACCTTTCATTGAAACAAAAAAAATGACTTGGTCAAGGGTCACTAATTCAACCGTTAGGCTAACCGTTGTCAACCCTTGACGTCATAATTATGTTATAAATATATTTAATATATAAAATATGCAAATAGTTATATAAGTTTTGGCCTTGTGCTTTAATATGTATTCTAATCTTCTAAGTATTGATTATTTGAGATATAAGTATTGCATAGCATTATTTCTAACATTTTTAGCATTTTACATTTTAAGCTTTCTTAAATTATATGAATAGAAATTTGAAAAATAGGTATTAAAAGCAATGACAAAAAATGCATTAAAGTTAAAAAATCAATCCTATGTCTTATAAATGTTAGAAAAATGTTAAAATATAATTACAAGAGAGAGTGAGAGTGTGTGTGTGTGAGAGAGAGAGAGAGAAAGAAGGAAAAGAATAAGGCAATACTTATTACTATCTTATTGATTAGAAACAATTATGCATCCATAATTGGTAAGACCAGTGTTAAGATAAAATTATGAAAGAGAGAGAAATGGAAAGGATTAAGGCAATATTTATTATGTCAAATTAAATGGAGATAATTATGCGCCCATAATTGGTAAGATTTGGACTTAGAATATTAATTAATGGCATTAATTAGCCACTTTCAAAATTTTTGTGCTTGTTTAAAGGAAAACATTGAATTGGTTGATTCGCTTAAAATCATCTCAGTTCAACGGGTCAATGGTTGAATTGGACGGTTTCTCCGGCTTTGCTCAAAATGACCATTTTTTACACAACTAGCTGTTTAATGAATCAAATTCTAATGATGTGTGGATCACTAAAAAAGATCTTGAATTTCCTAAAGAAATTAATTGACTTGATGATGGTGATTATATATTTAAATTTGGTGTCATTAGAACTATACCAATTACTGAGATTTTTGTGAAAACATCTACAATTGACATGAATAGAAATGCTTCATCCCAGTTGGGATCAAAAGGAACCGCAATGGGAGTTCAACTTCATCAAGTAAAAATTAATTTTTTTTAATTTTCAATTTGATTGTGTTCCTATTTTTACTTTATTGCATAAAATTGTAAATATGATATAAGTATATTTAAAAAAATGTTACCTATTTAGATAAGAGTAAAGGCAAAGAATAAGATATTATCATTCCAAGATTCGATAATATTAAAGAAGTTGAGGAGGTGATGAGATTTCAGAACTGCCTAGGATCATTGGAACAACAATGCCTAGTTGAGATACTTTTGATGAAGTGATGATATGGATGATATTGATTTTTATGACAGTTTGATTTTTTAATTTATTGACTTTACGTTATTTCTTTTCAAGTTTTACCTTGGATATGATGTTAATTTGATAATTATGTTGGTACTTATGAATTAAATTTATTTGAAACATTGATGGTTGTGTTTGTTATGTTATTATTTGCTTAAACAATAATATGTGGTTATAAATTTTTTCATTTTATCTTTTGTTTTTGCATTTTATAGTATTTTATACATATATTTTTACAATTTTACAATTTTACAATTTTTATAATTAAAATATTTTAAAAATAAAAATTTATGAGGCATAATGTTTTGGAGCTTTTGACTTTTCTGGGAGGACACAAAATGCCCTGCTGAGCATCTTTACCTTTTAAAATATTGATAACGTATCTCATGAAATCATTGGTATTATAGTAATCATTTAATGAATTTTGTCATTAGTGTCAATAAATTTTGGAATAATCATTTGTAAGAACCAATTTAAACGTTTGAACTCTACTATTATGATGTATTCTTTAATGAGGAAGTCCTTGTAAATTTGATTTTTGATGCTACAGAATACAAACTTTAGCACCTTAATTTGGAATTATGTTTGATGAAAGACTCATGTTGTCAACTACTACGATTCTTATTTGTGAGTCACTTATGATATTGAAACTAATTAAAGATTTTGTATTCAATATTTTGTCTAAGGTGTCATTAACAGGACTTAAAACGCTTACTTATTGTTCAATTGTATATGAAGAGGAATTAATTTAACATTGATACATTGGTGGATGTTCTTAAGGAAATATCTATATATATATATATATAGGTTTTTTAGTAACGGTTATAGGAACTTTTTAATGTCTAATCTATATTAGTAAGAATGACTATAAGCTTTACAACATAACAGGCATTGATAGGTCATGAAGTAGGGGATCAATGTAAATTATCAATTAATGCTTTAAGTATATGGTATCAGAGTTTTCCTAATTTTATATCTAACAACAAATATATATTCATTATGCTAAATATTTGTGACATTTTAATTCATGTTGATGAGTTTCTAAGTGAAATTTTCTGCATCATATCCAATGTGAAATATTTAAAGCTGAAAGGTGGCACTATAAATTCTTTCAATAAGACATTTTGAGTTGGGAGATTATCCTTATTTTAAAGTTTAGTCGTTCTAGATTTGACAATCACTTGGCACGAGTTGGATGACCCAATGATGGTACTAGCTTTTCTTGAGCTGTGTCATAAACTATAAATCTTCAAATTAGTTTATGGGATCATTTTCACTTGGAACCTAACAGCAATAAGAGAGCGAATTGTCATTGGCATTCTCCAGGAGATATACCTCATTGCTTGCTTTTTACCTTGAAAATATTGATTTTAAAAATTTTTTGCAACCAAATAATAGAAAAAATGGATGCTATTAAAGTAATTTATGATGAATGTAAAAGTTTTCATAGAAATAAGTATCAGATATCATGAAAATTGCACTAGTGCTAGCTATGTTATTTAAAAAATGTGATAACTATACCAACGGGTCAACACGTAGTTAAATTAATCTACTGACCTCTCAAGCATGTTGAAGAAATATGTATTTTTTAGAAGTATTATGTACTAGTATAATTTGTATAGAATAGTTTGCAATATTTTAGGTAGTTTTGGTTGAAGGTTATGCTCTTGTTTGCATCTCTACCAATTATGGATTACTTTTCTAAAAGTTACATATATATTTTTATACACAAATAACTCTTTAATTTTTTTCGATGAGCAACAATTAGCAAATCCAAATTTCTTGTAGAAAAATACATGATAACTTCATCAATCATCTCTACACTTGCTTTCAACAAAGTTTCTAAATTATTGTAGTATTCAATAGTACGAGGAAAACAAAATCCTCCTCTCAAACCATCATCTTGTTAAAGATATCTTGCAAGGGCAATGATATGGTGCAAAATTGCTATTCAATTTACGATTATTTTCTCCTTGATTTAGCCAAATATTATTTTAATTGATAGATTCTATTTATATTTGATTAATGGTGCTAAATGTAGGAAATGAGCAAAACGTGATTAAAAGAGATAATTTTTCAGCACATTAAGCAGTAATTCGGTAGTGCCGCGTTCGGGACCCGTGTCCAAGTCCAGGGAGCTCAGGAATTTGCTACGTGTGGAATTTCCTAGTTTGAATCAACTATGGACGACTTTTGATTGAAGATTTGGAGACTTTGATTATATTTATTAGTAGTAGTATTGGATTAGGAAATATGAAATATTATCTTTTGTAGTTTCTTTTTTTTCTATTTAGGAAAATATTTTATTATTAAGTAGATATCAAGTAGGAAACTAAGGGAAAGTGGGACGACCAAACTTGATTAGTACTTTGGAAAGACAATTGCATGTGGACTCTTTGGCCTTGAAGAAAAGCAGCCGCTTGGCTTTCTTTTCTTCTTGGTTGTTTTCTTTTGTCGAACACTTATGCGCATGACTTCAATGAAATTGTGCGGATTATTTCTGATGATGCACAACTAAATTTCTCTTTTCTAACAAAGGAATAACAAGAATTTGATTCATCTACATCTGTGAGATCTAATTATTTTTATTAATTTCTTTATTCGTTAGTATTCGTTTGTTTTTAATTTAATTTCTCATGGTTGTTTTGTTGTTTGAATATCAAGGGTCCGATATGTAATTCAACTTAACAAACTAATGCCAGTTATGACAATTAAATCCATAATTGTTTAATTATATTAAATTAGTGGCGACTAGTGTGATTGGTTTCATGTTAAGGAGATATATGATCTAATTTAAATAAACCTGGTAGTGTATTTATTAATTAGAACAGGACCTTTCTGGTTTCTAATGCAATCAGGAAATTAAATTCTATGGGCATAACTAGAGTTGTTTCTTGATTAAAAAAGTAGTTAATCGACGTATCTTAACTATTGAGACGGTAAGGAAAAGTTGTTTATCATCGTGTGTTTGGCAACTATAACTTGTTTATTAATAAATAGTTGAAATTATTACTGCATTGATGAACAGCTATATGAACCACTTCCGAAGTTATATCCTTGGTTAGAACTTGTCAATTCTTGATTTTAATTTAGTTCACTTTCGATTAATTAATTTTATTTCCGTCAAGTACTTTATTTTAATTTTAATTTTTCCAAAACCCCCTTTTAGTTCTTAATTGGAAAGAAATGAATTTTTCTCAATCCCTATGGAGACGACCTTACTCACCACTATATGCAAATTTTCATTTTTCTTGAACAAATTTTATTATTGCACAGGTTCAACACCTGTCAATTTTTGGCATCGTTACCGGAGACTGGTGCCTGATTAATTTGTTTCTTTTTTAATTCATCTTATTTTTATATTTATTTTTCTTTTTTCTTTTTTGCTAATTTATGGTTGCTAACATTCCGTATTTTGATGATAGACTGAAATTTGTTCTTAGAAGGGATAATGGGGTTCGTGTTTTTTTTCTTCTAATGATCAACATTTAGATATCTCTCATATAGAAAAATTGGCTGTTGCGACCTGTGAAATTTGTTATGTCTCGAATCATTCAATCGACATGTGCCTCGCATTTCAAGATGACCTAAGTGCCCCAATCAATATTTGTGGAGGTTTTTCACCTCGGTCTCAAACGTGATATGACCCTTATTCAAATGGGTATGATCAAGGATGGTGAGATAACTCAACTTTAATTATGCAGTGGGGCCAATAGGTCTTCAACATCAATATCAACAGCAACAACCATCATCCATGTCGGGTATGTCTGTTGAAGAAATTATGAAATTACTAACAATTAATACATATCGATTTCAACAGGAGATGCAAATGAGAATTAGAAGGATGGAGGATGGAATGTATCAATTGGCATGTACAATAAGCCAATTGATTTCTCCATGAAGAATTGACCTCACAGAGCATTATCGACCTTAAAGAAGATGAGAGTGCAATTATCCTGACAAGTGACATAGAACTGCAAGAGTCTCAAGAAGAAGAATCTAAAGATACAGTTGAAAAGGAAGTTAAAGAGGAAGAAATAAGACCACAACCTCGAGTCACTCTAGTGAACGAATCTAGTGAACAATTCCCAACTGTGGTGACATCGGCTCCATTCCCTAGCCAACATTCCCCTAATTATTACTCTGTACTTTCTGTTAGTAAGATTGATTTTGTTATATCAGAAGTTTCTGAATTTCATGACAGAAATAAGTTAGGAGTTGCTACGGCCAAATATCTTGAGTTGGTAATTGCTCGTGATGGAGGAGTGAATAAAAAACTTAGGTCATTGCTTATTTGTTTGGCACCATCTACTTGTCAATGGAAGAAAGTAACTCATGTGCTTAACGATCACTCTATTTATGAGGGTTATCAGGATTATATAGAGGATGAAACACTGAAATGAGTTATGAGATTTTATCTTCCGTGAACAAACATGGCAATGTCTAGTCAAAAACATTAAAAAAGGTGCTTATTTGGAGGCAACCCAATTCACTTTTTAATTAGTTCATTTTTATTCTTAGTTTCTTTATGTTTATCTTAGATTTTTAATATTTGGTGTGTTTAATTTTTCGCTTTTGATGTTTTAGTGGTCAAAAGACTTCCACCCGACAAGGCGTGCCCATGCCTAACTGACTAGAGTGCTCGTGTTTCAATTCCAAAAATTTTGGCGGATGACTAAGCAACAAGACTTGCCCACGTCTTGAGAGCACATTGAAACTCGTGACAACTTAACATCCACCATCAAAAAACTATGGACCAACAAGACGTGCCCTCGTCCTGTTCCAACAAGGGGAAAGCAAAAAACAAACACAAAAAGATTTTTTTTCCTTATTTTTCCCCTTTTTCTTTTTCTCTTTCCTTTTCTTTCTTTCTTCTTCTTTTTCTCTCCTTTTTCTTTCTTTCTATCTTTTCCCCCTTTTCCTTCTCTGGTGAAACGATAGACGGCTCCCCAATCGTAACTAGGGTCTTCTCCGCTGTTGTCTACCACTGCGAAGACGCCGTCGCCATCATCGATCATCACCCATCGCATCGCCCTACATTGCAATTCCCATCCAAACTTTGCTCGATTCAGCTGTCGTTGATCCCCTTTCCACTTGGAGTCGACATACGGTCTGTCGCGCCGCATTTTTCGCGATGAAAAAAAAGGTGTTTACAAAAGATGTAGTTTTTTCATTTAAAAATAAGTGAAAATGACCTAAAATAGGACTTTGAAGAATGTGACAGTTTGGCCCCAAAATTTAGTCTAAAAAGGGCTTTTAAGAAAAATAAGAGTCGCCACTTGGTATTGAATTTAGGTGTACCAAGTCACCCATAAATATTTTTAACAAAAATAAAATAGAATAAAACCCTTTTCGACAACTCCAGGTCTTTGAAAACAAGAGAAAATGAGTTCAAGAGTCACGATTGAAGAAAGGAAAGGCAATGGTTCGATTGACTCGAACGTACCCTTTCAACCTAGTCTAAACTAGTTGCGAGATTTAGTCAAAATTTTCCTAATCTAACCCTTAAATTTATCACGTTTGGATGTTTTCTACATGGATGTAAATATAAATTTATAGAAAATATCAAAAGGGACAAAATGTCCATTCAAGGGTTTAATTGATACCAATCGCATTAATTGCGAAATCTAGAATAATCCCTTGAAAGGGGTCACGAGCATGCATAAATTAAATTCAAAAGAAAAGAGAATTAAATTATATATAAGTGATCAAGGAAAAAGGGATGCACCATAATAGGTACGGAAGGTAAAAACTAGTGACATAATTTTCTTATACAGGGATTAATGTGATATTTAAACTAAAGAGTTATAATCGCCCATTTCCCATATTCAAAGAGTAATTCTCCTAATCTAGATAAGCAAATGAACTAACTTATTTTATAATTTCTTAAATGAGATGCAATCCTAAATGATATGATTACCACATGTAAAGGGTAGAGGATGGGGATAATATAATAGGAAAAATCATGCAAATGAGAAAAAATTCCTAAAAAAAAAAAAAGGCATGAAAATGTAATGAATGTCACACAAAAGATGAATCTAACGCATGAACAACTTAAGAGTCTAGCATTAGACTAACCCATTTCTAGAAATCCTAACTAGCGTTGGACTAGCAAGTAAGTGGAGGAAGAAGCCACAACTAACGTTGGACTAGTGTGGTGACATCATGCATTCATGATACATAGTAAAATGAATAAAGCATAAATTAAAACAAATAAACACGTAAGAGCACGTAGCACGTAACACATAAGCATAATATCTAGATGTAAAAATCGTGCGAAAAGCAGATAAAACATATACACATATAAGCCACATAAACACACAAAACCTATCTATTGCAGCGGGGAATCTAACTACAATCTAAAAAGGGGAAATATAATAAAATAAACTATCTATTCTATCTATTACAATAGGGGATCTAATTACAATCTAAAATGGAAAAATATAATGAAATAAAACTATCTATCTTATCTATTACATTTGTCTATCTAATTACAATTCTTCAAAAATATTACTCATCTATTACATCTTGAGGTATTTAAATATCTCCTAAATAATTATAAAATTAACTAAACAAACATAAGGAAAATTGAACGAACATTTGAATTAAATAAATAATAAAGCATGTAAATAGGAGCACGTAGGAGCAAATAAGAACACGTAATTGAAATTTAAATAATAATAGGGGTACCTCCCTTTTGAAGTGGTGACTAAATGGAGTCAAATTGTCCTATTTATACTCAAAATGAACAAAAGGATTAGGGCACTAATTTAATTGGAAATAATAATGATAATAAAAGTACTAAATTCATATTAATATATCAAACATAAAGAAACTTAAGAACATCTAAAAATTACAAGTTGAATACATTCAAAAGTAACATAATTAACTATTAAAGAAAAGAAACAATTATAATAGAGAGAGTCAAAAAGTCACAAGGGACTAAATTGCAAAAAAGAAAATTTTGGGGTCAAAAATATAATTTTTCAAAAGTTTAGGGATCAAAATTAAATTAAGATAAAATTCAAGGACCAAATTGTATTTAAATTAAGGACCTAATTGAAAGAAATACAAAATTTTAGGGTTACAATGAAATTACTCAAAAGATTAGGGGCTAGATTGTAAAAATCCGATTTCTGATTTGGAACAGACACAACCAAATGAAATCGGGCCATTTATTTTTGCTTGGGTTGGATGCCTTTGACCCAAAAGAAAAATGCGGGCTATTTTCATTAAAAGAAAAACAAGCCCAAGTGTAAAACAATCCTAGATCCCAGACGAAAGCCCCCGAAAAACAAACTAACCCAAATAAAAATCAAGAAACAAATCCTCCAAAAAATAAAAACCAGCCCAACATTTCTTTCCTTTTCTTTCTTTTCTTTCTTTTTCTTCTTCTTCCCCTTCTTTTCTTCTTTCTCCCTGGTGAAGCTGAAGCATCCTTAGCCAGCGGCCATGGCAATCACTAGTGGCGTCGCCCCCGCCAGTCGCCAGCGACCTCTTCAGTCACGAAAAATCACCAAACTACACACCCCAACTCGATTTTTCGCGTAGAATCTATTTTTGAATTTAGTTTTTACAAAAAATAAACCGAAAGTGGCGAAATGGCAAAAAAAAGTCCAGTTTTCATTTTTTTAAATCTCCATAATTATCGCTAAAATTCATAAAATTTATACCAATACACTCCTTATGAATTCTATAGTGCAACTATAACCTTAGTTTGGCAAAAAAAAAACAACAAAATGATACATTAAAGCAAAATAGCCCAAAAATGAAGAAAAACATTTCAATGCTTTTAAGGCTTAAAAACTCCAAAATTTTGGATAACCAAACATTTCAGACCTTGTGCTAGCCATAATCATCTGTTTTGATGAAAAATATGCACAAAAGATTCACCAATTTGATTCATTTTTCATTTTGGCATTTCTACAAACACTTAATATGCATTCACAAAAATCATCTTTCTTTTCCTTAATCTAGTCCATGACTTGTCCCAAATCTTCCACAACATAACAATAACAACAAAACCAGCGAAAGACAGAGACAAACAAGCAGCAAAACATGCATTTAATCTAATTAATTAAGAAAAAGGAAAAGCTGGAAAAAAAGAAAAAAAAACCTCAATGAAGGTTGTCGTCCCTTGGCTAAGATGAATTCCAAGCTTCAATTGTCCAACCGGTTGCTGCCCTCCTTTTTTTGATGTTGTGTGTGAGTGTGTTGGAAGAAAAGAGAGGGAGCCGAGTGTGAGTTGGGGAGTTTTTTTTTTGTGTTTGTGTAGTGGAAGGGAGATGGCCGAGAGAGTGAATTGAGGGAGTGTTTTGTGCGTGGAGTTGTATTGGAAATTTTCGGGAGAGAGGAGTGATGAGAGAGAGATGGAGATTGGGGGAAAGTAGAGAGTTATTTTTTCTATTGTTTTTGAAGAAAAAAAGAAGAAAGGCCGAGAGGATCCAAAAGAATTAGGTGGAGTTTTGGTTAGTTAAAATGATATTTTTCTTACCAAATAAAAAGAAAGATGCCTGGAACATTGAGTGTAAAAATAGATTGATAGTGAATTTGGTGAAGAGAAATAATTAGGGGGAGATTTTTATCTTCTCTTTTCTTTTTCTTTTTTTTCTTTCTATTCATTTTTATTTTTCTTAAAACAAACCTACAAAATAAGAAAAATACACATTAAAATGAAAGAAAATAAACAACTCATTAAACAGATAAAAATCAAGAAAATATTAAAATTGACAAAATTTTGGTGTCTATAGTTTGCCCCTTTTTGTCTAGAGTTTCGAAAATATTCAAGACAAAAACGTAGATACTAAAATGCTCACCTGTTTCATATAACTGCACTTGAGCAAAATTAGACAAGCCAACACTTGGCTAAAATATTGAACAAAAGTTGCAATGAAATTACAAAAAATGTGACCGAACTCATGTAGAGTTGCCTAATCCCATCATGGAAATCAGGTCAAACGTAGTTCGAATACAAGTAAATCACAATGAAACAAGTGCATTGACCATCTGCGATTTTTGTAGAGTCGAAGAAGTTTGAACTCTCAGAACTTCTAAATATGAAATATAAAATGAATGAGAAAGCACAATTGTTAAACAAAACAGTTAAGAAAAGTAAGTTGTCACAATAAGAAAAAGATGCGGGGAGGGACGCGGTTTCGCTCCAAGAAGGGAGATAGAAGGGTGCGCGGCGTACGCAGAGACTCGCTAACAGGGAATTAAATTTGATCTGTCAAGAAGGGGATAGGAGGGTGTGCGGCGGACGCTAAAACTCGCCAACACGAAATTAAATTTAATCTGTCAAGAGGGAAATAGAAGGGTATGCTGCTGACGCTGAGACTCGCCAACAAGAAATTCAATGTGATTGTCAAGAAGGGAGGTAGAGGGGTGCGTGGCGGACACTGAAACTCGCCAACAGGAAATTCAATGTGATTTGTCGAGAAGAGGGGTAGAAGAGTGCGCGGCGGATGTTGAGACTCACCAACAGGAAATTAAATTTGATTATCAAGAAGAGGAATAGAAGAGTGCGCGGCAGACGCTGAGACTTACCAACAGTAAATTAAATGTGATTTGCCAAGAAGGTTGGTAGAAGGGTGCACGGCGGACGTTGAGACTCGCCAACAGAAAATTCAATGTGATTTGTCGAGAAGAGAGGTAGAGGGGTGCGTGGCGGACGCTGACACTCACCAACAAAAAATTAAATTTAATTGTCAAGAAAGGGGATAGAAGGGTACGCAGCGGACGCTGAAACTCACCAACAGTAAATTAAATGTGATTTGTCAAGAAGGGTGGTAGAAGGGTGTGCGGCGGATGCTGAAACTCACTAACAGAAAATTAAATTGATTGTCAAGAAAGAGAATAGAAA
The DNA here is from genome assembly GCA_023065735.1 of Coffea humblotiana. Lineage (NCBI taxonomy): Eukaryota > Viridiplantae > Streptophyta > Magnoliopsida > Gentianales > Rubiaceae > Coffea > Coffea humblotiana. Next base: position 18,218,778 of record CM041216.1, read on the forward strand.
GATGTGCGGCGGACGCAGAGACTCGCCAATAGAAAATTAAATATGATTGTTCAAAAATTTAAACTGTTCAGTGGAATTGAATCCAAATCCAAATGCCTAACAAGAAAATGAAAATATGTTTGAAACCTAGATAATTAGTGGGATTAAACTCGTGCCTAAATATCTAATAGAAGAAATGAAAACACAAGTTCTGTACTATCAAACTGGAAGATTAAGATGCATGTTGCTCAAACATAATAAACATAAAATGCATACAACAACAAACTTACTCAGTGGATTTGCAATCTTTTTTGATTTTTCAAACTCTAGAAGAAGAAGAAATGAAAGGAAAATTTTTTTTTGAAAAAAATCAAAAGTGACAAGTTTTGAAACTTGAAAAATACCAGTGACAACTCTCCTTTCAAGAGATTTGAGAGGTACATACTTATGTTACTATCCTCTCGATTTTCAAAGACTTTTTTTTTTTTTTTTTACAAAGCCAATTTGGAATGCATTGCCGAAATTGGAGCTCACTTCTTTTAATATGTGCCCCAGTATAAATCATGCTTTACAAGGGCCACATTTTTCATGCTTTCGAGAAGGCAGAAAGAGTGATCACATAATCTTACCTGCAAAAGAGAGAGAGGAAACAATTGTGATGAAAACTTTACCACTACCGTGTGATCCCTTTGCCTTGAGAACCATGTAGACATGATCTTTCAATGTCAAAAACTGCCCTCCAAGAACTGTGCGGCAACTTGTCTTGAATCTTCTCAATTTTCTAGTATTAGTCAGCCATACTTCACTTTGTATCACAAATCAACTCTTTCTAATGACCAGATTTGAATGAATGGCCTTTGAAAAAGAAAGATGTCACATTTGATCCCTTTTGATGTCGTCCATATTTCAAGTTTCGGCATCCTGTTTTTCGTTCATGATTCTCTTGTGCTCCAAAATCTTACTTTGATGACTTTAGCCTTTCGGATTTTCACTAAGATCACCCCCCTTTTTTCTTTTCCTTTTTCTTCTTTTTTTTTTGTTTTTTTTCACTTTTTTCTTGCCTTTTCCTTTCTTCTCCTTTTTTTTCAGGTACCCTTTCGAGTTTTCACCTTGAAATAGGGATAAGACCATGGAACGAAATAAACAAATTTAACTCCAATTGTATTAATCCAGTCATGGTCTTTGACAATTAATGGCATCAGCGAGACTGTTTTTCTTGGCAAGTTTCAGAAAAAATGTATTTGCCTCAAGGGGGAGGTTGATAATGTTTTGCCTTTTGTAATGAGCTGCGATGGGGTGTAAAGAAAAGGTTAAGGGTTGAAAATCCATCATGAAATAGGTTGAATATAATCCTGAGATCGCAATCTTTCAAAATTTGCCTCAATATAGACCTAATAAGAACTAAAAATTTGCCCCAATTTAATTCTAATTGGGCTTCTCTTTTTTTCTCTTCTTTTTTCATGTCTTTTTCTTGCTCTTTTTTTTCTCTCTTTTTTTTGAAAAAAAAAAAGAAATAAAATTGCCCCAATGTGGGGTTTGCGATCTTAAGGGACTGCCAAGCGAAAAAGGATAAGTTATTTTGAAAAGTCAAAAGGGAAAAACTAAGAATAAGATATCGAAATGGAAAAAAGGAAAGAAAGTCTGCCTTAAACCCGTCTCTTGCAGTAATTTTAAAGAAATTTTTTTATAATCAAATGAAAAACTTTTTGCACCTGTCTGCATTGATTGGTTGAGAAAAAACTTGTCCGTCCATTTTTATATGGATAAGCGCTCCCCCGGGTAACACCTTTTTAACAGTGAATGGTCCTTACCAATTTGGAACAAACTTTCCTTTAGCCTCCTCTTGTATTGGAAGAATCCTTTTTAAGACTTTATCTCCGACTTCATACAAACGAGACTTAACTTTTTTGTTGTAAGCACGAGCCGTTCTTTGCTGATGACATTATCCATGACAGACGGCATTCAACTTCTTTTCATCAATTAGAGACAACTGCTCATGGCGTCTTTTGATCCACTCAGTTTCTTCTATCTGAGCTTCCATTAGAATGCGTAAGGAAGGAATTTCAGCTTCTACAGGCAATACTGCTTCCATTCCATACATAAGAGAGTAAGGAGTTACTCCAATAGAAGTCCTGATCGTAGTTTTGTATGCCATCAATGCATAAGACGGTTTCTCATGCCAATTCCGTTATGCTTCAGTCATCTTAAGAATGATCTTCTTCAAATTCTTATTTGTGGCTTCCACGGCTCCATTCATCTGAGGTCTGTAAATAGTAGAATTTCTATGCCTGACCTTAAACTGTTCACATAATCCATCCACCGTGTCATTAGTGAGATTCTTTGTATTGTCAGTGATCAGTGTTTCCGGTACCCCTAAAACGACAAATGATATTATTTCTCAAAAAATCTGACACCACTTTCTTAGTCGCATGCTTATAGGATGTGGCCATCGAATTCCAAAATGATAACATCCAAAGGGTTATTTGTGGCCATCTGAAAATAGAATAAAACATACATAATAAATAAATAGGAAATAATTTTAAAATGCAAGAGAAGTCCTCCATTCCATTCAGTTCAAAGTTCATCGAAAATTCACAAAATGACAAATATACAGATATGATTTCTATTTAAAGATATATTGAGCCCAAACCTTGATTTTCGTTTCAGCAATTTCCTTGAATGAGACAAGTTATATTAACTGAAATGAAGATAAAGGTCCAAAAAATAAAAATAATTTCTTTTTAATAAAAGATCCAGACTATAGCCCTATTTGGATATGAATCTATACCAAAAAATAATCCCCTTAAATTTATCGAAATTCCCTTCGAGAGGGAAGATAATCAGCAATCCAATTTTGAAGGACTCCTTCGAAAGTTGGCAAAAATTCTTAATCCTTCAATGACCCTTTTTTGCAAGTATTACCAACGGACAATTGAGATAAATCTGTTTCAATCTCTTCAACAAGATTCTCCTTCTCTAACATGATTACCTCTTTTTTAAGCACAAGAGATTTCGACTTTTCCTCAAAAATATCATCCGTATTTTTAGTCATGGATTCTCCTGCAGACAGCAGCTTTCTCATTCTCACATGATCAGCTTCTATTATGCCAAATAGCTCAATTTCATCTATGATGAACTGCATGGGGTTGACAAAATCTTCATCAATAATGATAGTCCCTACAGTGCTCCCATGTTCAGGTAAAGGATTTTTATTGACATTCGGTCCTTATTCTCCTTTTGTCTTAAGGATGATGTCTCCAGCGTCAATCATATCTTGAATTTTATGCTTTAGGACCCAACAGTTGGCAGTTGTGTTGCCTGGACTTCCGGAATGATAAGCGCAAATAACTTGTGGATCATAGCCAGTGGGAACGCCTTTGGAGTAGATTTTGGGGGGTACAATACCTATCTTACCTGCTGCTTTAAGTTGCTCATACAATTGATCAATAGATTGACCCAAATCTGTGAAAGTTCGGAATGGCTTTTGGGTTTGATTAGCATTGGCTTGGAATGGATTTTGAATGGGAATGTTGTTTTGCAAGGTTGGTCTAGGACGATAAATAGGACGAGAGTGATTTTGAATGGTAAGTTGTGAGGTTGGAGGTAACGGTGGGGGTATTCAAGTGACTTGGTCGGAAATGATGAAATTGGGAAGTAGTGTGATAAATCGGTTGAAGGTTAGAGTAATGTGGGTAAGGGACAACATGGATAGGATAATTTTGAACTCTGGGTCTGAAGGAAGGGTCTTGATCCCATATAAAAGCAGTTTCTCCTTTTTTCTTGTTGAACGGGGGTTTTTTCCCATTGTTGCTTTGATTCTGTAGGGCCTCCAACTGTAACTTCAATGTTGATACATTAACAATCTTCCCTGCTTGACAAATTCATCATACTCCTCTAACTTATTAATGATAGTAGCAAACGAACTTCCAGTCATGCGAAAAATCTCTTCAAAGTAGGGTGGGTTATGAGTCTTGATGAAAGTTCGAACGATCTCCTCGTCAGTCATAAGAGGCTCCACTTTGGCAGCTAACTTTCTCCACCGCTTTGCATAGGTCTTGTGATCTTTCGATGGCATTTTTTTGGTACCCTCCAGTGTTGTTCGTGTCGGTGCCAACTTAGTTAAATTCATATTGTTTTACAAAAGCTGTTGACAGATCCAACCGGGTTTTGACCTCTCTAGACTTCGAATTTGAGTTCCAATCTAAAGCATCTCCCTCCAAACTTTTCAAAAATAAATGCATAGGTAATTTTCATCATCCACGGGTTTATCTAACTTGTTGGCAAATATTTTGAGATGTGTTTTTAGGATTTTCAGTTCCATCATACTTACTAAATTTAGGAGTTCTGAATCCCAACGGCAGCTGAATATCTGGACAAAGACACAATTCATCTTAGTCCAACCTACCATGCCTACTCAATCCTTGATTCTTTTTCATAAAGTCATCGAATCAATTCAACCTTCTCAACAGGTCCTTGTCAATAGGTGCGAGTTGTTCCTCCATCACTGCCTTCTCTTGAGAGGCAGTATCAAACACAAAAAGGCTCTGTAATGTGGTGGTGGGGTCCCTGAGGGTTGGGGAAATGTTCAGATTGATTTGTGGATGGGTTTGAGGGATTTGACTAGTGGTTGGGTTTATCAATGCGTAATTCAGATGCACATAGGAAAGGTCTGGATTCAGTCGGGTAAAGGTATTTTCAAGAGGATTAGTGAAAGGTGGAAGAAAAGTCATTTGGATATTGGATGTATGGGGTGGTTGATGGTCTTGTGCAGGTGGGTGATTATCAATAGGTTCTTGAACGTTCGGGACACCACCACCACTATTACTTGCAACCAACTAATCAATTACACGTCTTTGTGCAGCCATTTCAGCACTTAATTCGTTAAACTTGTCAAGTATCTCACTTAACTGAGCTCCCAAAGCAGTCAAATCCTGTGACACAACTAGGGCAGATCTCTCCGAAGTTTCTGGCATTGAACTCATGTTTACAGGCTGTCTCAAGACTCTATTTCGGGACCTGGTGATGATGGAGTTCCTTTGTGAAGCTATGTTTAAAAATACCTGAGAGAGTAGATGAGAAACTGGTTCAAAAATTTATTCTCGACGAGACCTGCCGAGCTTTTATTTCAAAAGAAGAAAAGAAAAAAGAAAAAAAAGAAAAGAGTTAAGAAATATTTAAATAATTCAGATATATGTCCTATGGGGAACCCTTTTCTGCCAAGGGTCGGTCTAGTATGATGCAACACCTTTGAAGTGAGACATGTTCATAAAACCTATGTTTCAAAATATCTTTGCAAAAGATAAGGATCATTTCATTGATGAACTTCAAAATCTCATACACCATCTACATCATTTCTCGAAGCTGATTTCGTACAAGATTATTAAACTTTTTCAATCTATCTATCACAGTGTCTTTTGACTCTCTGAAATAGGGGTTCTGCATGTGTTCAACTTGATCATACAACTTGCCACACTTTCATTTCAACTCCTGGTGTTTTTCCTGCATTTCTTCACACAGTCTTTTATTCTTCTCTGCCAGGCCCTTGTTCACTTCCACAGAATGCCTTAACTGTGCATTTTCTCTATCTTTTGCCTCAATGATAGCCATTAATTTCATGACTTTCTCGGACTGTTTCATCGGTGATCGCTTAGCATTGGAGTTTCTGAGCCACTCCTCGTATTGAGGGGTGATTAAAGCCATCTGCTTAAGTTGTGAAACATAAGCGATATTCTCATTCATCAGACATTGTTCCCAAATTTCGATAATTGGTATTTTCATCGAAATTTTGTCTGAACGATCCCTTTGTCAAAACTGATGGTGAAACTGGTCAAATCAAGTGTGATTGGCACTCCTTGAATGCATCCTAATTGTCTGAGAAATCTTTTCGGAGTGTATGCCATGATGCCTTGAGTTCCCAATAGCAGTATAAAATCTGATGATTTGACACGCAGAGCGGGGTTGAAACAGTTGGTCCAGTCTAGTACCAATCTAATCTTTTGATCTGGTAATACCCTCAGAAGATCTAACCATTTTGATGCATTTCTTGGCAAATTACTTTTGTCAACTCTCTTATGATGGGTAGCTACCCAATTATACCCAATCAACGGTAGACCATCAGGAACAGGTAACTATCTTCGAAAAATGTTTCATGGCCCATATATGTAAGATTCGATTTGATCCATAGAAGAATTTTGACCCTTTTTGACAATTGGTACAATGTGAGAAAAATGTCAGCCAACACTGTTGGTACTATAGAGTCTTGTCGATCCTTAATCCCAAAAAATTGGTCAGACAAAAGTTTAGTGATTTTAAACTAATTTCTTATCTTTTCTAGGGAACAAATAAAATCCCTACCATCACAAGTCCATATACTAGCGGCCTCTTACACTCCCATATTGCCTTAGATGGCGAATGAAAAATTCTCCAAATGCTTATTAAATCCGTCTTTCATTGCAAATCTATCAAACAAAATTTCACATCTATGCTCCGATCCGATCCTTGCATAACAGGACTCTTTTTAATCCAGTAAAATGAAAAAACTCGATCCTTGTGGACAGCCCCACTTTCCCCATGGGCGTACCCTAAGGGTTAGCGAACTGCCTGCCCAGCTGCTCGCCAGGACGCTAACGGTCACATACACAAAAATTCTAGACGTTTCGGAAAAAAAGAAAAAAAAATACCGATAAGCAAGGTGAACAAGTACAATTCCAAGAAAAGTATCATATATACACGAGCCAATATATACACATAACCCACTCTAGGGTTTTCCAATTCAAAATGAAATGTTCAAGTCCCACATTAGGGTTCTAAAAGTCGAGGAGCTATACAAAATACAAAAGAATGCCTAACTAGCTCTACTCGCTTCACAAAAACTCATGGTTTCCCAAAAGAATGCCCTGTAAGGAAAACAAAAGTACGAGTGTGAGCTTTTCGCCCAATGAGGTACTAAAAGTCATGCATTCAAAGTGCACGTATTAGTCATGCTCAGTTACACATTACGATCAACCATAGAAAAGAAAACACAAAATCAATTTCAAAGGAAAGGATACGGGTGGCCTCTCGGGAGCCAATTTCCCTTGGCAACTCTTGATCACTTCCCGTTGACTCTCCGTCAACGTTCAACGGACACGTACGACCGTAGATCACCACTTTACTCCCAAACCTTCACCGAACATTCCCCTACGGGCCCGAACACCTCACAGTAATCAGAGGGTAATACTCGAGTAATACCAACAAGGTCGAGGAGCAATCGCTCCATTCGACACACAGTGACCTCACGGCTCGCTACCTAATCGACCGGCCCTTACCGGCTCGACTCGATAAACGGCCATTAAGGCTTGAGCTCAGTTTTCACAGTGAAGTGTAGGGTTCATACCCAAAACGACATGAAGCAGGCATGAATCCAGTTCACAAGCATTCAGTTTCAATTCACACATATCCAGTAATTCAGTTACACATATAAGAGAACGAGAGCGATAAAGTACACTCTCGCCTCGAGCACATAATCACAGGTATCCAATTCAAGGATCCAAGTACAAAATCAAGTAAACACAAGTCATGCATAGTACACTCACACTTAAGTAAGCAAGTCACAAGTTTTCGCCCAACGGTTGTCCCGGAATCACCAGCTCGAGCCTACAAAGAAACAAGAAATTACAGTTGAGACTCGAACACGAGTCGAATGCCTCTTAAGTGAACTACTAAAGCAAAATGCAAATATGAACTCAAAAATGAAAAATACTTTGATTTTTAAGGCCAAAGGTGTAGTAAACTCTCAAACTAAGAGGAAAAAGGAAAGTAAGATAATTCTAGGAAAACAGGATTTTCCAGCTTTGGCGCGCTCTCATTGGAAAAATCATATCTCACAGGTCTTTAAGGCCAAAATTAATAAAATTTATACCGTCGGAAAATACACTCAAAGGGGTACAATTACTTAGAAGACATGTTTACAAGATTCGAATCACAAGTTAGTTAAATTCTAGCCTCAGTCGCAGCATCGTCCAGTCAAAGAACAGAACAGGTATGTAATTTTCAGTCAACTTTGGGAAAATCACCATAAATCACACAGGCAGAACTAGGGTCTGAAATTTTCAACGGTTTGTAGCCCTAGGAGTCTAGTGTAAAACGCAACAAACGGAACTAAATTCCTGATTTCCTTATCATCGAGTTATAACAGATTCCCGAAACGTGTTCAAGGAATTCCTGGCCGGAAATTTTGGACAGGCATTTCCCCTTAAATTCTATCTTTTCCATCCTACCAAACCAAACATCAAATCCCATCCAATCAACCACAATCTCCCACCTTCATAGGCTTACTCAATAAACTTCATTTCCAAGCCCAATTTGCCCATTCCAAAATCATCAATTATAGAAAGCACCCAATTCCAACATAACCCTAAAACTGAAATTTTGTGCCAAAGCCCTGAAATTTTTCCCACAATTATATCACAATTCATACAGAGCTTCCATTGGCTCAATATCAACCCATCAATCCAAAGGCTACTAACAATTTTATACATATAAAACTAGAAAAATTCCCCAGATAAAATCAGTTAAATTCAACCAAACTTCCAATTAAACCATCAATTCATCCATAAATCTAACTACTTAGCCACCATAGGCCATCAATTTGACATTAATGGAACCAAAAGAGAAGTTTCCAAGCAATACCTCTTCCAAGAAAGGTTGTAGCTTAAAGCTTACTCCCAAAACAAGTCCACCAAGAGCTTCAATCTTCCTAGGCAAGTGGTTTTTGTGGAGTAATTTAATGGTTGATTTCAAGATTGAGCAAGAAATGGATCAAAGTTGGAAGCTTTTCTCTCTTTTTTTTCTCAAGAAAGTCGGCCAAGAGAGAAAATGAAGATGATTGGTCAAATTTTTCTTTTGTAAAGGTAAAGAAAGTCCAAGCTCCAATGAAATTGCGACACGTGGCCTTTTAATTCATTCCTATCTCTTGCTCACCAAGTTAATTCATCCAAGTAACCTCTAATCACCTACTAACATCTAGTAATTAAATCTCAGTACGCAAAACTTGACCTGATTGGTCGAATTTCTCTCACTTAACGCACTAGCGGGTCCCACGTGCACTATTCACTCCAAAAATTTCGAAAATTGACTTTTGCTAGAAAAATATTTTAAAAACCCTATTTACTCATAAAAATGTCTAGAATATTCTTAGAAGCAAGAAAATGTGGAAAACGGGTGCAAATGAGTCAAATTGACCTAGAAATAAATAAAATTTACGGGTTCTCACACTCTCTCCCCCTTAAAGAATTTCGTCCCCGAAATTTCTCACCTGAGTTATCAAACAGTTCAGGGTATTTCTTTTGTATTTCTTCCTCTACCTCCCAGGTTGCCTCTTCTATACCGTGGTTCCTCCATAACACCTTCACCAAAGGAATATTTTTATTTCTCAGCTCCTTAACCTTTCTGTCGAGTATTTGTACAGGTTTCTCCTCATAGGTCAGGGCTTCATCTACCTCAATCTCTTCTGATCGTAAGATGTGGGTTGGATCTGGATGGTACTTTTTGAGCATTGAGACATGAAAGACGTCGTGAATCCTGGATAAGTTTGGAGGTAACTCGAGACGGTACGCCACTTTTCCAACTCTTTGAAGGACTTTAAAGGGTCCTACAAATCTAGGTTGCAGTTTCTTCCCTCTACCTGCCGTGATACTTCGCAATGGCGTGACCTTAAGAAACACACGATCTCCAACTTCAAACTCCAAATCTTTCCTTCGGTTGTCTGCATAGCTCTTCTGGCGGCTTTGAGCGGTTTGGAGTCTTTGGCGAATTAGTTTAACCTTTTCTCGGGCATCCTCCATCCATGGAATGATTGTCGGATCTAAGGCTTTCTTTTCCCCTACTTCATCCCAATAAATCGGCGAACGGCACTTTCGACCATAAAGAGCTTCATACGGTGCCATTTGGATTGACGAGTGGTAACTATTATTGTAGGCAAATTCTACTAACGTCATGTGTTGACCCCAATTACCCCCGAAATCCAAAATACAGGTTCGCAACATGTCCTCAAGAGTTTGAATAGTTCGCTCAGATTGTCCGTCGGTTTGGGGATGGTAAGTGGTGCTTAGGTTGAGTTTGGTTCCCAAGGTCTCCTGAAATTTCTGCCAGAATCTAGACACGAAACGTGGATCCCTATCCGAGACAATACTCACAGGAATCCCATGCAGTCTCACAATTTCACTCATGTACAGTTGGGCCAATTTCTCCAGAGAGTATTGCATGTTTATGGGTAAGAAATGGGCTGATTTGGTTAGTCTATCCACGATCACCCACACGGCATCATGTCCTTTTTGGGTTCTAGGCAGACCAGAAACGAAGTCCATGGTGATGTTTTCCCACTTCCACTCAGGTATTTCTAATGGTTGCAACAATCCAGAAGGCTTTTGGTGTTCCGCTTTCACTTGCTGGCAAACAAGGCAGGTTTGCACGTACTGGGCTATTTCCCTCTTCATCTTATTCCACCAGTACAGCTTCCTTAACTCCTGATACATCTTATTACCACCTGGATGGATCGTGTATTTTGATCGATGGGCTTCCTCCAAAATCTCCTTTTTCAAGGTTTCACTCTCTGGTACCACTATTCGATTTCGATATTTCAATATCCCCTCAGAGCTCACATTAAAGTCGGGCAACTCCCCTTTCTCCGCCTTATCGCTCCATTTTTGGGTCATCGGGTCCTCTTTTTGAGCCTCTTTGACTCGTTCCAGAATAGCAGAGGTTACTCGAACGTTCCCTAAGATTACCCTTTGACGTTCCACCCTAGGGTTCCACTCACTCACTTCTTCTAACATTTCCCACTCTTTAACCATTAACCCTGCTATTTGAGCCTTTCGACTTAAGGCATCAGCCACTACGTTTGCCTTTCCCGGATGGTAATTAATGGTACAGTCATAGTCTTCTAAGAACTCCATCCATCGCCTTTGTCTCATGTTTAGCTCTTTTTGGGAGAATAGGTATTTAAGGCTTTTATGGTCAGAGTAAACCTCAAAAGTCACCCCATACAGGTAGTGTCTCCACTTTTTCAGGGCGAAGACAACTGCGGCTAATTCTAGGTCATGGGTTGGGTAATTTTGCTCATGAGGTTTCAGTTTCCTAGAGGCAAAGGAAATCACATTCTTATTCTGCATCAATACACACCCTAAGCCTTCCCCGGAAGCATCAGTATACACAGAAAAACTATCTCTCCCATTAGGTAGGGCTAAAATAGGAGCTACGGTTAATCTTCGCTTCAATTCCTGGAAACTACTCTCACACTCATCATCCCACATAAAACGCCCGTTCTTCTTGGTCAAATTGGTTAAAGGGCTAGCAAGTTTCGAAAAGTCTTTGATAAACCGCCGGTAATATCCAGCTAACCCTAGAAAACTACGGATCTCAGTGGGAGTTTCGGGTCGTTTCCACTCGTTACAGCCTCTACCTTTGTCGGGTCTACAGTAATGCCCTCTTTCGAGATCACATGCCCCAAAAATGAAACTTTCTCCAGCCAAAATTCACACTTACTAAACTTGGCATACAACTGGTGATCTCTTAGGGTTTGTAAGACTAGCCTCAGATGTTCCTCATGCTCCTCACGGGATTTAGAGTAGACCAAAATGTCATCAATGAAAACGACGACAAATCGGTCCAAGAAGGGTTTAAAAACTCTGTGCATTAGGTCCATGAAGGCAGCAGGGGCATTGGTCAAACCGAAGGGCATAACGGCAAATTCGAAATGCCCATATCGAGAATTGAAAGCAGTTTTAGGTACGTCCTCCTTCCTAATCAACAATTGGTAATACCCCTGTCGGAGGTCTAGTTTGGAAAAGACTACCGCTCCCTGTAATTGGTCAAATAGCTCATCAATGTGGGGCAGTGGGTATTTGTTCTTAATGGTAATGTTGTTCAACCCTCGATAGTCTATACACAACCTCAACGTCCCATCTTTTTTCTTCACGAACAACACAGGGGCTCCCCACGGAGACCCACTCTCTCGGATAAACCCTCGCTCTAACAAATCCTGCAATTGTAGTTTCAACTCCTTAAGTTCAGCAGGTGCCATTCGATAGGGAGTTTTAGAAATAGGCGACGCTCCAGGTAGCAAATCGATCTTAAACTCTATCTCTCTTTCCGGAGGTAGGGTTACTAGTTCGTCTGGGAATACGTCTGGGTACTCACTCGCAATAAGTACATCATCTACCTTCAACTTATCAACGGGAGTGTTTATAAGAAAGGCTAGAAACCCTTGCGCTCCTTTACTTAACAATTTCCTAGCCCTAATGCCCGAAATTAATGCAGATGAGGCAAGACTACCCCTCACATCTAGCCTCAAAGTAGCTTCCCCAGGTATACGAAATTCCACTACTTTTCTCTTACAGTCAAGTTGGGCATCGTACTTAGCTAACCAATCCATCCCCAGTATGACATCGTATCCTTTAATGGCTAAGCTTACCAAATTCCCCAGTAATTTTCTCTCTCCTACCCAAATCTCACAATTTGCATACATTGTACTAGAAATTAACCGTTGGTTTCCCGTAGGAGTACTAACTTCCAACTCGTAGGGTAAACTAACAGGGTTTATATCAATATCGCACATAAAATCGGGATTTACAAATGAATGGGTGGCACCGGGGTCAATTAAAATCCTAGCTAGACGATGGAAAACAGGGATAGTACCTTCTATCACTCCAGAAGAATCAGGGATTTGGTGTTGCTCGAGGGAGTACACTCGAGCAGGCACTTTTGGTTTGGTCCCCTCTGTTTTAGGTGGGTTGGAGCTGGCTCTCGAGGACTGGGGGGTCGCTCTCTGTTCACGGGGTAATACAGGGCAGGTAGCTATCTGGTGCTCCGCGCTCCCACAGCGCAGGCATTTCCTCTCTTTCCTCCAGCAGTTGTCCTCAGTATGATTTGGTTTCCCGCAGAATCCACAAGGTCCTCGGGAAACAGAAGTTGAACTTCCTTGCGAGGCGCCCTCTGCTGGCCTCGCCCAAATGATCCACCCCTCGAAGGCGTCCCGACGTCCCCGAAAACCTTCCTCCACCAAACCCTCGCCCAGACTTGGGAGGGTTACTTCGCTCACCCTGACCAGAGCTACTTCCAGGGAACCCCCGCTTCCTCACCTGGAAGTTCCTAACTTGTAGCCTCGCGTTTTCTACCCTTAGCGCCTTTTCTACCGCCTCACTAAAGGTAGCGATCTGGGCGACGGCCAGATCTTTCTGGATCTCCACATTCAATCCTTGGGTAAAACGCCGGATCCTTCGTTGCTCCGTCACTATAAGTTCAGGAGCAAATTTTGATAAACGCGTGAACTGGCTCTCATACTCAGCCACCGATTGCGTGCCCTGGCGTAATCTAAGGAACTCATCTTCCTTCTTTTCCTGGACCAACGGCGGGAAGTACTTTGCATTAAATTCTCGGATGAAGTTCGCCCATGTCCGTGGCGTCATCTCTCTTTCCCACTTCGTCCGTATTATGTTCCACCAGGAACGGGCAGCTCCCTCCAGTTGAAAGACAGCAAAAGTAACCTGTCTTTCCTCCGAATAGTGTAGGGCCGCAAAAAATGTCTACCATTTTCTCCAACCAGCGTTCGGCCACATCCGGATCAGGCCCTCCCAAGAATTTCGGCGGGGAGAACTTTTGAAACCTCTCGAGGGCTCGATCCTCACTCTCTACATGCTCGCCAGGGTTCCCAGGGTTATGGACAGGGTGCTGGCCTTGATGCTCCACTACGTGGGCCAACAAATCAGTTATCCTCTGGATAGCGGAGGCTACTTGCACGTTTGGGTCGATCCTAGGTTCAGGATTAGGTCCAAGTGTGGGTTCCTGAGTACCCCTATCAGTTGAAGGTTGCCTACTACCGCGACCACGGCCTCGCCCACTACGAGTACCTTCCATGACTTAAGTCCACAATCTAGGGCCGAAACACAAGTACGGGATCAAAATAAGAAATAAAAGTAAATAATAAACAAGAATTAAACACCAAACAAAGACATTCACGTAATAGCACATAGACATATTAAACAAGTTGTACAGTGGTAGTCAGTCAATATATACAAACAATCCCATGAAAGTATCGGGTCAATCAAAAACACATATACAAAGCTAGGTCAAAAAACAAAAGTAGCTAACGAGTAGCTTTCCCCTAGCTAGTCCCCACATGGGATCCAAAACACGGCTCAAAGGAGCCCTAGTCTAGTTCCCCACGGAGCACACGGACTCTCCCCCACCACTAGAGTTAGGCGTGCTCCCCTCATCAGGTGTACTAGTACTGGACGCCTCCACTTGCCTATTAGCGCCGATCACACCTCGGACGAGCGCCTCGCACTCGTTAATGATGCCTCCCGACCTATCTCGCACTACCCTAGTCACCCTCGTGAGTCGGTCGGTGGCTACTTGCAATTGTCCCCTAAGAGCGTCGGTTCGCTCTTGCTCCTCAACTACGGCGGCCTCAAGCTCACGGATTCGGTCCGCTTGCATGCGCATAATTCCCCTTAATCGTGCCATCTCAGTTTGGTCCCTAGCGGTGGCTCGCCTAAGCCTCCTACGCTCATCAAGGACGGCTATGACTACTCGATCTATATACGAGTAGTTCTGGCATCGGGCACAGCGGCGAGTCCGACTAGCGGCACTCCACCGGCGAATGGGTCCTCCAGGTCTCTCCTGGTAGTCCACAATGCGAAAGCGTCTCTGCGGCGGCACACCTCCGCCCTCAGGGCTCGATCCAGCCATAACCTACAAGAACGAGTTAAAATTCAACCTTAGGCGAGGAAATCATACTTAATGGTGCCCTAACACGATCCTTAAAGGTACTAAAACAAATTTCTAACTTGCCCAAGTTATTTCTAACCTAGGCTCTGATACCACCTGTGACAGCCCCACTTTCCCCATGGGCGTACCCTAAGGGTTAGCGAACTGCCTGCCCAGCTCTCGCCAGGACTGCTAACGGTCACATACACAAAATTCTAGACGTTTCGGAAAAAAAGAAAAAAAAATACCGATAAGCAAGGTGAACAAGTACAATTCCAAGAAAAGTATCATATATACACGAGCCAATATATACACATAACCCACTCTAGGGTTTTTCCAATTCAAAATGAAATGTTCAAGTCCCACATTAGGGTTCTAAAAGTCGAGGAGCTATACAAAATACAAAAGAATGCCTAACTAGCTCTACTCGCTTCACAAAACTCATGGTTTCCCAAAAGAATGCCCTGTAAGGAAAACAAAAGTACGAGTGTGAGCTTTCGCCCAATGAGGTACTAAAAGTCATGCATTCAAAGTGCACGTATTAGTCATGCTCAGTTACACATTACGATCAACCATAGAAAGAAAACACAAAAATCAATTTCAAAGGAAAGGATACGGGTGGCTCTCGGGAGCCAATTTCCCTTGGCAACTCTTGATCACTTCCCGTTGACTCTCCGTCAACGTTCAACGGACACGTACGACCGTAGATCACCACTTTACTCCCAAACCTTCCACCGAACATTCCCCTACCGGGCCCGAACACCTCACAGTAATCAGAGGGTAATACTCGAGTATACCACAAGGTCGAGGAGCAATCGCTCCATTCGACACACAGTGACCTCACGGCTCGCTACCTAATCGACCGGCCCTTACCGGCTCGACTCGATAAACGGCCATTAAGGCTTGAGCTCAGTTTTCACAGTGAAGTCGTAGGGTTCATACCCAAAACGACATGAAGCCAGGCATGAATCCAGTTCACAAGCATTCAGTTCAATTCACACATATCCAGTAATTCAGTTACACATATAAGAGAACGAGAGCGATAAAGTACACTCTCGCCTCGAGCACATAAATCACAGGTATCCAATTCAAGGATCCAAGTACAAAATCAAGTAAACACAAGTCATGCATAGTACACTCACACTTAAGTAAGCAAGTCACAAGTTTTCGCCCAACGGTTGTCCGGAATCACCGGCTCGACCTACAAGAAACAAGAAATTACAGTTGAGACTCGAACACGAGTCGAATGCCTCTTAAGTGAACTACTAAAGCAAAATGCAAATATGATTCAAAAATGAAAAATACTTTGATTTTAAGGCCAAAGGTGTAGTAAACTCTCAAACCTAAGAGGAAAAAGGAAAGTAAGAATAATTCTAGGAAAACAGGATTTTCCAGCTTTGCGCGCTCTCATTGGAAAAATCATATCTCACAGGTCTTAAGGCCAAAATTAATAAAATTTTATACCGTCGGAAAATACACTCAAAGGGGTACAATTACTTAGAAGACATGTTTACCAAGATTCGAATCACAAGTTAGTTAAATTCTAGCCTCAAGTCGCAGCATCGTCCAGTCAAAGACAGAACAGGTATGTAATTTTCAGTCAACTTTGGAAAATCAGCATAAATCACACAGACAGAACTAGGGTCTGAAATTTTCACGGTTTGTAGCCCTAGGAGTCTAGTTTAAAACGCAACAAACAGAACTAAATTCCGATATTCCTACATCGAGTTATAACAGTTTTCCCGAAACTGTTCAGGAATTCCTGGCGGAAATTTGACAGCATTTCCCCTTAAATTCTAGCTTTTCCATCCTACAAACAAACATCAAATCCCATCCAATTCAACCACAATTCACTCATAGGCTACTCAATAAACTTCATTCCAAGCCAATTGCCATTCCAAACATCAATTATAGAAAAGCCCCAATTCATAAACCCTAAAACTGAAATTTTGTGCAAAAGCTGAAATTTTCCACAATTAATCTGAAATTCACACACAAGAGCTCCATTTGGCTCATTATTAGACCATCCAACCAAGGTTAGCTAACATTTATCATATAAAACAGAAAAATTCCTCAAAAATCAGAAATTCATACAACTTCCAAATAAACCATAATTTCATCCATAAATCTAACTACTTAGCCACCATAGGCCATCAATTTGACATTAATGGAACCAAAAGAGAAGTTTCCAAGCAATTATACCTTAATTCCCCAAGAAAGTTTGTAGCTTAAGTGCTTACTCCCCAAAATAGCTCCACCAAGAGCTTCAAGCTTCCCTAGCAAGTGGTTTTGGTGGACAAATTCAAGGTTTAACCGGTTAGATTTCAAGATACAAGCAAGAAATGGAAGATCAAAGTTGAAGCTTTCTCTCTTTTCTCTCCAAAAAGTCGGCCAAGAATGAAGAAGAATGAAGATGATTTTGGTCAATTTTAACCTTTTGGTAAAGGTAGTCAAAGTTAGGCAAACTCCAACCAATGAAATCGCGACACGTGGCACCTTTTTAAGTTTCATTCCTATCCTCTTGCTCACTAGAGTTAATTCATCTAGGTAACCTCTAATCACCTACTAACACCTAGTTAATTAAATCCCTTTACGCAAAAACTTAACCTAATTGGCCGAATTTCTCTCACTTAACGCACTAGCGGGGTCCCACGTGCACTATTCACTCCAAAAATTTTCGAAAATTGACTTTTGCTAGAAAAATATTTTAAAAACCCTATTTTACTCATAAAAATGTCTAGAATATTCTTAGAAGCAAGAAAATGTGGGAAAACGGGTGCAAATGAGTCAAATTTGACCTAGAAATTAAATAAATTTACGGGTTCTCACAATCCTACTAGAGGAAATCGGAAATATCACAGCTGTGCCTTTTACTGGCAAATTTAGAAGATCGGCTGCCTCTTCAATTGTCCAAAGTCATCTCTTTGTTTCCTATTCTAAATGCTGGGATCCCACAGTTGAATCAAAACCTCTACCAAATACCTATCGGATTCAATATCTTTGAAGTCTCCAATTGGCCCGAGATAGGAGGCAACTTGATTGATTCACTAAATGAGAGAAGCCCTGACCATTTTCCAACCTCCAATGGAACCGCTAATAGCTGACTGATTCGTTGAGGTCTGTCCATCTGAAACATGTAACCCCGATTAAATACCTTACCTACAGGCCTCAAAACAGTGGTTAGTTTGTTTTTTATAAACAACACATAAAGATTGGAACAACAAAATAATACAGAAATATAAGATAAGAAAAAGAAAGAGGGGTAGAATACCTCCCCTCGTGTCTAATATTCTTAATAGGGTAGATGAAGGCTCTATCCTAGGTGATTTCTAAATTAATACATGAGGTTTAGCTCACTAATGCATCTAGAGTCGATAAAATTTCAGATCTTCAAGCCTTCAGACAAAAAGGTTAAGGGTCATCAATCCCAAAACCCTTAGTCGGTGGCTCGAGTGATCTCTCAGACATTGCTACGTGCACATCGCGCCACGGTCATATGTCCAAATGAATCAATCCTAATCTTAATATGCAGGAGTGTGTAACAACCACTAAAAGAATATAAGATAAAGGGTTTTAAAAGGAATAACGTATGCACATATGAAGTGCTCTTTTAAGTGGAGGGAGTAATCCATTCATGCTTTGAAGACTCTAGGTAAATCGTTCCCCATCTCCAAAAATGCAACACGCGATACGAGTAAGTAAATATAAATAAACAAAAGTAAATAGACAACCATTCATCACATATACGAAAAAACAAGGAACGAATACGAGTGTGAAATGCAAAACATCGTAAAAGAGGAAAATGCAACCTAAGACATCCAAATGTGATAAGTGAAAGGGTTAAAAGAGAAAAGATAACTAAACCAAGTGTTTGAACTCACTAGATCCCCAGTGGAGTCGCCAAGCTGTCGCGCTCCATTTTTCGTGATGAAAAAAAGGTGTTTACAAAAGGTGTAGTTTTTTCATTTAAAAATAAGTGAAAAGGACCTAAAATAAGACTTTGAAAAATGTGACAGTTTGACCCCAAAATTTAGTTTAAAAAGGATTTAAAAAAAAATAGAAGTCGCCACTTGGCATTAAGTTTAGGTATACCAATTCACCCAAAAATATTTTTAACAAAAATAAAATAGAATAAAACTCTTTCGACAACTCCAGATCTTTAAAATAAGAGAAAATGAGTTCGGGAGTCACGATTGAAGAAAGGAAAGGCAAAGGTTCGATTGACTCGAATCTAAGGCACCCTTTCAATCTAGTCTAAGTTTGTTGCGAGATTTAGTCAAAATTTTCTAATCTAACCCTTAAATTTATCACGTTTGAATGTTTTCTACATAGATGCAAATCTAAATTTATAGAAAATATCGAAAGGGACAAAATGTCCATTCAAGGTTTAATTGATATCAATCGCATTAATTGCGAAATCCAGAATAATCCCTTGAAAGGGGTCACGAGCATGCATAAATGAAATTCAAAAGAAAAGAGAATTAAATTATATATAGTTGTAAGTTATCAAGGAAAAAGGGATGCACCATAATGGGTACGGGAACAAAAACTCATGATAAATTTTCTTAAACAGTGATTAATGAGATATTTAAACTAAAGAGTTATGGTCACCTATTTCCCATATTCAAAGAGTAATTCTCCTAATCTAGACAAGCAAATGAACTAACTTATTTTATAATTTCTTAAATGAGATGCAATTCTAAATGATATGATTAACACATTTAAAGGGTAGAACATATGGGATAATATAATAGGAAAATCATGAAAGTGAGAAAAAAATCCTAAAAAAAAAAAATTTAAAAAATGCATGAAAATGTAATAATGCACACAAAAGATGAATCTAACGCATGAATAACCTAAGGATCTGGCGTTGGACTAACCCATTTCTAGGAGTTCTTGTGAGGCCCCGAAATTTTACTTGTTTTTATAACTCTTATTTAAACTTACTTGCCTTAAATTTTGGTTGCTTTTATGGTTGAATCATGAATTTTTCTTCTTGTATTATTTAACTTGGTGCATGTTTAATTTGATGCATGTTAAGTTTCATAGTGTATTACACTTGTGTGACCGACTAGTGAGGTGTGTGCAATAAATTTGGTGGATCAGAAGGAGCTTTGTGTACAAGGGATTATGTGACAAGAGGTGTTAAGAGTTAATTAGAGGAGCATTAGATATGTTAGTAATTGGAGACAAATAGAGAGACAAAACAATAGACAATACATCTTTCCTTGCCATTTGTCAACTAGCCTACCAAATTTGACCAAGACCCTTGACCAAGACCAAGTTTTCTTCTTATCCAACTTGAGCTCTTATCATTCCACTAGTTCTTCTTCTTGTTCCTTGGCCTTGGATGAATTTGGAGAGGAGAAAAGAGGGAGAAAATTACAAAAAAATCCAGCCTTGATTTTTTGCTTGAATCATGAAGAATCCAACGAAAAATCCTAATCTATTTTCGATCAATCTTGAGGTAAGCTTGGAGGGAAGCTTTTGGTAAAGTTTTGGAAGAAGAAAATCTTGCATCCCTCTTGATTTGCTTGTCATCTTTGGGGTTGGAGGTCAAGAAGTAAACTTTGCTAGAAAACCTAATTTTTTTGATGTTTATATGATGATTTACTAGTTTTACTTGAGGAACTACTAGGTTTTCTTGATATATGATGATTTCCTAAGTTTACTTTTTTTTTTTGGTAAAATGGAACAGCTTTTATTTTTATATATTATTATTATTATAATTTGGAAGGACGCCGGAAGAGGCTGTACAAGGAGGGAAGGGAAACAAGGAGTACTACTCCCTTACATGCTCGTGACTATTATGTGTTTACTAACGCGAAGGTAAGGGTAATTTATTTTGTCTAGATTGGCCATACCACGGATTCCCTCGGCCCAGTTACCGGCATGGTACTTGGATGACTCATGTAAGTTGCTACCCCGTTTGGCAAGAAGATCTGCCCCTGCGTTTAGCTCTCTGTAGCAATGTTGAAGGATGAATGTGCCACTCCCATTATGGTTTGGATTCGAGATACAACAGGGAAAATTCTCCACGGACATTTGGTAACCCTCTTGAGCATTGAGAAGGGATAGCGAGTCAAGGTCGACGATGACCTGGGTGAATCCGTGAGCCGGGCAGAGTTGCATCCCTTGGAGGAGAGCTGCCGCTTCCGCCTGCGTGTTGGTTTGACAACCATAGTAGGAAGAAAAACGGAGATGAGGTCTCCGGCGCAGTTTCTAATCAATCCCCTCCCCCTGAGTCTCCAGGATTCCCGACTGAGGACCCATCCACGTTAAGCTTGACGTAGGGATGGGGAGGGGCCGTCCACCTAAGGATCTAGGTTTGTCGCTTGCCGGGGGCTTCAGAAAAGGCATCAACGTGTGCATCCATGGCTGGTGATCCGCTGAGAGAGTACCTGCGAATGGGGTCGCTCGTCCAATGAGATGCAGGTCGGAGATGATTTGGTTAGTCATTGCTGCGAGGTAAGAAACACTCCGTCAAAGAAGGCTTTGTTACGCGCCTTCCATAGGCCCCAACATATAAGGCTGGGTAGTAGGCGTGCAAGTTGTGCGGCTGCACCATTGCCTGAGGAGTGCATCCACCAACTTTGCAATTTCGTAAGTATGTCCTCGGTTGGGACTGTTGAGAAAGGCAGGAGTGTCTCGAACCGTCCCCATATCGACGACCCAAGCTTTCAGCCTAGGACACGTGGTCCAACGACTCTGCATTCGGATAGAAGGGGCATTTGGATGGCAGGTTGAAACCAAACTTTTGTAAAACCTCTGAAAAGGGTAATAAGGAGTTGAGCATTCGCCACATGAAGATGGAGATTTTCTTAGGTAGTCGCTTGTTCCAAATCAGCTGTCGTGATATCATTGAGGCTCCTTGGGGCGCAGTTGCTGTAGTGCCGAAGATAGGCTGAAAAGGCCGTTGGGCGAGGGACACCATGCCAGCTGGTCTTTGCCGTTTGAGAGGGAGACTGGGGAGGTCCGAATGGCGTGTAGCTCACCAGGGGATAGGGCGGACTCAACCGCCTGTAATGCCCATGATCCATTTACCCAAACAGTCACCAACCTACAACTCGGGGCAAGGAATATGTGCCTTCCCCGTAGCGAGTAAGCCCGTGCCCAGCCAGTTTCTCAAACCAAAAGATGAAACAACCTATGCCTATCAACTGCTGCGAGTGATCCTCTACAAAGTCACGAACCCGTAGCAATCGTCGCCATATCTTTGATCCTGTGAGGGGTGCTGGTGCCTGGGTTAGATGCTGTTGGTGCCCATACTTAGTGGTCATGAAGCGGGTCCATAATGTTGAGGTGGTACGCATCCGCCACCAAGCTTGCCAACTGAAAGCCTGCAGTACTGCCTGTAGGGCCGTTGAAGCCTAAACCATCCTCCTCGACAGGTTTGCCATAGTTGGCCTCCATTCCCTCCAGCGCCGCCTCTCTTTTCCTTCCACCATACCCCAGAAGAAGGTAGCAAAAGAGGCGTTCCATGTGGCACAGAACACTCTTAGAGGGTTCCAAAACAGCCATGGTGTGTTGGGGTATTGACGTCAGGACATGCTTGATAAGCAATGCGCGACCCCCGGCGGGACAGCACCTTGGTTTTCCAGCCAGCTAACTTTGTCCGTATTTTGTCAATTAGGTGCTGAAAGTGTGCGCGGACTGGCCCTGCCTTTGGCTAGTGTGCATCCTAGGTATTGTAAGGGCAACTGGCGGCATTTGATATTTAGCCAGTGCGAAATTTGATGTGACCTTGCCGCTGAGCAACGTGAGGAGATAATAAAGAAGCTCTTGTCATTATTGATTCGTTGCCTGAGCCTGCTTGATAAGTGTCGAGGAACTCTAACAGCGAGTTAATGTCTGTGCGCTGGCCCTTCATGAAGAGTAAGACGTCATCTGCGAAGCTCAAATGTGTAATCGAGAGGCATCTCCTCGGGAGGCGAAAATGGGAAATTTTACCCCGCTAGAGGAGAGCATTCAAGCCCCAGTTGAAGCCTCAGTGACTAGGAGAATAGATATGGGGAGAGGCGATCTCCTCGTTTCAGTCCCCGTTCACCTTGGAAGAACCCGAAAGGCTTGCCGTTGATAAGCACCAAGAATCATGCTCCTTGAAGATTGTTCATGACCAGGGAAGTGAACCAGCCACTAAACCCGAATTTCACCAGCAAACGAGAGAGATATTGCCATGATACGAAGTCAAAGGCTTTCATCATGTCCACCTTAAGAATCATGTTGTGCCCGCGAGCTTCTTGTCAATCGAACCCAACAATTCCTGAGCTAAAAGGATATTGTCCGATATTTCCTCCCTTGGACAAATGCCGATTGCTCCGGTGATATTAAAGTAGCATTGGTGATTCATTCGCAAACAAAGAATTTTCGTGAATACCTTGTTTAGGAATGTACAGAGACTTATTGGTCTAACTTGGCGAATGTCGATGGCTGGTCCTTTTTGGGAAGTAGTATGATTAAGGTGCTGGCAATGCTTTTCGGAGCGGAACCCCACAAAAAGAACTCTCGGGCTGTTTGCAACAGGTCTTGACCAATTATGTCCCAGCAGGGCCGTGTAGAAGAACCTCGTAAAACCATCCACCCCTACTGCACTCTCACCATTTAGCGCAAAGACAGCTTCCTTGACGTCCTCTAACGTAACCTCCCTCGTTAGAGACTCGTTTTGTTGGTGCGTGACCAGCTCTGGAATTGGAGCTAGCAAATCAGCCATTGCTAGCTCACAATTAGGGGCATGTTGACGGGATAACAAGTTTTCGTAGAAAGCCGCTGCACCTTGGCGATAGCCTCTTCGGTTTCCAACATGGTGCCATCCACCCCTCTAAATTGACGAATGGAAAGACGTGCTCGTTTGGCCAATAGAGAGGAGTGGAAGAATTTGGTGTTGGAGTCACCCTCCTTTAGCCACCGTATTCGTGCCTTTTGCTTCAAGAACATCTCCTCATCAGCAAGCGCCTTGAGTAGCCTTGCTTGCGCATGGCTCCAATGGGCTTGTGCATCGTCTGTCCCTTCCTCCTCCAGTTGGACCTCGCATTCCCTAACTCGTTCTTCTGCGGCTGCTACGTTCTTGAAGACATCCCCAAACGTTTCCTTGTTCCATCGTTGGAGGTCCCGTTTGAGGCGCTTAAGTTTGAAGGAGAAAGTGAACATGCTGTAGCAGGGGGCGGGTTGTTCCCAGCTCAGGCGGACCGTGTCATGGAACGTTGGGTGCTTGACCCACATGTGCTGGAATTTGAATAGCCGTGGGGCAGGGCCAGTGCTGTGCATAACTTTAAGCAAGAGGGGGGGAGTGATCGGATCCGGTTCTATTCAAATGTTATAGCGAGTGTTCGGGAAAGCACTGCTGCCATTCCAGGTTCACCAATAGTCTATCCAGTTTCTTCCAGATTCTCCGGCCACGACGAATGCCGGTCCAAGTGAAGCAGCCCCCTTGGCCGGTGATGAGGTTTAAGCAGCAAGCCGCAATGGTGTCTGTGAATTCTGTCATGGATCCGATGTCCTGGTTGGCTGGACCAAGGTATTCATGAATGGCAGCAATGACATTAAAATCCCCTCCCACTATCCATGGGTTGGGGCCTACGCTTTGGGAGATAGAGCGGAGAGCTGTCCATAGGGGCCGTCGCTAAACACGTGTGCACTTCGCATAGGTAAAGGTACAGTAAGAAACTATGCTCCAATGTTCATGCGTGACGGCGAGGTGTAGGTACTGATCGGCATTGTCCAGAACATTGACGGCAAAACCGTCCTTCCAAAGCACCCAGATTTTATTTGTCACATTACATAAGCCCAGCTTAAAGCCGAACTTGCTAACCACGTCCTCTAATTGGCCAGCGTCTACCATTGGCTCGAGGATAACCAAGAAGGAGATTTTGTGAAGTTTGAGAAGTTTCTTAAGTCTACGGGTGGAGGCCATTCCAGCAATCCCACGAATATTCCAAACTAACGTACTAATCATGTTGACTACTAGTAAAGAATTCAGAGATGGCTCTAGAAGCCTGCCGTGTGAGGATTGTTTTGGGCAAGGAGGAGTACCTTGTTTTCCTATTCCGTTTACAGAGTGGTCGAGGGAGGAGCGCCTCCATCCGCCTCGTAATTTCCTAGTCGTGCTGGTCCTCAGTGTCGGAGTGCACAACTGGGCATTTATGCACCTCCCGAACAGGCTTGAGCTCGTTGTCATCTATGATTGTTGCAGCCAGGTTGTTTCGCTCCGGTACCTTTACCTTATCCCAGTCCATGGCACATTACCTTATCCCAGCTTTGGGGGGAATTCCTCTTGGGTTGGAGCTTGCTGCGGCTCTTTCTGGCCGCCTAGGGGTGGCGCTGCCACCCCCTCCTGAGTGACTGGTCGACCATTGGGCTGCAACGAAACAAGTTGTAGGGGCTCCGACTGACTGGCCTGGGACGCCAGGGAAGGTGTTGTGCGCACTGTCCTCGTAGTAACAGCAGCGGAGGGCTGTTCTCCTACGCAGACAAGCGCTGTGGGCTCTTGAGGCGCTGCAACCCTTGGAAGAAGGCCCGAACCACGCGGCGGCTGGGTGTCCTTGGCGTTCCAGATTTTGTGCTGTGCAGGTTCTTGAATGGTCGCAGGGTGTCCGGACGGTTGCTCCAATTCCGCCTTGGGGGCATTGACCTTACATGCTACCGTTGGGTAACCAAGTTTGCAGCAGCAAGAGCAGTAATCCGGCAGATTTTCATACTCCACTCGCTGCCAAAAGCCAACCGAGCCGTTCTTTATCCAGATGCGGTGAGGGAGATCGCTGAGGAGATCGAGTTCGACATAGATGCGTGCGACACTAGGTCTAGACAGCATAGCAGTGGAAGCGTCCAGTTTGAGCGATTCACCTATGAGTTTTGCGATGGAGAAAAGAGGCTCTTTGCTGAAGAGATGAACTGGAAGATTCGGCAGATGCAACCACACTAGAACTATGGAGGATTCTCTCTCCACAGAGAAGGATGGAGACCATTTGAGGACTCGCATGCCGAAACCTTGGAACGACCAGAAACGCCTGAGCCAGCAACGATGCTAGTCCTCTTCCAAGTCAAAGTGAATGAGGATGTGACGAGGGTCCAGTAAACCAAGCGAGAGAGGTCCCTTGAAACCCACTGCGACAAAGTCTCTGCGCAAAGCCTCCATTGACGGCCGCCCCCTGGAGAATTTTCCCACTAAAGCAAAGCTGAGGGGGGCTGCCAGCGTTTGGATTTCTTCAATTGTGAAGGACACTACCGGCTCCTCTTTGTAGGTTCCACGTGGTTTAAGAGGGACCGTGGGAGGTAGTGTGCTGGCAGCGGAAGTGAGGACATCTGCGAAGGAGAACTTGGAGGGAGAGGGATGCCCTTCATCCGAGGGATGAAGGGCAGCCATGGGCATTGGAGCTTAGGCGAGAAGAGGGAACCCTAAGAGAGAAAACCCTAAGGGCTCAAAATTCTCCTAAGTTTACTTGATGAACTACTAGATGTTACTACTAGGTTTTTAGTTTACTTGATGTATGTTGCTTTAGGGTGAAAAAAAGTCATGACTTTTATGGAAGATTTCATGGTTTTCAAGCTTATATTTGAATTTCCAACTTTAGGGTTAATTTCCAACTTTGATCAATATTTTCCAGCCTTGAGTTAAGAGTTTCCAGCTTTGATATGGACTTGTGAGTTTGATAAGAAGATATCTAGCTTGGACATGCACTTCTAGCTTTGTTATACGATTTTTCCAGCTCTAGTAGTTAATTTCCAGCTTTGCTATGTTAATTTACACCATTGGAATGCCAATTTCAGCTTTATGAGGAGATGTTCAAGGTTTGGTATGCAATTTTAGTTTTGATACGAATATTTCCATGCTTTGGTTTGAAATTCTAGCTTTGAGATGAAAAAATTTCAACTTTGGTGTAAGTGATTTGGAGCTTGTTATATATGTTTAAAGTTGATAGTTTTGTGGCCTTGATTGAGGTTCATTTACTATGAAATTAAGATGTGAATTGGATGCTTAACTTGAAGAAAAATGGAGACATATCACTGGATTTTCTCCTTGTTGGTCAAGTGAGGGTTGAGGTGTGAACTTAGAGCATTTTGTCTTCCTCTTGCATATGACTTTTTTCAAAACACTTGTTACAATCTATTTCTTTGAACGTGTTAGTTTTGGGCCAAAACAAAGAGGTTTAAGAAGGGAAAACCTAGTTTTTCAAACTAATTGCTTGCTGGAAAATTTTCGCAGGAAGCCCTACATAACTTTGGGAAATTGACTATAACTTCGTATAGGAAAGTCGGAATTGAGTTCTGTTTGTTGCGTTTGATACTAGACTCATAGGGATTTCTGTGAGGACCCGAATTTTTCTTACTTTTTATTTTATTTTACTGGCTTATTTAATTATTTAATTCTCTCTTTTCTCCAATTAATTTATTTCATCCATTTTAATTTCATTTGCATGGAGCGATGTCTCATTTTACATTTTTAAACGTTTCACTAGTAAAATTAACTTTTTTTGCGGCTCGTTTAGTAAGAAATAGCGACTACACGTTTTTCAAGGTAAATTCGGTCCGAGAGTACAATAATCTTGGAGAATTAAGGATGATCAATAGTAGATTGAGAAAAGTTAATGAGGGATTAGAGGTGAGTGAGTTAAATTAAGCTCAATTAGGAGCACTAATGGCCTCCTATTCCTTTGTTGACTTTTGGTACCAAGACACCTTTATGTCATTCTTCCTTTTCACTCCATCAAATCACCAACTATCACCCAAAACCCTTTCTTCTTCCTCTCCTCTTGGCCAACTCCCCCTCCCCCCATTTCTACCAAAAATTTCAGCTTGCCTTCTTCCATTTTGCTCCAAGAAGACACTCCAAACTTGCTTCTTTTCTTGGTTCTTCACACAAGCTTGAAGGGTGGCTTGAAAGAGGAAGGAACTTTGGTGGTTTAAGAGTTTATACACTAGTGGTTGGTCTTCATTCTTGGAAGCAAGGTAATCCTCCAAGTTCTCATCTTTTTCTTTCAACTTATAGTAGTGAGATAGTTGTATCTAGTTAGTTGTTGGGTTGCTGATGGGTTAACAAGAACCTTGATACTAGGAAGAGGACTTGAGGTGGCTTTATAGGTAGAGGCCTTGAGGATTATTGTATGTTTACTTGCTTGTTTGATGTTTATTTTGAGGAATTATGGCTTAGTTTTGGTTGGAAAGTTGAAAAGAAAACTAGAAGAATGGAGGATGATTGCTGTCCGAATTTTGGCCTGTTGAATGTCTCATGTTAATTTCGAAATTTGTTGTAGTTTTGGTGCTATAATGTTTGTTATATGATGGTGTTTATGTGTGTTAAATATTTCCCAAAAAGCTTTACAATTGGTTGAGTTAAAGTTGGGTTGAAGTGAG
Organism: Coffea humblotiana; assembly: GCA_023065735.1. Classification (NCBI taxonomy): domain Eukaryota; kingdom Viridiplantae; phylum Streptophyta; class Magnoliopsida; order Gentianales; family Rubiaceae; genus Coffea; species Coffea humblotiana. Next base: position 18,246,849 of record CM041216.1, read on the forward strand.
GAAGAAATCTGGAAAAATTGCTAACCAGGATACCAGCCCAGTGCACACGTTTCAGTCCATAACTTTTTGTCCAGGAGTCAAAATCCAGTGCCGTTTGTGACATCTTAAACTAGACTCTGAGGGCTTTCTGTTGGTATAAATGTACCTCCTAATTCGTTTCCTGTAAGCCGTAGTGAACCGGCAAAGATAACTGAATTTCCTCACTGCTTTCATCCGAGAAACAGTCCTAGCTGCGGTTTGTAGCTCAATTTCGCCTATCTTGCAAAACGAATTTTAAGATAGTTCCTTCTAGTGAATTGTAGAATTTTGAATCTAGTTTTTAACGCCACAAACCACAATAAATTTTGAGTTGTGTAGCTTTAGTTATGATCAGACTTTGAAACTCTATCAAATACTTCAGAACTGGAAATTTCGTAAACAGGTTCCAAAAATCAGTTTTCTTAGAAACTGTTGTATCTTGGTGTAGCAAGGTCCGAATTGAGTTCCGTTTGTTGCATTTGAAACTAGATTTGGATTTCTATTATTGGTATGAATTTCGAGGGCTGATTTCATTTCTACGAATATTTCTGAATTTCCAAACATTGCTGAAATTGCAAGCCTGTTTTGCTCTGTCCTGTCTGGAACAGTGACTTTGAGCTAAAATTTGGATGATTTTGGATTGGAGTCTGAGAAAAGTGTCTTCTAGAGAGTTCTAGTACATCGAGTCTAGTTTCCAACGGTATAAATTTTCCAATTTTTGGACTTACGGAACTCGAGATACGATTTTTCCAAATAGTGTCGCACTAAACTGGAAATTTTCTGGTTTCAAACAAAGTACTCTTTTAAGCACTTTCAACCTTCCTTTGAGATTGTTGGTCCGTTTTAAGTTTAATTTCATCGTTGGATACAAGGTCTCTTTGAACTTTAAACCTTCATTTTGAATCTTGGTTTCCAAAGGGTTAAACCTCTTTTGAGGCGTTTTCTTGGTTGTTTAACTTTCTTGGTTAATGGTACCCCTTTTCATACTTGAGATATGGACTTCAACCCCTATCCTTATGCCCTCGATTCCCATGAGTTTGAACTCTAAAAGGGAGCGTTTTGACTAGAGTAATTCTTGGAGAATTTCACTAGTTTTATACTCGAAACTTGGAACCTTTAGCTTTGATATTTACTATGAAATGAGTGGAGGTTTGGATGAGTTTGACTCCATTAGTTTGGAAAATATGAACGCTCTTTATATTCTAAATTTTGGTCATGAGATTAGAAGTTTTGTGAGATGAGAACCACCTACCCTTTTTTTCTCGATTCTCGTGCCGAAAGTAAACATGGTACTTTCTTTTGGAATTGGAATTATTTACCACGACTTGAATCAAAAACGACATTTGAGTTCTCTTTGAGCATTATTTCCATGATTTAGCAAGAAAAAGCTCTTTTAACTTGACTCGAACTTGTGACCTTGAGAGTGGGTAGCGAGAAAATGTTTTCTTTATAATCTTGGTCGAGTACTTAGGTAATCGTGATTGTGCATGTCTCAGGTGGTCACGAGGACGTTGAAGAGCTCGTCTGACTTCTCGCTTTGCTCTTGTTTGCCTTGACTTTTGGTGAGTGTCAAGTGCATGTTCAATATTACTATGATTGAATTGCTATTTGTACAAGTGCTATATGATACATGAACTTGCCGAGGCGAGGGTGTACTTTACCGCCCTTGTCCTCTCTCTCTCCTGATTACATGATACTTGTTAAATGAATATATATGACTTGCATTTGTACATGAACCATGTTTAACTCGTGAGCGTTGAGCGGAAGCATGTACCACACCCTATTCAGGTGGGAGGTGCCTCTCATACCGACTCAGAGCCATAAACAATTCTAAGTCGATTGGAGCGATATCTCATCGACCACTTATACTTCTGGGGACACCCCAACCCATTGGCTAACCTCGTAACTCGAGCCAGCAAGGGCTTGGTCGAGAAGTTTGGTGAACCATGGGAAAATTTTATAGTTTGATCTTTTGAGATCTTGTTTGGCATACTCGATTAGTATTGCCACTTCATGCGTGTTTGGTTCCTGGATCCGAGAGGGTGTTATGTTGGATGGAGGAAGTATGTGGAGCACTACGGTCATGTTACTACTTGAGTTGACGGAGAGTCAACCCCAGATGGCTTGAAGCGGTCGAGACGTGGAAATAGCTCCTGAGAGCTCCTGTATCCTTTCATGTGTGTTATTTCCTACTTGTGCATTTAAATGAAAGTTCATGTTAAAGATGCTTTCAAACATGCTATTCGGTTAATTGGTCCTACGTGCTTGCTTGTTTTCTTGGCCTCACTGAGCGTTAGCTCATCCCTTTAAGTTTGTTTTCCTTAACAGGCTTTGGAAGTGAATTGGAGGTTCTAGACTAGCGACTTGTGGTGGAAGCTAGTATACCTTTTGTATGTTATTGGAGATTCTTAAAGTGTAAATTTTGTTATTTTTGGGTATGGTGGATTGTAATTGTAATTGCTAGCCTTAGAAGTTGTGACTTGTATATTCGAAGTACTTCTTAGTTAAGTCGATGGTTGATTTGTGGTTCTATATTAAACTTGAACGAGTGCGTGAGTCCTGACGAGAGTTGGGCAGACGTCCCGCTGATACCCTAGGGTTCGCCCTAGGGAGAGATGTGGGGCGTCACAATTTCAACGGTATAAAATTCAGGGTTTGGTTCAACTCCTATAAATACAAGCAAGTCAGCAAAGTTTCTTGAAAACCATGACTGTTCTATTTTTGCACATGAGACAATAGTGAGTTTGAACTAAAATTTGACTAATCTATGAGTTGAATTTCATGAATTTATAATGGTGTAAGTTTTATGATTTTTCAACCTACGGAACTGAAGTTATACTTTTTCAAAGAATGTCAACAAAGTTAGGAATTTTATCAAATGAATTGAGTGGGACTTGGAAAACTTTGGGAAAACTTTTATAGGTCTTAAACCTTAATTTGGTGTGATTTTGGATGCTTAAATTGCTCTCCTCACTTTTAGAATACTTGTGATGGATTTTTTCTTAAAGTCTGGAGCTCAAAGTGAGAAGTATATGGAATACCTTGAAATACTAGGCGTGTATGTTTTGGCTAGTTGAATCTACTAAGTTTAAATCTATTGTGATTGTGAATCTTGCCTCAGGGTTTGGTAGCAATCAAGGTTATCATCCAGAGAGTTGACGTTTAATCTACTGATATCGGTGAGTGTTCCTTGCATGTTGTACTACCGATGACTATGTGGAATGTTGTGAATGTTTGCTTGAATGTTAAACACTTTTCAATGATTGTTAAATGGATTTTGAATGGGCGAGTGTGTACTTTATCGCACTCGACCTAAGTGAATGTGAATTTTCAATGATCAAATGATTGAATGTTACTTGTGCATGAATGTAAGCCTTTGGCTGAACTGGGCCCTTGCCCTTCGTTGGCTAGTCGACTCGAGCCAGAAGCGGACTCGGTCGGACGGCTGGTGACCCTGGGACAGTGTTTGGTATATTCGAGTATGACCACGAAGTCTGGTGGAGTACTGACCAGTGAATGAAATGCAATGAATGAAATGACTGACTGAATGAAATCATCACTGTTGGAGTTTTATTTTCAACTGTTTTCACATGTCGGAGGAATAAGGGAGAAATGGTCGACGACTGAATGACTGAATGACTAAATGAATGGCTCGAAGTGAGCACGTATCCTTCCAATGATTGAATGTTTGTTTCTTAATGATTGCTTATTACTGTGCAAAGTGTGTGTGAAGTGATAAATGTAATGTTTCTGTGCTTTATCTACTTGATTGCTTGTTTGGGAACCTCACTGGGCTTTTAGCTCATTCCTTTAGTTTTGTTTTCCTTACAGGAGTGGAGGCCGGAGCAAGTAAGCGTGAAATAGTGTGAATAATCTTCATGTACTAGTACTTTTGTAGATGAAATGTATTTGGAATCTTTGTTAATGAAATCCTATGTTTCACTTTTGGTTGTAAATTAAGTTGGAATTCTTGGATGAATGGAGCTTTTTATGTTAATCTAGAGGTGTGAAAGACTATTTGAAAAATGTTAGTGAGTGAGTCATGGCGAGAGCTGGGCAGGCGGTCTGCGCCTTAGGGGGAGGTGGGGTCCTCATAGTTCTCACTAGGGTTGGACTAGCAAGTAAGCAGAGAGAGAAACCACAACAAGCGTTGGATTAGTGTGGTGACATCATGCATTCATGATACATAGTAAAACGAATAAACACGTAAGAGTACGTAACACGTAACACATAAGCATAATATTTATATGCAAAAATCATACGGAAAGTGGATAAAACATATAAACATATAAGCCACATAACACATAAAACCTATGTATTACAGTGGGGAATCGAACTACAATCTAAAAAGGAAAATATAATAAAAATAAACTATCTATTCTGCCTATTACAATAGGAGATCTAATTACAATCTAAAATCGGAAAATATAATGAAATAAAACTATCTATTTTATCTATTACATTTGTCTATCTAATTACAATTTTTCAAAATATTACCTATCTATTAATCTTGAGATATTTAAATACCTCCCAAATAATTATAAAATTAACTAAACAAACATAAGGAAATTTGAATAAACATTTGAATTAAATAAATAACAAAGCATGTAAAAAGATATTAACACATAGGAGCACGTATAAGCACATAAGAGCACGTAATTGAAATTTAAATGATAATAGGGGTACCTCCCTTTTGAAATGGTGACTAAATGGATTCAAATTACCCTATTTATACTCAAAATGAACAAAAGGATCAGGGTACCAATTTAATTGGAAATAATAATGATAATAAAAGTACTAAATTCATATTAATATATCAAACATAAAGAAACTTAAAAACATCTAAAAATTACAAGTTGAATACATTCAAAAGTAACATATTTAGCTATTAAAGAAAAGAAACAATTATAATAGAGAGAGTCAAAAAATCACAAGGGACTAAATTGCAAAAAAAAATTTGGGGTCAAAATATAATTTTTCAAAAGTTTAGGGGTCAAAATTAAATTAAGATAAAATTCAAGGACCAAATTATAATTAAATTAAGGACCTAATTGAAAGAAATACAAAATTTTATGGTCGTAGTGAAATTACTCAAAAGATCAGGGACTAGATTGCAAAAATCCGGTTTCTGACTTGGACTAGACACAACCAAACGAAATCGGGCCATTTATTTTTGCTTGGACTGGATGCCTTCGACCCAAAAGAAAAATGCGGGCTATTTCCATTAAAAGAAAAAAAAGCGCAAGTGTAAAATAATCCTAGAGCGTAGACGAAAGCCCGAAAAAAAAACCTCTAGCCCAAATAAAAATCAAGAAACAAACCCATCAAAAAATAAAAACCAGCCCTACATTTCTTTTCTTTTCTTTTCTTTTCTTTTTCTTCTTCTTCCTCTTCTTTTCTTCTTTCTCTACGGTGAAGCTGAAGCATCCTTAGCTAGTGGCCATGGCAGTCACCAATGGCGCCGCCGCCACTGGATCGCCGGTCGACGGCAACCTCTCCGATCACGAAAAATCACCAAAATACATACCCCAAATTGATTTTTCATGTAGAATCCATTTTTGAATTTAGTTTTTACAAAAAATAAATTGAAAGTGGCGAAATGGCCAAAAAACAGTCCAATTTTCTTTTTTTAATAATTACCACTAAAATTCATAAAATTTATACCAATACTCCCCTTATGAATTCTATAGTGCAACTATAACCTTAGTTTGGCAAAAAAAAAAACAACAAAATGATACATTAAAGCAAAATAGCCCAAAAATGAAGAAAAACATTTCAATGCTTTTAAGGTTCAAAAACTCCAAAATTTTGGATAACCAAACATTTTTAGACCTTGTGCTAGCTATAATCATCTGTTTTGACGAAAAATATGCACAAAAGATTCACCAATTTGATTCGTTTTTCATTTTGGCATTTCTACAAACACTTAATATGCATTCACAAAAACCATCTTTCTTTTCCTTAATCTAGTCTGTGGCTTGTCCCAAATCTTCCACAATATAACAATAACGACAAAACCAGCGAAAGAAAGAGACAAAGAAGCAGCAAAACATGCATTTAATCTAATTAATTAAGAAAAAGGAAAAGCTGGAAAAAAAAAGAAAAAAAAGAAAAAAAACCTCAAATGAAGGTTGTAGTCCCTTGGCTAAAGTTTTGATGAAATTCCAAGCTTTAGTTGTCCAACCGGTTGCTGCCCTTTTTTTTTTTTATGTTGTGTGTGAGTGTGTTGGAAGAAAAGAGAGGGAGCCGAGTGTGAGTTGGGGAGTTTTGCTTTTTTTTTTTGTGTTTGTGTAGTGGAAGGGAGATGGCCGAGAGTCCGTGAGGAGTTTTGGTGGTTTGGTTCTTGTGAGGAAAAGAAAAAGAGGGAGCCGAGAGAGTGAATTGAGGGAGTGTTTGTGAGAACCTGAAAAATATTTTTAATTTTCTCCTATTTTTGGAAAATTAATTTATATTTCCTTTTAATTTTACTTTACTTGCTTATTTGCTTGCCTTAATTTCCTAGATATTTTTATAAGTGAGTCAAGTTCTTAAACTATTTTTCTTGTATAAGTTAGTGCATGATAAGTTCGTAGTGCATTATGGAAGTAGGACCCACTAGTGAGGTGTGTGTGATAAATTTTTGAAGATTAAGAGGAGTTTTGTGCAACGAAATATTATTTTATAAGGTGTTAAGAGATAATTAGAGGTTAGTTAAATATTTTAGCATTTGGAAGACAAAAAGATGAGAATTAACCTTAGAAGGTCATTTGTCACCAAAGCCTTGGAGTTTTGACTTTGACTACAACCATTCTTAGCCTTTAATAAAACAAAATTTGACCCAAAAATCCTTCATTTTTCTCTTCCTTTGGTTGGCCACTTTGAGAGAGAAAAGAGAGGAAAAACTTCAACTTCCAACTTCCAACTTGCTTGAATCCTTGAGTTTTCACCTTAATCTTGCAAACTACTCCATAAAAGGTGACCTTTAGGAAGGATTAAGGACTTTAGTGGAGGGATTTGGGAGAAAGAAGCTCTTGGTTTCCATTTCTTCATAGGGTTTCAAGGTAACTACATCAAGAAACCATCTTTTCTTTTATAACTTGCATATGAGTGGTTTTAAGGCTTGATTTTGGTAGTTATCATGGAAAATTTCATGGTTTGTGTGGTGGTTGGAAAATTCCAGCTTTGAGTGAGAAATTTCAGCTTTGATATGATGATTTGAGCTTGGCTATGATCTAGTAGCTTTGCCATGTTAATTTCCTAGCTTTTATATGTTAATTTCAGCTTGTAGTTGTAAATTTCAGCTTAAATTTTCAGCTTTGTTGTGGTTGATTTTGAGCTAGATAATTTGCTATTTTGGATGGTTTTGTGGCCTTAAACAAGTGTACTTTACAGCCTATAACTTATGATTGTGATTGAGGTTGGATTGCTATGTATATAGGTGTTGAGTTTGGAAGGAAAAGTTAGGGAAAATAAGGGGAAGTGCTGCTCAAATTTACGTTACTTTCTTTCTTGTGTTATGAGTGATGTTAGAAGGGTGATTTTGGGTTGCTGTGGACTTAGGTTACTTGCATTTGCTTGATTCCACCTTGATAGTGACATATGAGCTGAAATTTTAGCAAAAATCATGTGTAAAGCAAGAGGAAAAACAATGGTTTCTTCTATCATGCTCTCTAGTTTCGTTTGCCCAACTTTAGACTCGAGGTTGGTTATTTTCTTCTAAAAGTCGTGCGTATATCTTACGTATGTTTTGCTAAATTTCATAAGTTACAAATGTCCAATTTTCCTCTTTTGGTTTCTTACATCTTATAAGTCTAAGTGCTTTCATTTTACACTAATAAATCACTTGAACCAAAGCCCTAGAATGCACTTGGATATTTTTTTGATTGGGTTTCAAATTTGTCTTTGAACTTTGTGTTTTGAGAGGCCAAACTTAGATAGGCGTATAGCTCATAATTAAGTCTCAAGTGAGCACTTCATTAACCTAAGTTTTGAATGGTCGGACCATGACACCTTCTCTTGGTTACTTTTAGGGTTTGACAGGGGAGACGAGCACAATCCGAGATCGAACTTTTAGCGTTGCTCTACTTTAAAAAAAAAGGTGAGTGGTCCTTGCATGTTGTGCTTCCAATGACTATGTGGAATGTTGTGAATGTTTGCTTGAATGTTAAACGCTTTTCAATGATTGTTAAATGGATTTTCTATGGGCGAGTGTGTACTTTATCACACTCGACCTAAGTAAACGTGAATTTTCATTGATCAAATGATTGAATGTTACTTGCGCATGAATGTAAGCCTTTGGCTGAACTGGACCCTTGCCCTTCGTTGCCAGTCGACTCGAGCCAGAAGCTGACTCAGTCGGGTGGTTGGTGACCCTGGGATAGTGTTTGGTATACTCGAGTATAACCACGAAATCTGGTGGAGAACTGGCCAGTGAATGCAATGCAATGAATGAAATAAATGAATGAAATGATCACTGAAGGAGTTTTTATTTTGCAAAGGTATTTTCACATCTCGGAGGTATAAGGGAGGAATGGTTGGAGACTGAATGATTGAATGAATGAATGGCTCCAAGTGAGCACGTATCCTTCCAATGAATGAATATTTGCTTCTTGAATGACTGCTTATTACTGTGCACAGTGTGTAAATTGTTAAATGTGATACTTCCATGTTTTATCTACCTGATTGCTTGCTTAGGAAGCTCACTGGGCTTTTAGCTTATTCCTTTAGTTTTGTTTTCCTTACAGGAGTGGAGGTCGGAGCAAGTAAGCATGAACTAGTGTATATAATCTTCATGTACGTGTACTTTTGTAGATGAAATGTATTTTGGAGACTTGGTAATGAAATCCTATGTTACACTTTTGGGTTGTAAATTAAGTTGAAATTCTTGGATGAATGGAAATTCTATGCTTATCTAGAGGCGTGAAAGACTATTTCAAGAATGTAAGTGAGTGAGTCATGGCAAGAGTTGGGCAGATGATCTGCCAAACCCTTGGGTTCGTCCTAGGAGGGAGGTGGGGTCATCGCAGTGTTTTGTGTGTGGAGTTGTATGGGGAATTTTTGGGAGAGAGGAGGGCCCAGAGAGAGATGGAGATTGAGGGAAAGTGGAGAGTTTTTTTTTTCTGTTGTTTTTTGAAGAAAAAAAGAAGAAAGGCCGAGAGTGGATCAAAAGAATTAGGTGGAGTTTTGGTTAGTCAAATGATGATTTTTCTCACCAAATGAGAAGAAAGATGCCTGAAACATTGAGTGCAAAAATGGATCAATAGTGTATTTAGTGAAAGAGAAATAATTAGGGGGAGATTTTTATCTTCTCTTTTTCTTCTTTTTTCTTTTTTCTTTCTTTTCTTTTTATTTATTTTTTTTCATTTTTATTTTTCTTAAAACAAACCTACAAAATGAGAAAAATGCACATTAAAATGCAAGAAAATAAATAACTCATTAAATAGATAAAAACACAAGAAAATATTAAAATTGACAAAATTTTGGTGTCTACATGGTCAGCATAAGTGTGACGGCTACGATCCTGACTTGGAGTGACTTGGAGTTGTTGGTAACCTAACCTATGATTTAATTTTCTGAAGCTATTGGGTTACTAACATATTAAAGTTCGTGGTGATTATTTTTGGTTGGACTGAATTTCTTTTGTTGACTAGTTGAGTTTCTGATGATTCGGTTTGGCTTTTCCATCTAGGTTCAATATTGCCTGCATTGATTCCTAGGAGGAAATTGGTTTCTGCCGATTAATTGTTGGGTGAATTGGTTTTGCCAATTGATTATGTGATTTTAAGAGCTGCTACATTATATCTAGAATTCAATTGGTGGTAATCGTGGTTAATTAGTGGTAATTCGGCATTCAATTGTATGTTGATTAATGTGAGGTATTTCTTGTTGTGTTTCATTGGTTGGGCAATTAACCATTTTGGTGGGACAAATTTGTTGATTGACTCAAGTTTGGTTGACAATTGGTGTGCGTTGATTTGTCGATTGAATTTCTGTTTTGGACAATTCTCTTTGGTAGTTTGCATCCTAACTATAGGTGGTTCATTGATAAGCTCCTTTGATTGGTATACCCTTTTTTCATTGATTGTGTGACAACCTCATCTTCCCCTAAGGCGAACTAAAGGGGTCAGCGGGCCACCTGCCCAACTCTCGTCGGGACTTGAGTGCTAACTTATTAACAACCTTTTTAAAACCAGAGCCATATCTCTAATAACAATATAAAACAATCCTTGGCCAAAACATAAGTTTATAGATGATACAAACTTCAAAATATACTACTAGATCCGTTTACAATAGTCGAGCTCCCAACTTACAAAAACAAACTAAAAGTTGGTACAACTGTGCTAAAACAAATGATTCCGAATAAACTCGGCCTTTTCTAGTCACTCGCCCAGATGCTGGCCCCCCGTAAGGAAAACAAAGTTATAAGGGGTGAGCTTTCACCCCATGAGATTCCAAGAAAACCATGCAAACAATGATATCAAACTCAAGCCACAAAATTATAATTCACCACAATAAAGAGCAAGTACACTTCAATTAAGATTTCACATATTCATTTAAAAGGATACAGGGCTCTCATGAGCTTGTTCAAGTAGCTTGATCAAGATTCAAGATGCCGTTGACATTTTGTCAACATTTTCCAAACTTACTATCAAGTATTTCACCACTTCATGTCTTTCTCCATCCACCGTACAACCTCCTATCAGGCCCGCATGTCAAGATCAAGAAGGGGTAATGTGAGAACCCGTAAATTTTCTTTATTTCCAGGTCTTAATTTATTTCCTTGCACCCGTTTTCCATATTTTCTTAATTCTATATATTTTCTGGACATTTTATGAGTAAATAGGGTTTTAAAAATATTTTTCTAGTATAAGTCAATTTACGAGATTTTTGGAGTGAATAGTGGACGTGGGACCCACTAGTGCGTTAAGTGAGAGAAATTCGGCCAATTAGGTCAAGTTTTGTGTACAGGGATTTAATTACTAGGCGTTAGGAGGTGATTAGAGGTTACCTAGATGGATTAACCCTAGTGAGTAAGAGGATAAGTTTAAAACTTACAAAGGTGCCACGTGTCGCGATTGCATTGGACAAGACTTGCCTAACTCTTGACCACCTTTACCAAAAGGTTAATTTTGACCAAAAATCATCTTCATACTTCATCCTCTTGGCCGAAAATTTGGGAGAGAAAAGAAGAGAGAAAAGCTTCCATTTTGGTTCCATTTCTTGCTCAATCTTGCAAACCAACCATTTGATTCTCAAATTCTTCCATAAAAACCACTTGCTAAGGAAGATTGAAGGTCTTAGTGGAATTGTTTTGGTGATTAAGCTCTTAAGCTACAACCTTTGTTGGGAATTAAGGTATTTTGTTTGGAAACTTCACTTTTGTTCCTATTAATGCTAAATTAGTGGCCTATGGTGGCTTAATAGCTAGATTTATGGATGATTTGGTAGTTTAATTGAAAGTTGAGTAAATTTCTGATTTTTGGGGAATTTTTCTGGTATATTGGGTTGAGGGTTTAATATTGGGCCAATTGGAGCTCTTGTATGTGAATTGCGGTTAATTGCGGAAAATTTCAGATTTGAATGAAAATTTCAGTTTTAGGGTTTCGGAATTTGGGGCTTTTCTATAATTGTTTATTAATCTTGCAATTGGTTGTGAATGAAGGGTATTGTGGCCCTAATGAAGCTTATTAAGTAGCCTATGAGTGAATTGTGGCAATTGTGTTTGGTTTGGATGGGATTTGATGTTTAATTGTAGGATGGAAAAGCTGGAATTTAGGGGGAAATGTTGTCCGAGTATTGAGAGAATTAGGGTTTCGTGCGTTTAAGTTGTGATTGAGTAAAAATGCGAGGTTTTTGGGGTTTGTTACACCCTTGGCCTTAAAATCAAAGTATTGTCCATTTTTTTTTTAGCTTTATATTTGAATTTTGCCTTCGTAGTTCATGTAAGAGGCTTTCGGCTCGTGTTCGAGTCTCAATTGGTATTTTCTTGATCATGTAGGTCGTGTTGGTGATCCCGGACAACCGTCGGGCGAGAATTTGTGATTTGCTTACTTAAGTGGTGAGTGTACTACGCATGACTTTGTGTTTAAATGGTTGTATACTTGAATCCTTGACTTGGATAACTGTGGTTTCTGTGCTTGAGGCGAGAGTGTACTTTATCGCTCTCGTTCTCTTATGTGTATAACTGATTACTGGATATATGTGAAATTGCCTTGTGTTTGGGCCTAATGTCGGTTTGGGGCATGAACCCTACGACTTTACTGTGACAACTGAGCTCAAGCCTCTATAGCCGTTATCGAGTCGAGCCGGTAAGGGCTGGTCGATTAGGTAATGAGCCATGATGTTACTGTGTGTCGAGTGGAGCGTTAGCTCCTCGACTTTGTGGTATACTCGAGTATTACCCCTGATTACTGTGAGGTGTTCGGGCCCGGTAGGGAATGTATGGTGGAAGGTATTGGGAGTAAAGTGGTGATCTACGGTCGTACTTGTCCGTTGAACGTTGACGGAGGGTCAACGGAAGGTGATCACAAGTGTTGCAAGGGGAAATTGGCTCCCGAGAGCCACCCGTATCCTTTCACTTTTGAAATTGGTTTGGTGTTTACTTCCCATGTGTGCTAGTTGT